>LPNX010795155.1:1031036-1346439 GCA_001517045.1 Pseudotsuga menziesii | reverse complement strand
TCGTTCAGTAAAGTCACAATTTCATGCATCTCTTAATTAGTCGACTGCAATGGTTTAAAAATTATCTGATAAATGATTCTTGGGAATCGCTTATTTTCCAAAGCTTTAAAACACCGTCAGAATGGCACATGGCAAAATCATAGGCAGGTGTTTTATGACTTGAACCAGGCCGAGAATCCTCTGATTGTTGACAGAAGGAAACATGATTTCTTGTAGGCATTGCAGCAATACTTGTAACCAGACCCAAATCATTGGAATTTATATACTTTGGAAAGCATGTCTCCACTGAAATGTAATAATTCTTATCTGCAAAGTTCATCTCATTAGTACATTCTTCAGATGCTTCATTTATACAGTCTCTACTTGCACCAATCCCGGTTTTGCATAGTGATAGAGGAATCTTGTTTTCATGCTGAACAAGAAGCCCAATTATCCACATTGAGACAATATGACCTCCCGTCCCTAAGCCAATAACCATTATGCTATATTTTATGGAGTTATCTAGTGTCACAGCTGTTAGTAATGTTCCATGAATGCATTCTATTTTTTGTTTACACAAAAGAACCGGAAGTTGAACAATGCAAGCCACCTCATGCTGGATTGCCATTTCCTTTTCAGCACTGTCCTTTCTAACTATGACACAGTCAAAACCTTGAGAATGTCCAATTAGGAGGAGAAATTGTTTCTCTCTTAAAAGCAGGGGTATCCATGTAAGAAAACAGTATTTCCATTCAAAGGAACTTTTACAACCTGCCAGTCATCCAGAAAATTTCCATGCAGGATGTATAAATGTCAGAATCTCCATTTGAAACTTCCAAAGACGAGCTCAAAGACCAAAAACTCACAATCCCATTGGAGTCTAAGGAGGCAGCAAGTTCAACTTCAATAACAGGATGTATTGCCATCTGTATAACCCTGCCAGAGTGACCTTCTTGGTTTAGTTTTTGACATGCAATACTCCATCGACTCTTCTTGCAATTTTCATGCTCTGAGTTGTCAAGTTCTTCACCTCAAATGTACAGATCTCTTCAAATGGTTTCCTTGACTGCAAGTAAGCGAATTAGGAAGCCCTAATTTTCGCTGGCTGAAATAACGCTGCCTCCTCTCCACAGAAACAAATTCCTCCTTTCAAGCAGTTAAATATTCTTTATGAACACTCCTCTCCTATAATAATGCGTATAGAAAGAGAAATTTGCCAGCTTAGACCGAAATTTGCTGATTTCTGTCCAACTGATTCCGCATTAGAAGCAATGATGAACCTGATTTGTTTCGTGACTGATAACCACCTGAAAACCTGTTTAAATTGCAGCATACACGTGCTAGACAACTCACCAAATGTAATTAGTCACTTCCAGATGAAAATCATGATTAAAATCTGCATAAAAATCAGAAAAACAAAGGGCCACGATATTCTTGTAGCGCGCCCTTTGTTAAATTTTCATCTAGTGCTACAAGAATAACTTCCATGCCAAATTTTCGTTGTTTTTCAATTTTCTGCTAATTTGTAGGAGCTTTAAAAAGTTGCCAGGTTGAACATCAAGCATAGGTGATCTTCCAAATAAACATTATTGAATCCATTTTGATAATATGACCTTCTTTAACCCCTTTTTAAATGCAAAAGACCAAAAATCAAATAAAACTTATAAAAAGTGAGCTCAAAAACTTATTCAATCATCCATAGAGCTCCTAAAGGAGACTAAAACTAAAACTCAAAAGAAAAACTTTAACTAAAATAGATTGAAAAACAAACCAAAAATGGAGAAAATAAACCAAAAATGAAGAAAAATTTACTGACTTAACAGATCTCATGAGGTTGATCCATGTATATAGAATACACACTAACTGCATAAGATAGATCAGTTCAAGTGTGTGTAATATAAAGCAAACACCCAATCAATTGCCTATACAGTGTATTATTTACCATAGGAGAAGAATCTGCTTCTTGAAGCTTAACTCCTGAAAGGAAGGGAGTCTTTCTTGGCTTGAAATATTTCATGTTGAACTTGTTCAGCAAATCTAGAGCATACTTGGAATGATGTACTTTTATTCCATGTTGGTATTGAGCAATTTCGAGACCCAAGATTTGGCTCAACAATCCCAAATATATCATAGAAAATGCATGGTTCATTGCATCCTTCAAGGAGGCAATCTCTTTCTTTGAACTTCTTGTAATCAAAAGGTCACCCACATACAATAAAATAATCATCAAAGAACCATGAATCAGCTTCAAATATACATTATGATCATATTTGCATCAAACAAAACTCAGTGATAGCAAAAAACCATCAATCTTGGCATACCAAGCCTTGGGGGCTTGCTTGAGCCCATATAATGATTTATTTAACCTGCACATTAAAGGTGGATTAGAAACAAACCCTTAAGGTTTCTGCATGTAAATATCTTCATTGAGATCTCCATTTAGGAAAACACACTTCATATCCATGTGATGTACCTCCCATTGCTTTGAAGCTGCAATGGCTAGAGCTAGAAGTATGGAGTCCATCTTTGCCACTGGTGCAAAGGTTTCATTGTAGTCAATACGATGTACTTGTGAGTATCCTTTAGCTACCAATATTTCCTTATATTTCAAAGGTGAACCATCAGCAGTAAACTTAGTCTTGAAAGCCCACTTACATTGAACTAGCTTCCTCCCCGGGGGAAGATCAACCAGTTCCCAAGTGTTGTTCTTCTGGAGCGAGCTGGATTCTTCTTTCATGGCTGTTTTCCATATTGGATCATCTGCTACATATTCATATGTTTGTGGATTTGATTCAATCCTCAGATAGCACTTCTCATCAAATAGAGGATCTTTCACACAAAGGGCGCTCTCAAATGGAGATCTAGTCCTCCTAGTGTCACTAGGATTTCCAGCTAGTTCCCCAGCTACCTGAATGGTCTTTGCTGCCTAGTTTGGTCTTGTAGGACTGTTAGGATCTATAATCAAATCATCATTATCATACATATCAGAATCAGCAAACTCATTAGTCTCTCCACTTACAATTAATGGATCTCATGGTGAAGAAAACTCTCCAACTTCAACTGCTACTAAAGGCTCTTCTTGGAACTGAACACTTTTTTCAATGAAATATTTGTTAGTGCTTAAGTTGATTAGATTGTACCCTTTTGAATCTTCAGAATACCCAACAAATAGGCACTCTTGGCTTTGAGGCTGCAAAACCTTCCTCTTTTCAGTTGGAAGTCTAGCCCAAGCCTTTGAGCCAAAAATCCTAAAATGGGTCACATCTAGCTTGTGCCCACTCCAAGATTCAAAAGGAGTCATACCATCAAGCTGCTTATGAGGCACCCTATTCTAGATGTAGGATGTGTAGTTTATATCCTCGGCCCAAAACTTTGGTAGCAAAGTCTTAGCCTCCATCATGCAGGTTGCCATCTCCTTTAATGATCTGTTCTTTCTCTCAGCAACACCATTTTTCTGTGGTGTGTAAGGGATTGAATGCTGCATATGAATACCTACATATTTACAATATTGAATGAACTCAAACTTGACATACTCACCACCATTGTGAGATCTGAGGATCTTGAGTTTCCTCCCAGACTGGTTTTCAACCAAGGCTCTAAAGACTTTGAAGAGGTCAAAAACTTCAGACTTATGCTTTAGGAAGTAAACCCAACAATACTTGGAAAAGTCATCTATGAAGGTCAGTGCATATTTGGATTGACTCATGGAAATATGAGGGAATGGACCAACAATGTCACTGTGGATCATCTCAAGAGGTGCAGAGGTTATCTCATGACTAGCTTTCTCATACTTGTGCTCTGGGTGTTTTCCTAGGATACAACCTTGGAAGACTCCCTTAGAAAACTTGATCTTTGGTATCCCTATGACCACATATTTTTCACTCAAATAAGAAATATACTTGTAGTTAAGATGGCCAAATATGTCATGCCAAATCTTTCTTTCTTCATTAGCATGAGTCAAAGGATCAGAGGGGTTTGAGTAGGGTAGAAAATGGGAAAACTTGTATACCTTTGAAGTGTGATCTACAACACATTTTGCAATGAATTTACCATTCGAAATCTCAGTGATTTCAACGTCATTAGGGGAGACGATGACCTTCGGTTGAGACCCATTATGATTCATCTGATACACTGAAAAGAGATTAGAGGAAAGACCTAGAACATACAACACATTATTGAACTTAGCATGGTCAATATCAATCCTTCCCTTCCCCAAAATGTCAGTAAGAGAGTCATCTCCCAAAACTATTGGTGGACCTTTCGACATGTCAAGAGAGGAGAATATCTCTTTTATCAAAAACATATGTCTAGAAGCTTCAGAGTCTATGATGAAGCTAGGTGAGCTTGATGTTCCAGCAACCAAGGCATGTACTCTCTCTCTCTCCTCTGAATTTGATCCTCCTTCCCTCTTCTCTGAGCAATCAGGAAGGGAGATGTTATTCTTCTCTAGGAGTTGGGTCAACATGTCAATTTTCTTTTTCATACAAGAGTGTTAGGATATTTAGACACTTAGGAGTTAGTTAAGATCAACTTGTGTAATATATCCATTAGGTAAAAGTGTGCTTCTTTAGTATGCATTAGTATGCATTTGTAAATATTCTAATCCGATGGTCACGATATGTTCTAGACATAGAGTGATCCGACAGTTCAACTTCTCTTAGATCATACCTACCACTGATCCATGGATTAACACTTGATTGGTCTATGATATCTATTTAAAGAGCATAGAGGGTCCTTGGCTAGTTGATCGATTATGAGAAGCTCATGTAACTTTCTTTCTTTTGCATAATAAATTTCTCTAAGTAGCCATTTGGCTGGGGCCATGGATTGTTTCCATCTCAAGGGTTTTAACCACGTTACAAAAATCAGTGTGTTGATCTATGATCTATTTGTGTAAAGCGATTTTTGAAGGTGTTCGGTATTTTGGGAGTACCCTGTGTACCCGAACGTGGTATCAGAGCGTTTATTTAGAGCCGCTTTCGGTTTTGATCAAGGTTTGGAATCGATATTGTTGAAACTTTGAAAGGGTTTCTGGTTCTATATTTTCTGTGCATTTGTGGCCTGTGGGAGTTGTTCCATTACGTTTAGAGTGCCATTTCCATTGGGAAATAGTTTTCATTTCATCAAAAACTGTTTCCGTTTGTTCCAGAAACACCCATTTCGGCAAATATGAAGGTATAATGTTACAGTGACGGATTTTTTTTTTTTTTTTAATATCTCATATTTTATCTGTTAGTCTCAGACTGTTTCCTTTCCTGGATGTGTATGCTCTTTGCCATGCACCTTGCGTGATTGTGGTGAATCAAAAACAGTAAGGGAAAGTTTTATTTCTTGTCTTCTCGGGTACGTATGCTCTTTGTCGTGCACCTTGTGTGATCATGGCAAATCAAGAACAAAAAGAAAACTTGAAAACATAGACTTTCCGGGTAAGCCAACCAAGATCTAACCCCATTGTGTGGAAAAAGTTTTTTTGTTTTTGTTTTTCATTTTTTTTTTGTGATTTGCAGAAAAAAAAGGCAAGCACGGAGAATGCGAGAGAAGAGAAAAAAAAAGGCCCCCTTCCTCTTTCCATTCTTTTACGTACCTTTTAAACTTAGCTCACTTGGTCCAAAGTTTCTTTATTCCTTAATAGGTCTTGAGTTCAGGTCTTATTAAGCTACTTTTTAGTGCATGCAATTTCTATTTTCAAGTTACTTTATTGTAAAAGTGCATCTCACATAAATAAAATAAAATAAGAAGTGAGTCACTTAAGTCTTTTAGTTTATTGCCGCACTATTTAAAAGTAACATTATTGTAAAAGTGAACATCACTTATTCTACAAAAAGTAATTCACTTAAAAGCAACTTTATTGTAAAGCGATTGTCAAAGGCTGATCTTGGGAAGAGGGGGGTCTTTTTTTGGTCAAGTTAATATCTGCCACGTCACTATTGGGAACATCTTCAACATTTTCTTTGATCAAGCATAACTTCATCATCCAGAATCAGTTTTCAGTGTCGTTTTCTTTAAAACCGCATATTTTTTCAAGCTCTTTGCATATAAACAGTTAGTTTCTATTCTTTCATCCATTATTTTACTGTATGGCCACCCCTTGTGATATTATACTTGTAAGTTCTAACTATTTCTCATGGAAATCTCGTATGGAGGATGTTCTGCGAAGTAGGGGAATTTTCAGGATAACCTCAGGGAAAGAAATAGAACCCACTGATGATGATAAGCAAATTAAATGGGAAAATAAATGTGATGAAGCTCGTGGATTGATTGGGATGTCAATCTCTACTAATTTGCGATTCCACATATCTGGAATTGATGAACCTGATATAGCTTGGAAAAAGTTGGAATCTGTGTTTGGTAAACACAATGAAATTCAGGGTCATCAACTTGAGAATGAGTTGATTTCCTTGAATCCAAATAATTTTTCATGCATTCAAGACTATTTATCTAAGTATAAAACTCTTAGACTCTTATGTGTAGAATGCAAGATTAAGAAAGAAGACAAACAATGTATTTACCATATTCTTTCCAAACTTGGACCTGAATATTCTGTTTTTGTATCTACATTCTACTCCATGAAAGAATCCTTGACTGCAGCTAGCTATCAAGAGCCTAGTCTTGAATCCTTTTGTGATTCCTTAATTAGAGAGCAAGATAAGATCATTCATATTGGAATAATTAACAATGCAGATACATCTGGGAAAGCCTTATTGTTCCAACAAAAAGAAAATTCCAAGCCTCCTAAGAAATAGAATTTTCGGAATAATAAGCCAAACAACAAGGGTCCCAAACCCTCTCAGTCAGCTCCTTCTTTAAAAAATGACAAAGGATCCAAGCCAAAAATAAATAAGACTGAGCGTCATTGCAATTTTTGTGGAAAAGATAAACATGATTAATCTGAGTGTTTTAAGAAGATGGCAGCCTTGGAAGCAACAATGAAGAAGCACCACATCAGCCTAGATTCATCTTCAGAATCTAACTCTCATGGACATGCAATTTGTGCTTCTAGTTACTCTTATATTGCATCTTCTTCTTCTACTTCAAATGAATGGCTCATTGATTCTGGAGCGTCTTATCATATGGCTAAGGATCAAGCCATATTTTCTACTATGCATGAATGTAACACCAAAAAAATATTTGTTGGTGATGATAGATCTCTAAGTGTTGTAGGATCTGGAACAGTTCCAGTAGAAAATGATCATTTCAGTGATGTACAATGTGTTCCAAAACTTTCTTGAAATTTGTTATCAGTCTATCAAATTACTCATTCGGGTGAAGGTAAAACTGTGATGTTTACACCTCACCAAGTTGTAATCAAGGATTTTAAAAATCCTCAAAATGTTCTTGCTACTGGTACTATTGATGATATTACTAGGTTGTATAAATTTAACAACTTTAGGTCATCACCTTTTCCTTCAGTTTTTGTTGCTCATAGTGATAACTTGAGCAAACTTTGGCATGAGCGATTTGGTCACTTAAATTATCGCTCATTACAACAACTATGTAAAGACAATATGCTGACTGGTCTTTCGATGGTATCTTGCTAGGATGGTGTTTGTTTCGGTTGTGTACTTGGAAAACATCATCAGGACAGTTTTGACAAACATGCCTCTTGGCATGCCTTGGCTCCCTTGGAGCTTGTGCATAGTGACTTGTGTGGTCCTCTTCCATCTGCTTCCTTTTTTGGTTTCACATATTTCTTAACTTTCATTGATGACTACCCTATACGCACTTGGGTTTACTTCCCAAAACTTAAGAGAGATGTATTTAACATGTTCTTGGCCTACAAGGCCCTTGTTGAAAAATAATCTGGTCATCAAATTATTAAGGTAAGATCTAATAATGGAGGAGAATATGTTAACAACAAGTTCACTACTTTCTGCACTGAACAAGGAATCCAACAACCATTTGAGGAAATTTCAACTCAAAATGGGCCTTTTAACTTTAACTCAAATTCCATGTCATCATGTGTTAGCCAATGAAATTGCTTTAAATTTGAAATACCATATAGGTCTTAAACACTTTTTTAATATAAATTTGGGGATAGGTATCATTAAAAAAACTACTTGTTTCGTTTGTATTTTCGACATATCTCCTCGTGTTTTTACTCAAATTTCAATCGAGAGAGCTCGTTGGATGCGGAATTAAATTTCGCATCCAATGAGTACCCACTCGGCATACTTTTGATGGACCCCGCTACCCCAAAAACAAGGAAAACCTGAAAAAACATGATGATGATGTCATCATCACATTTTTTCATGTATTTCTTGTTTTTGGGGTAGAGGAGTCCGTCAAAAGTATGCCGAGTGGGTACTCGTTGGATGCAAAATTTAACTTCGCATCCAACAAGCTCTCCCAATCAAAATTTGAGTAAAAACACAGAGAGATATGTCGAAAATACAAACAAAAAAGTAGTTTTTTTTATTTTCTTCCTCCAAAATTAATAAATATTATTTTATTATTTTAACTATTATTTTATTAATTTTTTTTAGGAGGTCCATTTTGAGTTGAAATTTTCTGTAATGAGCACACTATTCCATATACACCACAACAAAATGGTGTAGCTGAACGAAAGAACCGCACTTTAAAAGAAATGGTTAATTGTATGATCCAATCTAAGGGACTAAGTCTTCAATATTGGGCTGAGGCCATAAATTGTGCAAATTACATAGTTAATCGTACACCCACTAAAGTTTTACAAGGTATAACACCGGAAGAAGAATGGAGTAAAATTAAACCAGATGTAAGTCACTTCATGTGTTTGGTTGTGAAGCATGGGCTCACATTCCGGATGAAAAACGGAAGGCATTGTAGCCTAAAAGTGAAAAGTGCATATTTGTTGGATATTCTGAAGATGTAAAAGGTTATAGACTTCTTCAGCCACATTCTCATGATATAATCATTAGAAGAGATGTTAAATTTGATGAAAATCTCTTGGCCTGCGAGCCTAAATTGGTGAGTGTGCCATCTTTGGCCTGCGAGCCTGATTCGGTAACTGTGCCTTCTTCTTCTTCTTCCAGCTCCCTTGACAGGTTTCCAACTCCAGTTTCTGATGATGACAATGAGGATGAAAATCCACCTCTGCCTGCTAATGTTCCTCCAATTTATCTAGCACCAATACTTCCTCGATGGGTCCGTTCAACATGTAAAGCAACTGGTGATCTTGCTGGTGATCCTAGAGATCAACGTCGAACAGACTCTCAGTTTCAGTGAGCCTCTTATCTTTTGGCTCAAGTTTCCAAGAATCATGATCCAGAAACTTTTGTAGAAGCTTCAGGAAATCCAGATTGGGATGCAGCTATGGATGAAGAATATTGTTCCTTAATGGTGAACGATACTTGGGATCTTATTCCTCTTCCAAAAGGAAGAAAACTTGTCAGATGTAAATGGGTCTACAGAAATAAGTATGCATCAAATGGAAGTGTTGAAATACTTAAGGCAAGGTTAGTTGCCAAAGGTTTTTCCCAAGTTGAAGGGATTGACTACAATGAAACCTTTGCTCCTGTCGCAAAAATGAATTCCATCCGCCTTGTTCTTTCCCTTGCAACCTCACATAACTGGGAAGTCCATCAAATGGATGTCAAGTCTGCATTTTTACATGGTGATTTACAGGAGGAAATTTACATGGAACAACCTCCTGGATATGTTCAGGATAACTCTATCCTTGTCTATCTCCTTAAGAAATCCTTATATGGACTTAAGCAATCTCCTAGAGCTTGGTATGCCAAAATGGATAGCTTTCTCCTTGACACTGGTTTTTCTAGATGTCATTCTGACCCTAATGTCTATACCAAGAAATTAGGAAACCATCTCATCATACTTGTTCTTTATGTTGATGATCTTATCCTTACTGGTAGTGACCCTAAACTTATAACCCATGTGAAATCCAGTCTTAAGCAAAATTTTGAAATGTCAAACTTAAGACATTTGCATTATTTTCTTGGTCTCCAAGTCTTGCAAACACAAAGAATGAATCTTTCTTTCCCATTCTAATTATGCTTGTGACCTTCTTTGTTGCTTCCACATGGAATATTGTAAACCATCCCCTTCTCCCTTCTAGTTTGGAGTCAAACTTTCTACCACTTGTACTTCCCCTCAAGTAGATGCCACCTTGTATCGTCAGCTTGTTGGTAGTCTTTTATACTTGACTCATTCCCGTCCCGACCTTTCCTTTTCTGTTGTTCGTGTTTCTCGTTATATGCAAAGTCCTCATGAAAGTCATTGGAAAGCAGCAAAAAGAATACTTCGATATATTCGAGATAGAATTTAGTTTGGGATTCATCATAGTACAGGGGGGAAACCTTTGTTGGTTGGTTTCACTGATTCAGATTGGGCCGACAATCCTGATGATCGAAATTCTACTGCAGGTTATGTTTTCAGTCTGGGATTTAGTCCTGTCACTTAGGCTTGTAAGAAACAACAAGCTCTTGCTCTTTCTTCAGTAGAATCAGAATATCAAGCTGCAATTAATGCCAATTAGGAAGCTTTATGGCTTCGACAGATCCTTTTAGAGTTTGGATTCGAGCAGCAGTAGCCTACTCCACTTTGGTGCAACAATCAAAGTGCCATCAAGTTTACAAAAGATCAAGTTCTACATCAGCGCATCAAACACATTGAGCTACACATGCACTTCATCAGAAATCTTTTTCATGATAGTGTTATTGAAGTTCTCTATTGCCCTACAGATGATCAAGTTGTAGACATCTTCACCAAGTCTCTTATAGAAGCGAAGTTTTCTAAACTTCAGTCTATGTTAGGAGTTCAGGAATGTGTCCTTAAGGGGGGATAGACTCTAATGCTTCCTTCCTTCTCCTAATAGTGTCACTTTTGTAAATCCTTCAATCCTATCCCAAGTTGTTCTTAAGGGAGGATGTTAGGATATTTAGACACGTAGGAGTTAGTTAAGATCAACTTGTGTAATATATCCGTTAGGTAAAAGTGTGCTTCTTTAGTATGCATTAGTATGCATTTGTAAATATTCTAATCTGACGGTCACGATATGTTCTAGACATATAGTGATCCGATGGTTCAAATTCTCTTAGATCATACCTACCATTGATCTGTGGCTTAACACCTGATTGGTCTATGATCTCTATTTAAAGAGCACAGAGGGTCCTTGGCTAGTTAATCAATTATGAGAAGCTCATGTAACTTTCTTTCTTTTGCATAATAAATTGCTCCAAGTAGCTATTTAGCTGGGGCCATGGACTGTTTCCCTCTCGATGGTTTTAACCACGTGACAAACATCGGTGTGTTGATCTGTGATCTATTTGTGTGAAGAGGTTGCTCAAGGTGTTCAGTCTTTTGGGAGTATCATGTGTACCCGAAAAAAGAGCTCTCAGGATGATAACCCTTACTGCAGTATGTGCACTTGCTCATTTCTCCTTTGTTCTTCTTCTCCTGGGAGATCTTCTTGGAACCTTGGGGCTCCTCTTGAGACTTGTTTTTGTCTCTCTTTTGCTCAGGTGCATTTTCATATTTTTTCTTAATTTTTGAATCCACCTTAGAATCTCCAACAACCAAATCTTATTCTTTGGAAGGTTTGATGGTGCCCATCATCACCAACTTATCTTGCTCCCATGTGAGGGATTCCATGAACTATGCAAGCTTAGGAATCTTCTAGGCTTGAGATGTCAACTTGGTGGCATGGAAGGTCGAAACAAACACTGAATAGTTAGGACCAACCTTGCAAAGTATGGCCAAAACTATTTTCTCTTCCTTCTTTTCGATCCCACACTGTTTCAACTGCAAAACAAGGGTCTTAAACTTGGAAAAGTAGAGTTGCAATGACTCGAAGCTACTAGGACTCAAGGAGATCAGCTCATTCTCGATTTGATGTCCTCTCATCTCATATGTGTTTCCAAAAATCTCTTTTATATTCTCCCACACTTCATTAAGTGATGTCAATCCATCAAGATGGAAGAGGAGGTCTCTTGAAATGATAAGACACAAAAGACCATAGGCCTCATCCCTTTTGTTGTGCCATTTAATTTTCTCTACAATTGCATTGGGATCTCCCTTTGTTGCCATAGTTACCCTATAGAGACCCCTCACTCTTAACAATATCTCCATCTCAGCTTTCCACTCAAAGAAATTGAATGGAGTCAAGATGATCTTTTGATATTGGTCCATAGCTTAGAAACTATGTCGTCCAGTCAACAAAATGCGCTCCCAGTCAATATGTTGAACTTACAATAGCAATAAGGAAGGAGAGAAATCGATCTACAAAGGCTCTAATACCATGTGGAAATTGAACCCAAGAGATAGAACAATTACACTCACAAAATTGCTAATCAAACATGCAAAATTCACACCAAAGGAGACTAAAATTGGAGCATAACACTGATTTGTATTCAATAAGTGTACAATAGGAAAAATTTCATGTAACAGGATTCTGCAATATATCATTACATGAGAGAATTGAATGCATAAATATGCCATTCGAAATAGTAAAAACTAGGCTTACTAAATCTAGTCAAATCCCCCATAGGTGCATAAAGCAGTTTCCAAATCTATGAAGATGCTCACAAATTTGCTAAATCAAGTGGGAAAGATAAAGAGGGATGGAAAGACAACTCATGCATGCTTTTATTTGGAGAAGAGGAAGGAGGATGATGTGGGTAGAAAACAAGTCAACTACACCTAGTCTAGCTTTTCCTTTTGCCTTAAATCAGAATAAATCAAGGAAACTTTTCAGAAAAAGAAGATATGCACTTTGGAGGATTTGGAATAAAGAAGACATGCTAAATTTGGTTTCCAGGATATTTTCCAAGTGCTCCATGACTCAATTTTAGCATGTGTTGACTTCTAGGACTTGTAGAAGGCAACTAGCATAGAATGGAATCTAGGAAACTAGGTAATAAGAAAAAAATAATTAAAATTAATGTCTAAGGTAGGTAACTATGGGTTGATTATTCTAACAGTGATATATATTGAGCCTCTTGGATACATTGAAGGAGGAGAAAATCGAGAGCAAGGAAACTATAGTCCATTATTTCCTCACTTGTTATGCTTGAGTCTGCATCCCTTTGTCCCTTTGGAGCACACAGAGCTACTCTTCCCAAGCTTGTCATTGAGAGATGGAGGATTGAAGTGGTGGAGGCATAGGTGGATGACTCGATTTCTCGGGTTCAAAGAAGTACCAGAATAGGTTGTCACTATTGTATCTCTATTTTTATTAATAGAAATATTCATTTCCTGTCCAATACATGTGCATAATATGAATATTGTATCGATGGATGTATTTATTTTCTTAAACATGATTGATTATGTATCTTAGATTAGGCCTAAAACTTGAATATATAGCATGCTTATCTTGTTTGTTGTTTTTGAGAGAGAATTGGGAATACAAGCATGATTAGAAAAGCTCAACAGGGATCTACATCAACCGTCCTAAGCTACGATTTATTTCACTTAGTGTTAGATGTCTTTATTGCTCTTGCATATTGGAAATGATTGATTTCTTGTTTCATTCAGTCTATTGTGGTACATCCCAAGCCATAGGAAGTTTCTCTCCGTAATTGAATTGGCGACTCCACTGGGGAGGTTCCTTGTTTTTTTATTTGGGGGTTGGGTGCACAATGTGCTTGAATTGTTCTTTGTTCTCCGAGTTTTTCTATCAGGTCTAGAAGTAGGTTTACCCTTTAGTATCTGGTTGAATTAATTTTGGTCTATGGCCTATCATTTACCCTCTTTTCCTTCATGTACTCGAGTTTTTTCTTCACAATTGTGTATACACGTGGTTTTCTTCTGAATTCCTGCGTATGTACGCAAGTTTTCTGTGAACATGCGCGTATGCCTTTGTTTTGAGATTTATTTCGATGATTGGAAGTTGTTGGGTGAGTTTTGAATGTTTTTGAGTCTTCCTGGATGTTGTTGGTGTCTGTATACTGCCTCTGTTTCTAACCAGAGGCCCTTTTTATTTATTTTTCATTAGATGTTGTTCTTGTCATCTTTTTCCTTTTTTGTTTTGGGAGTAGTTCATTAGGTCTCTTTTATATTGGTAACTTGCTTGGCTGTTGTTTGTGATTGGTCACAGGGTCTGAGAGTTGTAGATTCTTTTGTTGCTTTTACTTCTCATTTATTTAAAAAAATACAAAAATATTTGATTTTTTGCATATTTATGCATTGTTGCATCTTTGCTCTTGCTTGGTACTTGCATTAGGTTTTCTTACTAAAGTTATAGTTAGGTTTTCATTTAGTAATGATTGCATTATCATTTGAAGGAAAAAAATGCATCTCATTTAGTGGCATACCCCATTTTTTCATTTAGACAAGATTGCACTTGGCATTGTTTGTTAGGTGTGCACATTTATTTCACTGATGAGTCATAATACCATTAGTTACACGATCATTTCCCTTTGAGTAAAATAACCATTAAAATCAATGCTTAAATTAAAATGAATTACATAATTTTCTTTTTAGGGTACATGAACAAGATTAGGATTTAGACTCTTGGAATAGTTCATTGTGAGTTAATTCTCCAAGACTACTAAACGAAACAAGTAGGTGTTTGTCTAGTTGAGAGAGTGAAATCATTGGTATAATTAGTGTTTCTCAGGAGGTTCATCTTACACAGGAGTTAAGCACAAGGCAGCATACACGATTATGGTTGGGATAGCCCTTGACCACTTTCTATGAGCGTTGAATATTTTTCCAGGATCATATTCATATATGGGGGATTTTAAGGTACTAGTTGGTGCTTTCGAGATTTGTGCTTTGCTACCCTTCCCATAGGGTTGATCCCGCCTGCGACTATCCGCCTGAGCATTAGCTATATTGGGGTGACCTTATTTGCATTAGGTATTGCAAGGGGTACTTACAGAATTTATTATGTGAGTGTCCTGGCCAGGTAGGGGTCGGACAACAAAGTCTCTTTATGCGTTGAAGTTGAGGGCCACTATAATTGGTTAAACACCTCCACTTGTAGTGTGAGGGAATCTCAAGCCTCTCCTAGGCAAGACATACCTGCTACATTCAAGAGCTCACGTATATTCCCCTTGGTTTGCTTGTATTTTTGCTATATATTTTCTTAAGAGTGTGCTCTATGTACGCTAGATTTATTTAGGGTACGTAATTAGTTTGAGTCTTTTTCTTTTTGTTGAGTCATAATGGGGCGCAACACTCTGTCATTCTCATCATTTAGCAGGTCTTCCACCTTCTACGTCTCCTCCTCCTTTTGGACAGAGAATTAGACAGTTCTAGCAGACCAATACTCACTTTGATTCACACAAATATCTCACCATGAGTCATTCATCTGAGATCTCAAAGAATCCCCCTTCTCCACCCCCCCAGGGCGGAGGCTAAACCTAATAATTTGTATGGGGCTCTGGAGGAACTTTATCACTTTGAGGTTGGGATGCCACATAATTTTTTATCATAGTTTCCAGACTATATAACCTCATAGCACCAATATTTTTCACATATTCCAAGTGGGGAGACTCATCCTACACCATCTAGCACTGGCTTTAGATATGGCATGCTAGACTCTTCCTAAGACTGAAACGAAACCCAATGTCAAATCTGGTGTTGACTAGTGCTACGCCTAGGGGCACTTCCATTCCTTTCCATGTGGATAGATTCGGTAGTGTTCATATTGCACCTTATACTCCTGCAGTCGAAGGATCCTCACACATGCAACCTACACCTAGTACTAGTATTCCCGTTTGTGGAAGTAATCCTAGACATGTGAATATTGGGAATAAAAGTTATATCTCATCCCATGTTCCATATTCTTCATCACATGTTCCTTCAAATGTGTTTATAATGACTCACCCTCCCCCTAATTCACATGGTCCTTTGGGTCGGAGTTCTACTATTAGCCATGTTGTTCCCGCATCTGCTAACACCATAGTGTCACAAGGCTATGTGCATCCTTATGTTTAAGTATGGTATGTACCACCTTATGTACCACCTTATACACCACCTTATGGGTCTGGGACTCAACTTGCTTATCAACCTTATAACTATGGCTTCGTAGAACCCCGGTCTCAAGTTATCCCAAACTACAATGTTCCCATCCACCCTTTTATGGGTCAAATGGGAGGAGGTTACTATCCCACTTTCCAAGTCCATGGAGTTTACAAAAATCAAACCTATGTGAACCAGTATTTTCAGGGAGCATGGAACCAAATGCCACATCCTAGGCTCCCTTTCCTAGCGACATTAAATTTACCTAACTTATCGAGATTGACTAATGATCTGGTGTCTCGTGATTCAACTGTTGATGTATTTGTAACTTTGGAATGTATTCACTTGTATATCTTATGTATTGTACCCCAATTTTTCTATCGGGAAGTATCTGTAATGTAATTGAGTCATGACATGCCCCGATGTTCCTATTGGGAGATTCAATAATGTAAAAAAGTCATGTAAAGTCATAGAGTGTAACCCTACTTATTGATCAAGGGTTAAAGTCCCAGCAATTTTGGGGGCCTAGGGTTATTAGACTCTCCTATAGAATTCATCCCTAGTGAGTTGTTGTCAAGTCAAGAATTAGTATAAATAGAGAGGGAGCCTCTCTATTTAACACATATTTTTCACTCACACTCAGTTGTAGTGCATAACTGAGAGAGAAAGAAGAAGCTAGGTCAAGAGAGAGAGATACTACTGCTGTCGGGAGATCATCTTACTGTCTTTGGGTCCTACTTTTGGTGCTGATTCTATCTCTGAGGAAGTTGTGTGGTTTTCTCCTTTATGGTTTCCCTGAGGAAAATATGTGTGTTCATTGTCTCTTGTGATTGATTCTTGTGTTTGTTATTCTCTCAGATAAGATCCTAAGATCATATAGCTTAAATGTTAAAAATATAACATGTTATCAAAGCTAACATAAGAAGAAGACACTATGTAGCTGCTGAAGCTAGGGCTTCCTACTTTTTGGATCTCTCTCCACATATTTTCAGCAAAATGAGGCTAGGCTGACTCTCCTCCCTAGGACACATCTTTCTGTCGAAGCAGAATCTGACTCTGAGCATTTTTAGTTTTTGACCCGACACTACTGCAGGAAATTAGGGATTTCCACAGAAGTGGAATTTTTGAGTGATCCTAGGACCGGATTGATCTCCTCCCCTAAATCGAAGTTTAGAGATCAATATCAAAGTTTTTGGTTGGGTATAAGAACTCTAGGAAAGTCAAACCCTAATCTGCTCCTAAACCAGAAATCCAACTCTGCAGAAATTCAAGTCCAGATCCAGTTTCGACATCTTAACCTGGTAAGATCTAAATCTTTTGCATTTCCATTTGAAGTTCTCTATTAATATGTCTCATCATACCAAGCTTGGTGAAAAGCTTGAGGGAGCTGATAACTTCCGAGCTTGGAAGTATAGGATCTCCCTAGTCTTGGAAGAAAATGAGTTGGACTCTTACATCAATGAAGAGGTTCCATTTCCAAAGGGAGATGAGGATAAGGCCTTACACAAGAATAAATTGGTCATGGCTAAGAGGATTATTTCTGATTCAATCAAGGATCACCTCATACCATAGGTGTCCTCCCTAAATACACCTAAAGAGATGTTTGATGCCCTGACCAAGTTATTTGAAGGGAAGAACATAAACCGAAAGATGACTCTGAGAAACCAAATGAAGAATGTAAAGATCCAGAATGCAGAGACCATCCAGTCTTACTTTATAAGGGTCTCTCAGATCAAGGAACAACTTGAAGCCATAGATGAAGAAGTAGAGAATGCATAAATTGTGATGACCACCTTGAATTGTCTTCCCAGATCATGGGACTCTTTCATTCAGGGGATTTGTACTAGAAATAAACTAATCAAGTTTAGCAAACTGTGGCAGGAATGCTCACAAGAAGAAGCTCAAATATTAGCATGAGAAGAAAAGATGGGAAGTGAAGATCAAGCTCTCACAGTACAATCCAAGAAAAGCAGAACATACCATCACAAAGGTAAGCACTCTCACCAAAAGAAAAACTCTAGAAAATATAACAAAGATTTGTCTAAGTAAATTTGCTATACATGTGATGAAAGAGGACACATTGCAAGAGATTGTCCTATAAACAAAGATAGATCTCACAAGAGGAAGGGAAACAAGAAAATACATCATGCCCATGCTGCAGAAGGTGATGAGCCTTCTAAGAAGAGAATCAAACAAGACAGTGATGATTATTTGAGTGATGAAGTATATGTTTTGATTTTCACTCTCATGGGAAGCATCACACATGGAAGCAATGATTGGCTTAAAGACAGTGGGGCTTCCAAACACATGAAGGGATTCAAAGAATCATTTGTGAAACTATCAGAACATGAATCACCCCACAAGATGAAACCTAGGGATGACTACTCGTATCCAATAAAAGGTAGTGGAGAATCCTCCTAAAAATTAGACTCTGGAAAGTCTATGGAAATAAAGGATGTCCTATTTGTACCAGGACTAAAGAAGAACCTTATCTCCATCTTTGCATTAGATGCAAAAGGCATGAGAGTTGCATTTATGGATGGACAAGTTCTCATGTGGCCAAAAGGAAAGACTATTGACAATGCAGTAGTAATTGGAGAACAAGAGGGAGGACTATACAGATTAAAGGTCCAACCAGAACAAGCTTTGGTTTATGAATCAGTAGAACCAAAGGAACTTTGGCATATAAGTATTGCACATGTGCATTATAGGGCACTACCACTTGCAAGCAAAGCTATTGAAAGTCTTCCAGAAATACAAGCAAAACATGAAGGAGTATGCAAGGGATGTGCGAAAGAAAAGAACACAAATAAGACATTTCCAAGTAGCGAAAGCAAGGCTAAAGGAATCTTGGAAATCATTCACTCTGATGTATGTGGTCCAATGTCATCCAGTTCATTAAGTAGGTATGTATACTATGTTTCCTTCATTGATTATTTTTCTAGGAATACATGGATATACTTCATGAAGAACAAAGATGAAGTATTCAAAAAGTTCAAGGAATTCAAATCCTTGATCGAAAACTACACAGATAAGAATATCAATATTTTCCAATCAAACAATGGCGGAGAATTCACTTCAAATGAATTCAAGGAATCATGCAAATATTTAGGGAGTAAGAGGGAGTTGACCACTCCATATAATCCACAACAAAATGGGGTTGCAGAAAGAAAAAATAGAACGATCATGGAAGCTGCAAGGGAAATGCTTCATGATCAAGATATTCCCATGCATCTATGGGCAGAAGTTGCCAGGACAGCTGTCTATGTATAGAACCGTACTCCACATAGAGTACTTGAGAACAAGACACCTGAAGAAGTGTTTTTTGGAAAGAAACTAGAAGTCAGTCATCTCATAATATTTGGCTGTTCAGTATGCATTCACATTCCAAAAGAAAAGAGGACAAAGTTATATCCTTCAGGAAGGAAGGGTATATTTTTGGGATACTCTAAAAGCTCAAAGGCTTATAGAATATACTTCCAAGGATTCAAGAATATCAACATCAGCAGGGATTTAACATTTGATGAATACTCAGTTTACAAAAAATCCAGAAAGATACCTACTAAAGAAACTGAAGAGACAAAAGTACCCATAATTCATGACACAACCATGAATGATGCAACTAAAGAAAAAGATCGAGAAATAGAAGAAACTCAAAATCCTATAGATCCACCTCAGGATAAGAATCCTCACAAGAGGAAACCTGCTTTGGGTACAAGAGGCTATCCAAGGTGCAGAAAGATATGGGGCTCCAGAAGAGATACATAGAGAGAGGAAAAGAACCAGGTCCTACTCCGATTATGTAGACCTATTATGTGACTTCATTGATAAAGAACCTTCCAACTATGAAGAAACGACAGAAGAAAAAGAATGGAAGGATTCTATGATCGAAGAGTATCAATCAATCATGAAGAATGATGTTTGGGATGTTGTCCCAAGACCAGAGGGGAAGTTTGTTGTGACTTCCAAATGGATCTATAAGATCAAGCATGCTGCAGATGGTAGCATAGAGAAATTTAAAGCAAGATTTGTGGCTTGTGGTTTCTCCCAGAAAGAAGGAATAGATTATGAAGAAACCTTTGCACCTGTAGCTAGATATACTTCCATCAAATCAGTACTTTCTTTAGCTGCAGTAATGATATGGAAAATACACCAGATGGATGTCAAGACAACTTTATTGAATGGTGTAGCAGAAGAGGAAGTATATGTGGAGAAGCCACTCAGTATTGAGACACATGACAGAGAGAATCATGTGTGTAAGTTAAAGAAATCCCTGTAGGGTTTGAAATAGGCACCCAGGACATGGTACGACAGAATTGACAGCTTTGTATCCAGTTTGGGCTTTACTGACAGTAAAGCGGATTCCAACCTTTATTACAAGGTTGAAGAAGGGAACCCAGTGATGCTCCTACTTTATATAGATTATCTATTTGTAATAGGTGAGGATGGGTTGATTGCTGATACAAAGAGGAAGCTTGCTGTCGAGTTCGAAATGAAGGACTTGGGTATGATGCACTACTTTCTAGGAATGGAGGTGTGGCAGAATGAAGATGGAATTTCCTTGGGACAAGGGAAGTATGCAGTAGAGATCCTGAAGAGGTTCAGGATGATGGACTGCAAGGCCATGAACACACCTATGGAATCAAACCTAAATATATTGAGTGATGCTTCATTAGAATCGGTTGATGATATGATGTATCGTTAGATGATTGGGTCCTTGATGTACCTGATGAATACAAGACTAGATATTTACTTTGTTGTGAACACACTGAGCCAGTTCCTGATGGTTCTGAGACATGTTCACTTGATAGATGCAAAGCATATAATGAGGTACTTGAAGGGTATAGTTGATTGTGGGTTCAAGTATGAGGAAAATTAGAAGATTAACCTGGAAGGTTATGTGGATTTGGATTGGGCAGGGAGTTCCATTGATAGGAAGAGCACTTCAGGTTGTTGCTTCAGTATGGGATCAGGTGTGATCTCCTGGTTTAGCAAGAAGCAATCTTGTGTGGCACTGATTACAACCGAAGCAGAGTATGTTGCAGCTTGTTTGGCTAGTTGTGAGACAGTATGGTTGAGAAAGATACTATATGATTTATTTGATCTATAGATGGATGCTACTTGTATATATTGATACAACCAGAGCTATGTGAAGCTATCGGAGAACCCAGTTTTCCATGACAAGTCAAAGCATATTGAGATCAAATATCACTATATCCTGGATATGGTGCAGAGAGGAGAAGTAAAGCTCCAATATGTAGTGATGGATGAGTAGACAGCTGATGTGCTGACCAAACCATTAGCCAGAGTTAAGTTTGAGTACTTCAGGGAGAAGCTTGGTGTTCTCCAAATAGAGGTTTCCTCCAAAGAGAATTGATGTGTCTGTTGGCCTTTCTGACATGGTGGAAGACTAAGCTTCACATGGTCAGATGTAAGTGCAAAGATATTATGATGTGATTGTGGGATGTGTTCCCACATGATCAGTGCAGATACGTTCTGATGTGATTGTGGGATGTGTTCCCACATCATCAGTGCAGAGCCATTCTAATGTGATTGTGGGATGTGTTCCCACATGATTTGATATAAGTACATATCCATTCTAATGTGATTCAGGGATTTGTTCCCACATGATCAGATATAAGTGTAGAGCCATTCTGATGTGATTGAGGGATGTGTTCCCACATGATTGGATATAAGTGTAGAGCCATTATAATGTGACTAAGGGATGTGTTCCCACATGATCAGATATAAGTGCAGAGCCATTCTGATGTGATTGCAGGATGTGTTCCCACATGATCAGATGTAAGTGTAGAGCCTTTCTAATAAGATGAGGTCGGATGTAAGTGCAGAGCCTTTCTGACAAGATGAGGTCGGATGTAAGTGTGAATCCTTTCTAACAAGATGAGGCCGAATGTAAGTGTAGAGCCTTTTTTATAAGATGAGGTTGGATGTAAGTGCAGAGCCTTTCTGACAAGATGAGGTCGAATGTAAGTGAAGATCCTTTCTAACAAGATGAGGTCGGATGTAAGTGTAGAGCCTTTCTGACAAGATGAGGTCGAATGTGAGTGTTGGGCCTTTCTCACATGGGTCTTGGATGTGTTCCTCCCATGGTCAGATGTGAGTGCTGGGTGTGCCTTTCTAACATGGTTCTTGGGTGCGTTCCTCCCATGGTTAGATGTAAGTGATGGGCATGCCTTTCTGACATGGTTCATTCCATGGTCAGATATAAGTGTTGAAGATGATGAAGACCTACATGAAGGCTAGGCCTACAACCAGCATGAAAAAGGGTTGTCTCTGTAGAACTTCCTGTGATGAGTAGAATTGAGATAGAATCAGTGATGATGACCCAGTGATGATCCAACAGCGATGATTCAGATCAAGTGATGATCCATATTTGATGATGATCCAGTGATGCTCCAAATCAAGTTATGATCCAGACTTGATGATTATGCAGTGATGATCCAGACTTGAAGATGAAGATGACTTGATGATGATCCAGATGATACAAAGAAGAAGACTTGTGCTGATAAATTGTGTCGAGAGAATACCTTCCTAGTTAAGAGGGAGTGTTGATGTATTTGTAACTTTAGAATGTATTCACTTATATATATTATGCATTGTACCCTGATGTT
This sequence comes from Pseudotsuga menziesii, assembly GCA_001517045.1. Lineage (NCBI taxonomy): Eukaryota > Viridiplantae > Streptophyta > Pinopsida > Pinales > Pinaceae > Pseudotsuga > Pseudotsuga menziesii. The sequence continues at coordinate 1,323,928 of LPNX010795155.1, read as the reverse complement.
TCTATCGGGAAGTATCTGTAATGTAATTGAGTTATGACATGCCCCGATGTTCCTATTAGGAGATTCAATAATGTAAACAAGTCATGTAAAGTTATAGAGTGGAACCCTCCTTATTGATCAAGGGTTAATGTCCCCGCAGTTGTGGGGCCTTAGGGTTATTAGGCTCTCCTAGAGAAATCGACCCTAGTGAGTTATTGTCAAGTTAGGAATTAGTATAAATAAAGAGGGAGCCTCTCTATTTAACACATATGTTTCACTCACACTCAGTTGTAGCGCATAACTGAGAGAGAAAGAAGAAGCTGGGACAAGAGAGAGAGAGACTACTGCTGTCAAGAGATCATCTAACTATATTTGGGTTTTACTTTTGGTGCTGATTCTATCTCTGAGGAAGTTGTGCGGTTTTCTCCTTTATGGTTTCCCCGAGGAAAATCTTTGTGTTCATTGTATCTTGTGATTGATGGTCGTTCTTGTTATTCTCTCAGATAAGATCCTAAGATCATATAGCTTAAATGTTAAAAATATAACATCGACATGGTTGGTTGTCCCTCCCAATATTTCTTCGGACATTCCAAAATTCGAAGGTAAGACTAGTGAGGGCCCTGGGGAGAACGTCATGAATTTCCACCTATGGTGCTCTTCAAATTCATTGAATCATGATTCGGTTCATTTAACACTATTTCAATGCACCCTCACGGGTCCTACAGTGAAGTGGTATATATATTTTCCTGACAGCACATTTCAGACCTTTAATGACTTAGCCATGACCTTCCTTGATGACTTTTAGTTACTCATGCGTTACAATGTCGAAACTGAACTCTTTTCAAATTTTTGGTAGGATAAAGCCACCCATATCTATGATTATTTTCAAGAGAGGCATAGTTGAAAGCGATTGATTAAGGCTCACATTCCACCAGATTTTCTCTTGGAGTGGTTCCTCAAATCGTTATTTCCCTATATAGAGAAGGATGTTTCCACATCCAGAGTGCAGAATGAGGAACAAATTATCTTCCGAAATCAACAATTAGATTTGATTTATGCTCAGTCTAGGATTTTGTATGAGATTATTCTAAATGCACCATGGTTGAATTTCGATATGAAGTTCAGACCTCGGCCACATGCTGATAACATTGTTGAATCTGCAAGTGCTAAACCTGCAGACTCAGTTACAAAACAAATGAATACGTTCTCTATTAACCATCCTACGTTGGGACAAGCTACGGCTTCATCTCATCCCACTCGAATGACGGATGTACTTTTCATCCAATAGTTGAACCAGAAGGGTAACCAGTAACCCAGAAGGAATAAGAAGAAAGGTAGAAAAAACTGAAAGGGTGGGAATACGAATGGAAATGGTAATGATGACAAGAACGATAGTAATGCTACAAACCAAATGAACAAGTTGTCTGTTAACCAGGCTGCATCAAGACAAGCTACGGCTTCGTCTCATCCCACTCAAATGGTGGATGTAATTTTCGTGCAATAGTCGAACTAGAAGGGTAACCAGCAACTCGGATGGAATAAGAAGGTAGAAAAAACCAAAAGGGTGGGAATAGGTATGGAAATGCTAATGATGACAAGAACAATAGTAATGTTAGGGAGGACAAGAAGGTTAAATGTAAGGTTAAGTTCCCCTGAAATCTTTGTGGGGACGATCACCTTAATCACTTGTTCCCTCGTATGAAAGATGCCTCGAAGTTCATCGCACAGAGCCCAGCTTTGTTGACAGATCCTTTACCGCAAAACCAAAATATGAACTCAAGGTTCGTATACCCTGGAAGTGCTTCTGGTGGGATTCAAAACCTGTCGAACACCATAAATGGCCATGGTTGCATCAACATGATGTTTGCCAAAAATGTTGTGACGCATGCTAAGTATTATGGTATGTCGTAACCTGACCTAGGAAAAGAACCTACACCACTCGAGAGCTCTTTGTGTATTGAGAAACCTAGTGACAAGCCTGAATCTCTGCCTCACATTACTAAGGGTGTCCTAAAGCATTCGAGGCATAATCCTAATGCTCAAGGCACCCAGAAATATTTAGTTGTCAAGGATTTGGGCCAAACTCCTTGTCTGATGTCTACTTTATAAGTTCTTTAGACTTTCCCTTCATAAAGGAAAACCTTATGTTCTTCTCTTGGGGTTGTCGATGGGAGTTCTTCCACAATGATTAAACTTGAAACTCATCAAGTCCAGACTCACTTGTCTTACTATATGTCTCTTTTATTCCATGTAGAGTGCATGAACAACACCATCAAGCACACAGTAATTGATGAAGGCACTGCGGCTTCCGTGATGTATTTAGTGTGTTGGAAGGGCTTGGGTTCTCCTATCACTACAACAAAAACTGGATTTAGCATCTCTTTTTGCATCCTTTTTTACGTCTAAACCATCTTCAGTGTATTTTTCTTCAATTTTTGGACAAAATGGTGCAATTTCATGGGTTGGTACTATTTTAGGCATTTTTTGCGTCCTTTCTCTAAATCTAGCACAAATTGCGGCGTAATTTGCACTGGGTTTTGCACCTGGTTATGCGCCAGGTTTTGCATTAGGTTTTGCGACAGGTTTTGAGCCTAGTTTTGCACCTAATTTTGTGCCTAGTTTGTACATCTACTCTTGTTGCGCCCCTTTTTATGCCCATGTTTGCCTCAACTTTTACGCCCTTTTTTCATCCACTTTTGCATAATTTTTTACATCCACTTCTGCTTATTTTTTTGCATCTCTCTATGCGCCAAGTTTTGCATCAAATTTTACATCATGCTTTGAGTCTAGTTTTGCATCTCGTTTTGTTTTATCCATTTTTGCATCCACTTTTACATCCATTTTTTTGTCCACTTTTGCACCTACATTTTCATCCATTTTTGCATCCCATTTTGCATGCATGTTTACATCTTTTTTTGCATCTACTATTGCATCCACTTTTGTCATGTCCCAATTCACACCCATTTTTGTGCTTACTTTTACACCCACTTTTGCTTCAACTTTTGCATCCACGTTTGCATATTTTTTTGCATCCAATTTTACATCAGTTATTGCATCCCTTTATGCATCCATTTTTGCATCCACTTTTTCATCGGTTTGTGCGTTGGGTGTTACGACTACTTTTACATCCAGTTTTGCATCTACTTTTGTTGCATCCACTTTTGCATCCATTTTTGCTGCACCCCATTATGTGCCCACTTTTGTTGCATCCATGTTTGCATCCTTTTTTGCATCCATGTTTTTATCCACTTTTGCATCCAGTTTTACACCCAGATGTTGAAGATGAAAATGAGGATAATGATTATGATATTGAGGATGGTTATGATGATGATGATAATGTTGTTGATAATGAGGAGAACAATGACAATGATGATGATGATGATGATGATTATGATGATGATGATGATGATGATGATAATGGCAATGATGACAATGACAATGATGATGAATACAATGAGAATGATGATGTTGATCATCTTAAAAAATAAGTTGTTATTTGTCATGCATAAATCGTGTGTGTCATCCATGTCCCTTTTCCACTAATCACATATTTTGGGTAGATGCTATTTCTTATTCCAAAGGTAATGATGAATAACTAATGAAAATGCCAATAATGATGGTGATGATGATCTCAAGGACAATGGTGATGATGATGATATGGATTATGATTATGCCAATGATGATGACTATTGTGATAATCATGATGACAATGACAAAGATGACGATGATGATCATCATCATCATCATTTCCATCATCGTCATCATCAAAAACATCATCACTGTCATTGTCATCTAGTTCATCATCGTCATCATTTAAAGCATATGGGATATGTTTACCAATTAAAGCATGCATAACAAGTGAGATTATTCTAAAACACCCCACCAAAGTACAAAATTCAAACCACAAGGGAAACATAATATTGAAATTGTTCCTATTTTCTTTCTCCCAACAAAACATGCTTCATTTTAGGGAATTATGTTAAAATACATACATTCATAGTCCATCCATACTATACTTGTAAGAAATATAAATATAATACTTAATAGAATTTATAAAATAGGTAAATATTTTATAAACACCCTTATGATATATAAACTTCTTTCACCTTAATAATGGTAAAATATGTAAATATAATAATAATATATAATTAATATAAATATGTTACTATAGTTCATATGTTAAAAGATTTAATATAAATAAATTTATATAGTTCATATGTTATGTGATTTAAAATAATTAAATATATACACATATTAATTACTTATACATTATAGAAATTAAAATATAGATTAAAACCTATGAAGTTTCATTGGGAGGAGAGAAGCAAAACATGAAGGATTTTTCAAATATAGATCTATGTACAACTACCCATTTCCCAAAGGGGCTTATGCTAAATCAATCTATCGATTCGGGGTTATGAGTATCAATTTGGTTCGTCTGGTCCATCCCCAATTCAGCCATGAGAGGATTTAATTTGGTCATGAGAGGATTTAATATTATTCTGCCCATGAGGACTTCTTAGGACACCTAGTTGGCAATGTGGGTGTCTTGATTCTCAGGCCAAGCCATTCAAAGCCTAGTTTTTGGGGCTGGATCAAAGTAAACTAGGAGCTCTACCGTTGTTGATGCCTCTATTGTCTCTGTCTTAGATGTTGATCTCTCAGATACTATATAAGATATACCTATGTTGGTGGTGCTACTGATGCTAGGTCACCAAAATTTAGATCGCTATCTCACGATTGGATTTTGTATTACTATAGATTGGCATTTACAGCTATGTTTTATGAGAGGGATTCACACATATTGACTAATTAAGAGTAGCTAGTATAAGACCCAACCAAGAGACCTAATCTGAGCAGCCATACCTCAAACTCTATGAGGGTACATAAATTACGGGGACAAGGGGCCAAATCCATACGATCATTGGATGTTGAGAACGAACCAGGTGAGCCTGCTCTGTTATAGGGACTAACGGATCAAGCGTGCAACACTACGAAGCTTTGGATTTATAAGAAGAGACTCTTGAATAGCCTATTACTTAAGTACCAATCATGATAATTCTTTCTCATGGAGCCTCTGGATGACCTGCCAGCTTCCAGCTTCCACATTCCGTTAAACAAATCAGTGCATTTTCCTTCAATAGGATCATTGAAGATGGAGAGAATGTGGGTTTGAATCAAAATACTGGAGATGGAAAGAATTGGGTATTGAATCAACTCATGTGGCTTCTTTATAATTTTATGTCAGGTAGTGTGATTTCTAAGAACAAATGCAAAGTATTCTCCATCGTTGTTGTATTTTACTATTTCTCTGTTACGCCCTGTGTAGAATATTCTATGACCGTATTTTGCTTATAGGCAAAATGAAAATGTTATGGCCTAAGGCTATGCCTTTTGACCTAGCCATTGCTTAAGTTACAAAAAATATCCATGGTTAACCAAAATTCATAAAAGAGGTACTATATCTTTCTCACATGCAAATATTCCCTTTATAGGGCTTTGTGGTGGCCTAAGGCCCCACACATAGTTCATGAACCCTAAGGAATTTTTTTTTGGCCCAATAACTCTTTTCACATCAAATCATGGCCTAGGGACTGAAATCCATACTTGGTGTGTCAAACCTCAAAATGACTGACATATCTCACTCATTGGCTAAATATTATCTATGTAGTATATAGGGCCTTTGAGGTGTTCTAGGGCATCACACATGACCCATGAGCCCCTTAGCCTTAGTTGTTATGTTTTGACTTGATAATATGGTCCAATCAATGATAATTATTCTTGGTCACATAGAGCTTGAAATGACCATTCTTGCTTGTAAGCCAAATATTTCCCACATAGAGATGACATTATAAACTAGGTCCCATAACAACACATCAGATATCCATATAGCAATCGATTTCCTTGCTAATTTTCTTAAATCTATTTTGTTAAATTTTTGCCTTTTTCTTTTTTTCTCATTAGTTTTAAAAATAAAAGAAAATACAACTTTAAGAAGAAGAGATGAAAGCCTATGTGGTTAGGAGGGAGGGGATTAAACTCCCTATTGTTTGTACATAAACACAACAAAGAAGAAATTATATATCAATGGGAGGGTGGAGATGTTAAATCTTGAGATATAATTTGGTTGGGTCGATATTGAGTGGACAGTCAAAATTGTTAAACTCCATCACAATCTTTGTTTGCAATCAATGTTCCATTCTTTATTCTATCGATTGCGTCTAGCTAATTCCATCATGTTGCATTTTTCTTATGTTCATGGGGATAGATGCCCGATTATAGCGTTGCATCCTCTCCATCGCACTAGATTGACGAGAGGTGACGTGACAAACCTTTTGCATGAATCAAATAGAATCTAGATCTTTGAATGAATTATAGGTTTTGGGATTACATGACCAAATGGGAAATACAAATTTCCCAATACTAACACTTATTTTGACCCTATCATACATGAACATTCCTCCATGCTTCCATTATTACATGAGGAAACTCTAACAACCTGTTGAGGCCTGGAAATTCGGAGGCAACAACAGCAAGGGATTCTCCTCAGTCAACGTTCCCAACTAGCCCGTGACTGTTTGGTGTAGGGAATCCGTCTGGTTTGTGGTCCGGCTACCGTAGGTCAAGTAACAAAATAAAAGGTTTTACCGGTTGTGGCCCAATCCACCGTATATATTTTTGTATTTTTGACTTAAAGTATGATATGCAAGTGCCTATCTAACATGCATCTTGATAAAGAATGCAAGGAGTATTCACAATGTGATGCGCATATTCTTACCTCTCGTCTTAAACTCTCAAGCATCTAAATCACACACACAGCAAGAAAATAAATCTACCTACCTATCCCCAGGGAGAAACATGTTAACTTATTGATGAGTAATGTATCTTGTGCATGCATTATAAAGAGAAATTACAGATAGTTGATACTTCTTCCACATACACATGAACAATTAAAGATAATTTAACAACCAGATATCCAATTGCTTATGAACATCATTCATTACTCATGGTGGTCATTTTCATAAAATAAACCAGAAATCATTCAAACAAGAACATAGGTCATATGAGTCAGAACGATCTCACAGTTAGTGGACAAAAGATGAAAATGAAATAGTTCCTCTTCAACAAATCCATAGCATAACATTTGAACATCCCACCAAACTTTCTCCAACAAGAAAACTGTAATTCTTTATTGCAAAAGGAAATAGTTCTTCTTACAATATGTCTTCACTAATTTAACTGGGAAAAAGGTCCCCTTCTTCATCTAAATCCTCTATATTTATACAAAATAAAAAGACTGTTGGGCTGCCCACAAATAACTCTTGGGCTTCCCCAACTCTTCGCTTCCCAAAATTTACCTTCACTAAGTGTTTATAAAATCAACAACATATTACAAAAGTGAACAAATGTTCATGAGGAGGGCCCCACTTGATTATTCAAAAATTTCTTCCACGCTGACTCTGAAGCAATAATTTCAAATTCAGAAGGTTCCAAGAATCGAATATTTATTTCGAATTTTGCATCTTGGTTCCTGATGGCTTCTATTCTGGCCGTACTCAAGAGAAGCTGATCTTCTAACAGCTGTACACTAACCACGGAATGATCTACCTCATTCCTTAGAGTCTGTTCATCTAAAGCTTTAATGTGTTGTATTCATCTTCCATCTTCTTAGTATCTTCTTTGCAGAATTTCCACAAACAGGTTGTGGTCCAGAAAAGCATCCATTCTTTGTTTAGCCTCTACTTGGCATCGATTATAAGTAATCAGAAGTCTTCTAAATAATTCTGTACATGCCCCTCTTGTCTTCCTAACATCCTTCTTAAACTCCTCAGCTGTGTTGATGGCAAACTCCAACAAGTTGTAGTCCTGCCTAAGGGCTTGTTGATATTTTGAGGGTAACTCTGCAGGAGCTCCTTCATTAGTTTCTAACCTTGCCATCCTTCCTGTCAAAACTTCCAGGATGTCCTAAGATCTATCAACAAAATATGAGGAGGTCTCCAAAATCTCCTCCAACCAGCTGTCTATTTGCAAAACCCTGCATCTTTCCTCCTCTATGGCCACATGCAGCTGAAGCTTTTTATTTCTTTGTGCTAGAACGTGTTCCCTGAAAGGTTGTAGACTAACTTGTTGTTCCTTGGTCTCCTCTAAGGCTGCTTTCAATGAGGTAATTTGCTCTCTAAGTTCTACCTTCTGCACTTGATATTGCCTCTCACCTTCCTCCAAGGTAGTCTTATGCAACTCCAGATCCCTTATCCTAGCTAATAGTTGTTCCTTCTCTGCCCTCAACTCTTGACATTCTTGTTGTACTTTCTCCAGACACTCTTGGGTGGTCTCCATAGATATTTTCTCTATCTGGAGGACCTGAAGTTCAGCTTTTGAAGACTTGATTTCCTTTTGAATGTCTTCATACTTCCTCTTTAACCTATTGTTTTCTTCTCTTTCCTTTCTCAAGGTATCTTTGAGTTGAGAAGAAGACTTCTTTGACTGCTCTAGATCTGTCATTATTTTATCTACATTGTCCTCTGAAGCATGGATCAATGCAGCCCCCATTCTGATAGTGAACCTGGGGTCTATGTCTGTCCCATATACAATGGTTGTATCATTTATCATCTTACCAGATAGCCCCCCGGTTTCAACCTTCCTCTCGATTCTCTTTACTATCCTTTCCTTTTCTTTATCATAAAAGATAGTATTAAAATCTGGTACCTCTTCCCCTTTCTTATGTTCAAAGGGGATTAGCCTAAGGGTGGGGGCCATAGACTGTCCTGGTGTACTGGCAGCAGGTACTTCAGGATCTTGAATGTTGGGTTTTTCCAAGTCCTAAGCTTGACTGTCTACTACGTCAGCAGCTGATTGCTCTATCACTGCTTGTGTCAGCTTTATCCTTTCTGCCTCCTACTTCTTCAGCTCCTCATCTATCTTTATTTTTCTTTCCTCTTCTTTGCTTTTGAAAGCTTCTTCTGCTTTTTTGGTTGCCTCTTGTGCAGCTCTTCTTTTCTCCTCCTCCTCTCCTTTTATCCATCCTTCGGCTTCTTGGGCTAACCTCTGAGCTTCTTCATTTATTTTCCTAGTTTCCTCCTCCTCGGCCTTTGCCTGCTTATCTTGTCCCTTTCCACCTTTGGTGGTTATTTTCTTTTTAAACCTTTTCCTTAAGGCTGTCATGTTTAGTGCACTGTGGAAAATGGACTCCTCTCTATCCCAGTGGCTAGTGTATTAAAAATGGACATTAGCCTTTTTGCAGTGCTCTGCAACCTTGTTACAGGAGTCATTCCTGTGGAAAGGAATTTCCCCAAAATGGAACTTCTCTAACTCTTCCACAAATTCATCGTCCTTCTTTACCCTAGTAAATTTGTAACTCCCCTATATGAAAGGCAAAGGAGGGTATGCTGCCTTCTTATGTTCAAATAAAAAACTTCCTATTCCATCTAGAAAGACTTGTCTAACTGCCTCTTTGTGAATTACATAGTCTGTGGCATACTTAGGCAGTGGTGAGGGTGCTCTAGAGCCTCCAAACATTCTGAAATATAGCCCATCCTTAGTCAAATAATAATCAGCATACTCCTCAATCACCTGCAATGCCTCCTCCGACATGTAGTCGCATTCTTTTAAAAAAATCAGGGTATATAATGGCATAATGAAATGCTCACACACCTCCCTGTAGTGACTATGGTATTTATGGGCCCACAGTGGCTTGTATGCTGAGTAAACTGGTGATATTTCCCGGTCCCAGATGCACCTCAGGTTGGGGAAGGGTTGATTGCATAGTATGCAATAAATCAGTATGGATCTCATGTAGAACTCTGATCTCTTTTGGGACACCCCTCCTAATGCTGATTCCATGCAGGCCGAGAGGCTATTGGACACAGTGTTGGCCCAGTTGAAAATGGTCCCCTATGTTGCAACATAGAAAATTATCAGTACCCACTCCAATTTGAATCTTTTACCTTGGGCTCTCCGAAAAATCCTATTTAGCATCAAGGCAATGAACCTGTAAGGGGTTCTTAGGCTCGCAGTGTCATATTCTCTAGTTGGCCTAGTTCTAAAGTTTTTTCCTAGCATGAGCATCCTCTTGAGTGTCTCGACGAGGTCCATCCTATTGCTTTTCAGCCAGTCTTCAGTCAGGTATATTTGCACTTCTAGCAAGTGGTAAGCCAGGGCCACATATCCAGGGCTATAAGTAGCATAACCTTGTTTATCAATATTTTCCAGAATCATGGTGGTCACATCTGCCCTGGGCAGAATCCACCCAATCACCTCCGAACATGGAAAGAGTTCAGGTCTCGTAGCAATTTTCATTAATCAGGACCTCTCTATGTTGACATAGATATTTTCTTCCTCAAAACCTATGTCAGTCACCTCTCAGCGTGTAATCAATCTGTAGATTTCTCCCCACTGATATTTGGGCTCTACACCAATTATGCATTTGGTGTCTTCATAAATATATTCAACTCTAGTGATGACTTCGACGTTGGGTTCTTCTTCGACCGCGGGAGCCTTCTTCTTTTGACGCTTAGACATCTTAAGTTTCGAGGAATTTCCCTGTCATGTACAAAAATGTATTTTAGGTTCTGCTAGGTCATTTTCGGACAACTTTTAAAGATTAAGATAACAATATAAAGGTTTTACCTCATCTTTGTTAAACATGACTACAGTTAATAAAAATAAGCAAAATATGTTCAAACAAATGCTCCTAACCAAAAAACTAGAACCAGCTTAGCCCAACAAAGTTCGGATGTGGGAAAACAAGGCCTTTGTCACAAATGAAAATAGTCTCAGGCTCTCTCTCAGCGCCATGACCTACATATTACGTGGACACCTGAGGAACTTAATCTAAAAATATCAAGGGGATGCTACCGGTGATAGCACCCTAGAAAACTATACATACTCATCTCACGGTCCATCTTAGACTGGGTAATGCGATACTACCCTAGACCGGTTCGGGGTTCAAATTTGATAGTGAACAGGGTCACTCTAAACAATGAACTGAAAACAACACTGAGGTCTTGATTTGCAGAATGCAGGTGACCGGATTAGTATAAACAAACCTGGTATTCCCTGTGAAAGCCATGAAAGCCTTCCCCAAACGATCGAACACAAAATGGGACAAACTAGTGCAAATAGTGTAACGACCGTCTGCACCAGTTTCCCCAACAATCGAGTGCAGGCTGCAAGACCATAACGGCCGTGGAAGAAAACATCAAGTAAACCACAAAGGCCCACCCCCACTAACAGTCACACCATTCACCTCAGCATATATACATATCAAGATAGGAACCTAAGTAAAACCCTGACTGCAGAGACAAGAAATTAGCTCGTCCAATTAAACGGAATGAGAAAGTGAGCACAAGGGCCTACCTGACATTGCTGCACGACTGGTGGGAGGAAAACCGTTGAGCTTCCACAATGGAGCCACCTAGGAGCGAGGGTACCGACAGCGAGAATTCTGGTTTGCTCGAGCGAAAACGACAGCGCAGAGAAAGTCCAAAAATAACAATAAAGTAATAGACCACCCTGTTCCAATATATATACACCCCTGGTCAACTATAATCGGCGTGAAAAGGTTATCGGGTGGTAAAAAAAAACAAGGGATCAGCGACCAAATCAACATCGCCTCCGTAACGTCGGACGATGAAACAGTTGGGAGAACTGCCAAGGCATCGGCAAAGAAACAAAACAATACTCGCATCGAAACTCGCAATATTAAAGCATCGAAACAATAGAAGGATGGAGAGCCACAACGACGGAAACACAAAAGAACCCAAGTTCCACAGATCAGCAAAAATCGGAGAAAAAACCAACATAACTTTGACTAAGAAACATCGGTTCCACGGAAAATAAAATTAAACTATGCCGAAAAGACAACGCTTTTCAAAGCCGCAATGACAGACACTGAAATCTCAAGGATCAGTGAAACAAAATGGCAGGGTCATGAAAAGTTAATGCAATCATCAGGGAACTTCATAATGCGCCATCCGAAACTGCGGAAACCATAGAGACAATACGTTTCGACGGTATTTCAACAAGCCGCCGATTCAGACAAATAAATAAAAGCATCGGAGAAAACAAAACTCGGATCGGACTCAGTTCCTTGTTATCTTTCCGCAACAGCAGGCGTGCAGATGACTAGACTTCCGACTTAAATGTCCAAAAACAATTTTGATGGCAAGGAAAAACAAAAGTGAAACATCGCTGGCATAAAAGTAATCTTTGCATAGAACATCAAGCAAACTCAAAAGCTGAGCCAAAATGAGTTAAAGGAGGGTCCCAAAAATTTTTGAATTTAGGGAAAATGTTGCAGCTGCAACACAACCTTTTGACTTGGTATTCAAAGATTGGGTACATACATAAATAAGGTTGTTGTCTTCTCTTCCAAGACATAAGGTGTAATGTCCCCTTTTGAGTGAGCCACTTGTATTAATCCACTAGCCCATACATAGACAGTAATTTTAAACACTCGTCAATGTAATCTCCTTCAATAGACCCACACATGAACCTTTTGTGTGAATCGAATGGAGTTTAGATATTTGAATGAATTACAGGTTTTGGGATTGCATGACCAAATGGGAAAGAAATATTAGTCCCATTGAAATGGCAGCAAAAGGAAAAAGGGGAGAAATAGATCTATAGCCAGGAAACCTCTGTCCATTCTCTTAGTAAGGGGGTCAAAACTCTATCAAATGCTTTGTCCCAACACTATAAGAAATATCATCTATTTGTATGGTCGAAATTGATGGTGTAAATATCTCAACTTGGGTGTTATCTTCCATTGTACCTAAACTAATGATAGTCAAACCGCTGGAAGGAAATCACACCAATCTATCACTCATTTGTATGCATTTGGCTATGTCAAAGTGGGACATATCCTCCACAACAAAACAAAAAACATTAAAAGAAATGTTAGCACAAGAAAAAACACCCCATCCCATAGTTAGTTCCATAAGGAAGTGCAAACATAAGAGGCTGGATTATTTTAAAACACCCCACCAAAGTAAAAAATTCAAACCACAAGAGAAACATAATATTGAAATAGTTCCCATTTTCTTTCTCCCAACAAAACATGTTTCATTTTAGAAAAATATGTTACAATCCATACATTCATAGTCCATCCATACTATACTTGTAATAAATGTAAATACAATACTTAATATAATTTGTAAAATATGTAAATATTTTATAAACACCTTTATGATATATAAACTACTTTCACCTTAATAACGGTAAAATATGTAAATATAATAATAATATATAATTAATATAAATATATTACTGTAATTCATATGAGAAAATATTTACTATAAATAAATATATATAATTGATATGTTATATGATTTAATATAATTAAATATAAACATATTATTTAATTATACAAATTAAAATTATAAAAAACAAAAGAACAAATTTATTTGGTAATGAATGGCCATGGCCATGGGTGTGGTGGTTTCATTTTTGTAGAGATTGAGCAAACCCTCAAAATTGTTAAACTCCATCCCAATATTCGAGATGTTCCATTCTTTATTCTTTAGCTTTCGATTAATTATTACTGCCATAGATACAAAGGTCGAAACCTGCTGCCTCGATCTGGAAAGGACACTACCGTGAACACTCAAACTGGGTAGCATGCTCCGAGCTTCGGATCTTTATCTGTAGCTAAAGGATCTAAAATGGGTGCTTAATCAACCTAGGCTACAAACTATATAGTTGGCTCTACTACCCTAACTTGGTAAACCTCCTTTTCTACTGCTATCTTTGTTGCTTCCCCCGCAACCTCTATTTCTAGTGGTGGTGAACCCGTTTCTACTCCCATTTAAGCCAAGGTCAAAACCTACTGCCAACGCATTCCATTGTGGACCCATTTCTCCAAGAGCCATGATATTGCCACTACGATAATTTAACAGGTACCCAATTGTCATCAGGCATTAACACTATTGTTTATGTTTTCCGTTATCATCAGGGTTTTATGACATGGCAACAATTAAAAGATGAGGAGGAAAAAATGGAGGCTCGGATATCTTGTGCTCGCCAAGGTCAAGGGATTTTTGGCATGGCCTGCTAAGGTACAACAAATCTTGTGCTCGCCAAGGTCAAGGGATTTTCGGCATGGCCCTCTAAGGTACGCCAGTCTATTTTTCATCCCCATTTGTTTTCCCTTATTTGATGTATGCCATGTATGTTGTTGATGTTATTTTCATTTTCCACATCAAATTATATACTTCTTGTGCCCCCTGTTTTAATACCCGATTATTGTCATCTAAGGGTTTGTCTGAATGTTTATATATTTTCAGAGGGTTTCATTTCCATTGCGCCTTCCCTTATTTGATGTATGCCATGTATGTTTTTGCTGTTATTTTCATTTGCCACATCAAATTATATACTTCTTATGCCCCTTGTTTTAATACATGATTATTGTCGTCTAAGGGTTTGTGTGAATGTTTATAGATTTTCAAAGGGTTTCATTTCCATTGCGCCGATTGCAATGGCTATGGGCATCTTTTTCGATTTCCCAATATGTGCTAATATTTTCTTCTTAATCCTAGAATTGCAAAACCTGGTTCTTTGAAACCCTGCACAAGAAATCAAACCCTATAACAGATATTAGTGTTTAAACGCTTGATGCAAGTTAGTGTTTTTTTTTGTTTAAACCCAAGCGATGAATGAAAGTTTGTGTTTTTAGGTGGAAATTGTCTCTGTCTTATTTCCATTGTTCCAAATCCGGATAAACCTTACCCATGGCTTATTTTGGAGGACCATTTCGCTTCTTGCATACATTTTACTGCAGTGAATTGAACTAGTCCGAGTTCTGAAAGGACCTCTCCCTCACTGGAAACCTTGCTTAGTATTTTGACCAATGACTCTCATCTCAATAAATAAAGATTTAGGTGTCGCAGGGACATCTCTTTGTGCAAGAACCCATCAAGCAAGAAATGGTGTAACAACCACCTATTTACCAACCTAAAAGAAGATGAACCCACTAGACAACAATTCAGGCCAGCTAAGAAAAGGTCGATGCAGAGATATCGACACCTCGGGAAGCACCTCTATCATGGGGTATGCGAATACACATGCATCTGCTGGCTAGACATAAATTTGACCCCGCACGGCTACGAATGCACCCTTGATCTGGCCAATGGCCAATCCCACCTGTATTAGTGCACCTGGATCAAAGAATATCTATATCACTTTCCAGCCTGCTCGCCAGTCAGAAAGGTTGAATCTTGTTGTCCACCTAGATGAAGTGGCGAACTAAAATGGGTGGTAGACTAGAAAGAATGAATATTGATGTCCTTTCAGAGAAGCAATGAATATGGGCGTAAAGTTCATATCTTTACCAATTGAACTTATTGAATCAGAACCACCAAAAGTAGAGGTGAAGGTCTAAGAGACAATCTAAAAGGTAAAGGCCCTAGTTTCGAAATCGAAAGCACGAATGAGGGTATCATCCAACTTAAAAATGCAAGGATTGCTTTCTGGAAAATGGCCATACAATCAATTTCCCTAGCAAAGAGATTGGAACAAGGACCAATAGGTGTCTCTCCCACTATGCTCCAAGAGTATTACATAATTGGCCCGAATTCGTCAAGCCCACAAGCTACCTTTTTTTATCAATACGATGACCCTTAAAAATCTGAATCAGTAATAACAACTATTTTTCATTTGGCTAAGTAAAAATCCGAATCAGTAATAACAACTATTTCTCATTTGGCTAAGTGCATACTCTTATGTCATAATCACCCAGGACTTGCACCTACAATTTAACCTGGCAAGTAGACTGATATTCCAACACTGCTGAAATACAACAAAGTAGAAATGTCAAAAGCATCTGTTAACAGAAAATAAATTTGCAAGTGTTGGATGAGATACACAACTAAATTGAGAAACCATCTAATATCAATTGATGGCTCATCTTCGACTTCAAAATTTTGGGTCATTTTGAAAAGATATGAAAATGTATCAGTCAATTGACGTCTTGCAATCCTTTCACTTCAACTTCTCTTGACAAATCATTGCATCCTACATAACTAGCAGTAATCTTGGCAATGCTGAGAAACACCTCGAAAATACCTCTCTCTGCACTAGTTCTCCAGGAAGATGAGACCATCCACAGAAGCCAATCAAAATGGTCACAACTTCCTTTACAATGATGGCATATAAGGATGTGGCCTTAATATTCTAAACAAGTAATCACGTATCTCTAGTAGTAACCGTTCTACAAGGGAAGGGTAGATGCATAGAAAATTGATAATAAAAATTTAGATAGATACTGAAAATGTTCCTGGCTCACTGTAATTGTTTAGTTATGTAGAAGTTTTCCTTACTCATACATGTTAGACATCTGTTCATGGTGCTCCTGAAAGTACATAACACACATATGACCCAAAGAAGTTTCATGATATGAATCAACAAGATCATATAGACTAGCTTATGAGGCAGCTAGCTAATGCATATAACATGTATAAATCCCTCTGCTTAATTACATGGACTATGGAAAAGCTCATTTTCTCAGGTGGTAATTATGAACCTAGTTGGTGCTATGATACTAGAACTTAGTGTAATTAATCTTGAGCATCTATAAGCTTAGAGTACATAATGAATACATGTTTCTTAAGCTAAGCAATGGTAAGACCTATTAATCATTGTACGAGCTTACTCACCTATTATTGGAATAAGGTATTCAACTGATGTGGAACATAAATGACAATGACTTACTAGTAATGCTTACTGAGCATGTTTAAACAAATACCCCGAATTAAGCAGGACGAGATTATAGAATCCGGGTTTTTGGAAAAGTTACAGAGTATTTAATGTGGATTTACAAGGTCTAGTCTAGAGTATAAACAAGTTAGATTATTACTCTTAGCAAGCTTAACATGTACTACTCTGTATATATAGTAGAGCTAGCGTAAGACCTTACACTGATTACGCCAATCCTGCTAGGTAGAAGAATAAGCAATTATGTGCAGAGGCTGTAATTATTCCTTTTCGTGCTTAAGAGCCATAGCTTGTATTAATGAGCCTGACATCATAGAACAAGCTAGACAGTATCTAACTAGTAGTCATACTATCATCTGGCTTAACTGATTTATTGCTAACAACATGAAGTACAAGGTTAGAAGCAGCTAATGATATGTCGCATTACTAAGTACTCATATATAAATATACTACTTATACCTGAATTAAGACATGGCATTATTCCCTTTCAAATAGTATGACTATAACCTATTTGTTGCAAGCTACTGATCAACAAGATCATATATACTTGCGAAATTCTCCAAAGTAAGGTCCTAAACAGAAAATAGAAAACACAGATCTGAGTGATGAGGCTGGCCAATATCATAACAAAAAGGAAAAATTCCAATGAAATAAAAGAATACCTGTACAATAGAATATAGCGGTCCCATTGGACCTTCACCTAATCAATAGTTTAGTTCCTAATCTAGAGAACCTTGTGATCTAGTACGCAATAAGGTTCAACATGAATGCACTCTCCCTAGAAGCATAATGAATTCAGAGAGTATAATATTTGTAACCACATTAACCTGAATAAATAGAGATAGTATGCATACCAGGCTAAACATATCATTATTGTTAATTATGGAAACAACATATCTGTAATCACACTTAGTTACTAGTATTTGTGATAAGAGATTTCATCATGTTTGATATGAGTACTAGGTATGAGCTCAGACAACCAAGTAGATTAAAATAACTTAAGTTTAATATATTATTAACCACCAGTATTCAGAGTATCTAGTAGTCTAAATACCATGGAACTAATACTGATTAGCTATATTAGTATTGATTTAACCCACATAAGCATTCCCATAACCATTACCTTGTTATCACTTGTAGGTATATCTTCTTATACTGATTACACTCATAGAAATATCCATATTTATTGTACTCACTCATATGCTTAGTTATACTACCAAGCTTTATCACTAATCAGTGTTGCAATTGATTAGCTTGTGTACATACCACTTATCATATTTGATTACAGATTTGCTTCAACTGATTGGTTAGGATAAGTATATCAATTACACCTATATCTCTATAAGCATGTATAACTAGTATTACAATTAGATCATTGGTTTCAACATAACATGGAAAGTGATGTAAAAGTGTAATGCCACATTTTAGCTAAGCTCTTCTGAATGATTATCACCTAGTACTAAACCCATTCTATTTATCAACACTATTAGTACCTACTTATATTTAAGGTTTGATGTCCTAATCTATGGGAATAACTAACATGAAGCTAAGATACATAGACTTAGTTTACCCTATATGATGAATACTGGATGTGTTAATATTTTTGATATTACTAGTATAACTACCACGATGTGGTAGCTCACTTGGATGGGTGAAACTTTGTTTCCGCAACCACCAGGGTTCAATCCTTTAAAAAGTGTCTCCCTTGATTCGCTTTCCAATATCAGGGGGTTGATCCTTTTACTTTATTAATATATGACTAATATAACTCCCTTGATTGATTTCAAACAGGTTCTATTGAATATTCAAATACATGCAGCTGAAGGAAAGGTGCTTACAAGGAATATGAGCATATGTACCAACACGATAAAGTTAGGATCATAGTTATAGTTAGAAGTAGGAACATGTAGTGATAGTATTGATTAGGGAGATATCATAATTACACATTTTGATCTTTAACTATTGATCAGGTTATCATTCTTTATCATCATAATTAAGGATAAGGAATACCATATGTTCTTGCTTTCATGATTAATTTTGTGGGCTATTCTTATTGGTTTATGTGATACTACTCTATTCCCATAATATAGGTGCTTGAAAGTTAATGAACATGATCAATTTTTCCATAATAATTGATATTAGAAACTCATATGTTATATGTATCAATCAATGCTTGTTATCATTTTGTAAGTAACTCATATGCATGGTTGATATTAGAAAATCATATGTTATATGTATCAATCAATGCTTGTTATGATAGTGTAAGTAACTCATATGCATGGGATCAATTCTAGCACATGAAGCTTGATTAGTGAAATAAGGAGTATCATATTAGATTAACCACTTGTTTATAATATGTGATATTACACTTAATACAATACATGATGTGTTTTAACTATACCACTATCTTATTAGTATAGGTAGCTTGGTATCAATGAAGCTAAGTATATCCATATTAATCATATATCAGTTATTATGGTTAAGTAATCCTAGTGGTGTAATTGGAATGAGCATGTGTAATGTGTAATCAAATATGAGGAAATTACTCATATGTATCATAGTTATGCTAAATACTTCTATAGATATCACAATACTAGAGTAAGCTCTTTCACAAGGAAAGTAATAAAATACAAGGGGCATTATGTTGGTTTTGAAAAACTGAAGGTCAATACTTTATTTGTGTCAAATAATGTTTAACTATAGCAATGTGCTCATTGTTAACAATGCTCTTTCAAAATTTCAATGATATATGACATATTAGACCATATTGTGTTAAAGAACAACAACTAAATTGCTATTTCGGATTATGGCGCATTAAAGTTTATGTGTGATAAGCTGAAAGGCTTATGTTTATATTTTTCCAAGTAAATCATCCTTCCGGAAGTGTCTTCTAGGCAAGGTTTTAGAATAGAAAGGCATCTCGATAGAATGTGGTAGATCTGGATGTCATGATTTGTGACCTTACTGGGGTTTTTCCAAGAGAACCATTCACTATTCAGATGCAAAATCTTGGCTATACATGTCAAATAGTATATGCCAAAGAACGAAAGAAATTATATTAATGGCCCTTAATTATTGAGAAATTGGCAATGGTACTATTTAAGAGTTTGTTTTGGTATTTGTAAGCTCTTCTAAATTTTGCACAAGCTATGAACTCGACTCTTTGTTAACAAGGTAAAAAGTATGACATTTTGTGGGCCTTATCTGGTCTGCTGAATTATGAATGGGATATGTATTTCTACTTTCTTCATATTATTTTCAATGAGGTTGGAATCACTCGAACATCTTGAAATTATTAATGGTAATGTTAAAAATTCAAGTCAAATGACAGAAAAAGAAGGATAAAGGAGAATTCCAACACATGGTTTAGGAATTTGATACTTTTAGTAATAGCTTCCAACAACAACTAAAGTAGGTGGGGTGGGGTGTCTAAAAAGAAAACATGAGTAATAGAAAGAATGAACTATTTTTTTTTGTCATTTTCATACTGAGAGAAATAAGGTGCAGTATAAATCCTAGTATGGATGAGATGTGTCATGCTTGTAGTTTATAAATGAAAATGAAACAAAGGTTGAAGTCTGCACAACCATAGATTATAGGAAATGTTGAAATGGAAGGGTAGCAATGAGTTTGAGTTTCATGAGTATGCTAGTGCATCCTTCCAAAAATTTACACCATTATTAAAACGCTATATATGCAAAGTAACTAATGGTAAAGATAGAGTTGTGAGGAAAATGGGGTCATAGGCTAGTGAAAACTAAATACAATATAACAGTGTGAGTAGAAATTTTATAGGTAGAGTTAATATTGGTAAATGTTGATAATCTGGCATCCTAAGTGCACTCTTTTTGTTTCATGTGGTTTCTATTATAGAATAAATTGACAATAATGAATAACTTGATGAAGTGATGGAATGCCCCTTCATAATCTCTTGATGGAACAATCGTTAGTAATATGAGAAACCCCTCAACTTCATCTACCTCCTTGTGGCCTTATCAATTGTGGAAACCAGTATGATGCTTTTCCCAATTGACATCTTACTAATTTTGACATTATAAATAATGCACATAATATAAATTGTCTTTGTTGGTGTTCATTGTTAAAATATTCATTATTTCATATATGATGCACATAGTAGGCATCTTATTTTAGTAACCATTCATGAGTTCTTCTCTTACCATCCTATTGCTGAACAAAATCTCATCATCAATGAATAACATTTATGTAGAAACACACATCCTCAATTGGATTCTACAACTATTTCTTAAACACATACATTATTCTTTGTCCATATCAAGTTTAGGTTATTAGGTATGCATCAATACATTATGTTGTTGTTCAAGACCCTTTTGCAGACCACTTTAATAGATTGCGTAATTGTTTAGGATATTTTGTTCTTAATATTGTTCCGCTTCTCGATTCTTAAAGGGTGTTAGCTCACTGGAAGAGAACTTTCTTTACAAGAAGGAAGTTGGTGGTTCGATTCCTCCATGCCCTAATGATATTGCAATGTATTTCTAAAGGTAAAAAATGTAGTAGTGCAATATGGATAATATTAGACGCAACACTAAATGCAAAACAGGATGTAAAATTGGACATCACACCAAACACAAAATTGGATGCAAAAGTCGACCTTATGTTAGATGCAAATGTGGACACAAAAATGGATGTCACACTAAATGCAAAATTGGATGCAAAACTGAGCGTGAAATTGGGTACAAATAAGGATGTAACAAAGGATGCAAAAAAATATGCAATAGAAGTTGCGAAATTGGGTGCAAATAAAGGCATAACAAAAGATGTAAAAAATTGGGCACAAAAATGGATGCAAAAATGGGTGTTAAAAAGGACGCAAAAAAAGATGCAATAGATGGCATTTTATGAAAATGTACAATGGCGCCAAGTTTAGCATCGGATTGTTCACCATAATTCGGAAAAAATCACACTAAAATCCGGTGCTAAATTTGATGCTAAATCCAGTTTTTGTTGTAGTGTATGTTGTCAAAATATGGAACCATGTTGACTGTGTTTGATGGAAGATATTTTGGCCGCATGGTATACTTTCTGACCTTGAGGTCCAATTGGGGGGGAAGACTGTAGGGATCGAGATTGAGGTGGTTGATGTGCCCCTCGACTATAATATTTTACTGGGACGTATCTGGATTTATAACATGCAAATTTTCGCATCATCCCTCTTCCAAGTACTTCATTTTCCTTTGGATGGGATGATTGTTACGATCGATCAGAAATCTTTTGATAATTTTGGTATGAAAGCATCATCAGGAACTACTATCCCGATCATTAATCATTATCAACTGAAAACTAAGAATGTTTGGGTGGGAATGTATCCTTCGTTGATGGGAAATTTTACTTGTCCCACACCCATTCTTATGATAGGGTCTAGTCTTAGTAGAGCTTCGTCATCGTTGAGTTTGGTTCCTTTTTGTTTTGTACTTCGCAATTGGAGGATCCTTGGACTCTCCCTTCTCTGGATACTTCAGATGAAGGCTCTCGATTTGTGAAGATGGACATGTCATTATCTACAGCTTCGATGGCTTATCAATCTAATCTTGGTCTTGTTGTAGATTATATTCCTTCCTCTTCATGAATGAAGGAGGAGGACCCTTATGCACTTCCTTCTTTTATGATTGCATCATCTCACTCGCATGACTGCTTCAATGACATTTTTCCAATGAATGAAGCTATTCTTGAAGCTATGTCTGGTTGAGAACAACCTTGGGGAGAGTTGCATCATATATCTTATTTTCTTCCTAAGCTTGATTGTGTAGAGTGTGATGACTATAGGGAAATTCTAAACGAGAAAGTTGGTAGGCCCGTGGTCCCATTAGGATCTTCTAGCAAGTATGCTAAAGGGAGCATGTCCAGCTTGTCACCTACTATACCTATCAACATTTCTCTCATTCCTTGCAAGATTGAGAATGTGTACATTGGAGAAGATTGTTCCCCCAATGAGATTGAAACATACACCAATATTTTTAAAGAATTTTGAGATGTTTTCACTTGGTTGTATGAGGAGAAGTCGGGAATCAACCCTCACATTGTCGAACATGAAATTAAAACCTATCCAAATGCGAATCTTGTTCGACAACATTTATGTGTGATGAATCCTAGAAAAGCACCCGCTATTAAGGCAGAGATAGAGAAGTTGCTCAAGGTTGGATTCATCTATCATATTCCCTTGACTGAATGGGTGTTAAATCTTGTTCTGGTTGACAAGAAGAAAGGAATGATCTTTGTATGCATAGATTTGAGAACCTTGAACCGAGCTTGTCCTAAGGATAAATTTCCCACACCATTTATTGATCATATTTTGGGTGAGTGTGTGGGGAGAGAGGTAATCTCGTTTTT
The DNA here is from genome assembly GCA_001517045.1 of Pseudotsuga menziesii. NCBI lineage: Eukaryota > Viridiplantae > Streptophyta > Pinopsida > Pinales > Pinaceae > Pseudotsuga > Pseudotsuga menziesii. The sequence continues at coordinate 1,300,873 of LPNX010795155.1, read as the reverse complement.
GGATGGATTTTCAGGATATAATCAGACCCATATTAAACATGAGGATCAACATGAAACTGCTTTCATTTGTCTTTGGGTACATTTTCATATCGAAAGATGCCCTTCGACCTTAGAAACGCCGGAGCTAATTCCCAATAGGATATGGCCTTCACATTTCATGACCTTAAAAGAATAATTGAAGTTTATCTTGATGACTTAGCTGCTCACTCTCATTTGAGGGTGTGTCATCCTGATCATCTTTGCTTGGTTTTTGAAAGATTCCACCATTATCAAATTCAGTTAAATCCTCATAAGTGTGTATTTTTCGTGATGGTAGATCTCTTACTAGGGTTCATTGTTTCCAAGGAGGGTATTAGAGTCAACCCTTTGAAGGTTGAGGCAATACTTCAGTTGTCTTCCCCGCATAATATTAGACATATTCAAAGTTTGCAAGGGATGGCAAAATTCTTGCAAATATTCATGGTTAATTTTTCCAATTTGACTAAGGGGTTTATGCTCTTATTAAAGAAAGACATGGCATTTATCTAGGATAAGCAAGCCCAGGAATCTTTCAATGCTTTAAAGAAATCATTGGCATCGGCCCCCTTGCTTAGTCCACCCGACTATAGCCATGAATTTTTTATATATGTGGCCATGTCTCAAGAGACGATTGGTATGGTCTTGGTTCAAGAGGATGAGGAGCTTCAGGAGCATGCCATCTTAGCTGAAACCTTATTGATGTGGAGCTTCATTACACTCATGTTGAGAAGCTATCCCTAACTATTGTCCATGCGGTCCAACGTTTGAGGCATTATATACTTCTTCACCAAAATTTGGTTGTGGCCCACATTAATCCATTTCAATTCATCCTTACCAGAAGGATGATAGGGGGGAAGTATAATAAATGGATTGTGATATTGCAAGAATTTGACCTCAAGTTTGTTTCAGCGAAATCAAAAAAGTCATTAATTTTTGTTGAGCTCATATACAATTTTCCTAGTTTGGATTAAGGAGAGGTTCATGAGGACTCTTTCATTGATGAGAAAAATTTTCTCATTTTGAATATGGACCCATGGTATGGGGACAATATCATGTATTTTCAAACTTTGAAGGTTCCTTCTCATCTCTCACAAGATGAGCATCAACGTCTACGTCATGTAGTGAAGAATTACCTCATTGTTGATGACACTTTGTATCATCGTGGGGTTGATTCCATTTTGTGTCGATGCTTAACCCATGAAGAGGTTGAGTCTATGTTGAATGATTTACACGATGGGGCATGTGGTGGTCATTTATCTGGGATTTATACAACTCAAAAAAATTTGAGAGTGGGATATTTTTGGTCATCCAACTTTAAGGATTGTGTTAATGCGGTCAAATAATTCCACTCTTGCTAGATGTTTGCACAGAACATGCGCTTGCATCTGTCCCCTTTACATCCAATTATCACCGCCAGTCCTTTCACTAAGTGGGGGGTTGATTTTATGGATTGCAACCCAACTTTGACTAGAGGGCATCATCCTATCATAATGGGTGTTGATTATTTCATGAAATGGGGAGAGGCTATTCCCACAATCAAATATAATGATGAGACAACTGTGCATTTCATATTCAATCATATTATCACCTAGTTCGGTATCTCGAAGGATCTTGTCACTAACCATGGAAGGAACTTTCAAAATAAGATGATCGTTGAGTTGTCTTTGAAGTTAGGGTATAAGCAAGAGCATTCCTCTTCTTACTATCCTCAAGCGAATGGACATGTTGAAGCAGTGAACAAGTCACTTAAGTCCATTCTCCAATGAACCATCACATAAAGAAAGACCAATTGGTATATCATGTTATATCCTACTTTGTGGGAATATCAAACCACAGTTAAGACTACCATCGATTTTTCCCCATATCAGTTCGTGCATGGGGTGGAGTCAATTTTACCTATTGAATGCGAAATCCCTTCATTGAAGCTAGCCATGGAACTTTTACCAGAGACTTCTACATTAGAGGAGTGTCTGGTCCACTTGGAGCAACTTGATGAGCAACGTCAGGATGCTTTAGTGGCTCTTGAGGTTAATAAGAATCATGTTAAATCCCAGTACAATAAGTCTATCCATCCTTGGAAGTTTAATGTAGGTGACTTGGTCCTTTTATGGGACCAATCTAGGGAGCCATTAGGGGAAAGAAATTTCAAGCCTATGTGGCATTGGCCTCACATGGTTAAGCGAGTATTAGAGAAAGGTTCTTACGAGATGGTGGATTATGAAGGGACAGCCTTGGCGGAGCCTAGAAATGGGCTCTATCTCAAAAAATGCTATGTGTAATTCTCAGCCAAGGCTAATAATTTGTATATTATTGTATAGTTGCATAGTTTAGTTTTGGTTCCCTTATGGTGATTGAGTTGGTAGAATTGATTTCATTTTTTGTGTCATATGTCGACAGGGTCTTCAGTATTTGTAGGATTCGCTAACGATTCCAGCCGCCACAATCAAAACTCAACTCCGGCTACTTGAGTGATTTTTACTCCTACAGGTCATGTTTTGTCTACATGAGGTGTATGTTTATGGCCTTCATCGAACAATATTGTCAAGTATAGTGTCATGATTGAGTTATTGCACAGTGCCATTTTGCATGGTATTCGGTCTCTTGAGGTACGTCTTGACTCACAGTTAGTGGTATTACAATTAAATGGCATGTATCGTATTAGATCTGGATTTATTACAAAGATTCTTGAGAATAAGGTTGTTAGAACGGAAGTTTGAGAACATTACATACAGTCACATTCCAAGAAATTTTAATCAAGTTGTTGATTCATATACAAATTGCGTGCTAGATTTGCATTTGTTATACTAACATTAAAGCATGCAAAACACATTTACACATGTAAATATAAATAACCAATCGTCATAAGTATTTTTCATTAAAATAGAGTCCAAACTTGGTGTCATAATACATAATGTCATAATACAAAAATGGGGCTTCCAAGCCACCAAAATATACTACATGCTCAATATAAAAAAAATGTACATCTAGGATTCTAAGACTGTGGAGGGTGATGATCATGTTAACACATGATAGCTCGAGCTAGCCATCGAAAAAAGCGAATCCATGCACATGGTACTCCCACCACATGTCACTACATGGCCTCAGGAAAGTCCTCAACTTGGGCCATGGGTACTCTGTGTGTCAGGCTAATGAATTTTGTATGGATGTTTTGGAGCATACGCTCCAAATCCACACCTATGATGTCATCACCCCTCCCCCTTCGAAAATGGCAAGGGAAACCATCTGTCCACCTAGGACCAACATCTATGTATATATCACCAAGTATCAATATATGTCATCACACAAAAACATGTCTTTTTAATTTCATTATATCAAAAAAAACAAAAAAATAATAATTCCAAAAGAAGATTGAGTCGGGATTGTTACCTATGTCTCGATATGCGAATCTCGGTGGGATGGGAATATCAGGGTCTCCACCAAATTATATCCCCTCATAGGGGTAGTCATCTATGGCAATTATTTGCCTATGCCACCAGAGGAATAAATATGCTGTGTAGGGGTTGGCCACTCATACCCCTCCTATTCGTTGCATCAAATTCGCCTAGTGCAACTGAGCTAGATCTCGAGCACCATGAGGAGTGATCTCTACTCTTGGGATTAGCTCCGGTACATGCTCAAAGAAAAAGGTACTCAATATGATTATGAAGTCAAAGTTTATTACTCTTCCCATCTTGCAGTATTTCACCTGTTGTTTCATGTTTCCCATCAGTGAGGTACTCCAATCATATATAGTTGGACTCATGCATTCCATTGCATAGTACATCAATGGTTTAGATTCCTGATGGAGGGATGAAAATCCTGCAATCCTGCCAAGTACCAATAGTATGGCCTTTATCCCTAGGTTCTGGATCGAGTTCATCGGGATCTCACTCCCAACCTTTTCTGTATCAGGGAGGCAGTACACTGCAATGTATTCCTCTATTGTGAGGCCACCTCCTAAACCACGAGCTCATAGGTTGACCACTTCCCCTCTATAGTATAGTCCTATAATGAAGTATATATCCTCAACCTCTAGGCTAAGGGGTAGCCCATCCAGCTGGAATGTCTCTGTATCAAGATCCCAATAGTCTACCAACATTTGGAGTAGTCTTGGTTTTTCTCTCAATCTACCAAGCAGCCAGATTTTATACAAACCACAAGCCCTCAAATCTTGTTGGGCCAATAAATTGCCTTGCATAGCCCTGTCAACGTCTTCATGCTCTCATTCACGCTACTCAATAACCATCCTGCATAAGAAATTTAGAGTTGCATTAGTCTTTGCCTTTAAAATTTTCAAACATGACCTTATACGCGGCTATTTTGCAAATAGTTGCATACATACGCAGGAATCGAAGAATTTTCCATGTATGTTGATCCCTATACGCGGAAGTTAGCTAATTTTCTACGTGGGCTGAAACTGCCTATTTTGGGATGGCATAAAATAAAAAAAATTGACCTTGAAAAATCAAAATAAAAGTATTGAAATGAATGAGTAGGGAATGAGGATTTACATGATCTAAGCGGTTTGTGATTTCGTGGATTGTGGCTCCCAGAATTATCTTTTCAAATTTTTGGTTCAAAAACACTATGTGGGGTGAAATTCCAAATGGTATGATTTTTTAACACTATTTTATAGAAAAAAAAAATTGAAATTTTTACCCACTATTATATAGTTTGGACCATTATTGAGATTTTTGGACCATTTCTCCTAATGTTTGATGTACGAACCTGATTTGAGTGAATTTTGACCGATATTTTGACCCGTTCATGCCTATCACAGGTATAATGTCGAACTGACATATAGGTTAGGATTTCACATCCACTTGCATTTATGGATTTCCTTGTGACCTTTTCATATTGACCTTAGGTGCAAACCAACTTTGTGATGTCACGAAACCTTCATACTGCTACTAGAAGTGACATTATGTGAGCGGTAGAGATTTCCTATACATGGGAGCCCTAGTTATACCCCATTTTCATTTGGTGCCCATGATGTGATTTCTCCTTTAGGTTTAGGGAGTCCCTTATAGTCCTGCCATGTCCTTGAGAAATAGCTTCATACTCCTCTTGAACTTTATGCTAGCCTTTCCCCTCAAGGACTCACTTGTATATCAATTTGTGATTGCATTTCATGAGTTTTGCTTTCCTTATTGAGCCTTACACTGACTCCCTGCTTCCGAGTTATAATCCATGTAGCCCGATCTTGTCTCAATCCTAGCCAAGCAGAGCCTTTTACATATCCTTTGCATCTTAATCACCCTTTAATGGGAGGAGACCTTCCCTCGAGTGTCCTTATCCTGCATATGCTTCCTTTCATTGAGTATAGGTATGTTCCACTGCTTGGAACTAGTTTTCTTTCTCGTGACACTCATCTCCTCCTATATGTACACTATAAAGAACTTTTATTCTTTTTCAATCTTTTCAACATCTGAAAAATTCCAAAATATTAAAATCCGAACGGGAAATGATATTATATTTGGTAGTTGTCAATTCATGTCGCCTTCGAATAGAGCACTATATATCACATCGATTGGCTGGGTTGTTAGTTTGTCTTTAGTAGATGTACTCATTACTCTGATTTTATCTCCATCAACTGGTTATGCTTCCAGTTCCTATAGAGCCTCTTTCAATGCCTTCCATGTCACAGAGATGTCCCAGTTTTCATATTGAGTCCATGATGCCTACCTTCAATCACCATTCATCTTATGCTCTTATTTGAAGGAATTTGAAGCCTGATTCAGCCATTCCTTAGTTATCTTTACTTTGCATGTTGACCATTCCAGGTAGTATTACTAGTTCATGCATATCTTGTTCGTTTGAGTTCTTCCACATTATCCAACGTTTCTGAGTACCTTGTGCTAGTTAATGGGGTATGCCTTAATTCCCTCCTTCCAGTGGATTCCATTCCATCGACTTCAGATCATTTATTCTGGAATAGGAGTCTAGAGCATGGGGACTTCACCTAGTGAACCTCTCACATAGCACGTGCGATTGTGGGATGTTAAAGAATACCCTTAATTTCAAGAGATATTGACCCAAACTCTTTTTTTTGAAAACCCCTCGCAATACTTAAAACCACCTGCCCACACCTTTTTATACCTCAATCCTTATAAACCACCCTACCCACCCCCACCTTAAACCCCTCACCCCCCCAATACCTGCAATATATTGGTTCAATTTTTGATAATTTTAAAACCCACAATATGAACTAACGTGATAAGATATTGGTCAACAAGTGAAGTCCCCATGGTCTAGAGTCCATTTGAGTGCCTCGAGACTTATAGTCATCAGTGGTAGGTTCTCTCACCATCAACAGTTTTGGGAATACATCAATTTCCACTAATCGATGGATTTTGTGAAGTGTTCGACCTCAACACATCTATTTACACTTGCTATATTGAAATCTGAACCTTGATTCCCATTATCATTATCGGGGAGTTATCTTGCATCTGTTAACGGTATACATCAATGACCGATAATCAGACGATGGACTACTATGTCCGACCTCGACATATATATTCATATAGTAGGACATGTACTCATAGAGGTTTACGTAGAAGACCTCCGAGATTGGTGGCATTCCATATATGCTACCTTCTTGATCATGCCAGTATTCATGAGATGTTAGCTCTCATGACCAGATTCCAATGTATATCAGATATCTTCATCCATTATGGAGATATTGATTCATTGTATATTGTATGTGGCGATGACCACACATGACTTTTGTATATCATGCCTATTCATGGCCATTGTATGCTTATGTATTTGGGGCTGCTATATGTATATTTGCAGTCATATGCATATATTGTTCATTGTATTGTATTGATGAGTGGCTGGTTCTTCCACCTGGGTCTTCATTACTCGACTTCTAGGATGGATATAATGTATTTCGGCCATCTTGTTAACCCTCTAACCTCACACATTAGGAGGAATCTATTATAGATGATTTTACCACACTTGGTTAATCACATATTTATGGCCTTCCATGTCCCTCTGCAAACTCCTTGGACCCCCGTTGCCCATATTATACTTTGATGTTCCAATATTATCCCCAAAAAACACTTGTTTATGCATATATGCAACTTTTAAAGCTATACTCGTGTGTATATGCTGCTTTTGAGCCAAAACCCGCATACATTGGGAAATCTACATAAACCCAAAAAAAAATTGGAGTTTTCCTTATAGAGTTTTGAATATCTTGACTCTTGGCCTTCCATATTCCTTGAGAACGCTTGTACTTTGCCCTCCATTGCATCTTTGGAGTGGTATATATTGAGCCTCTTGGATACATTGAAGGAGGAGAAAATTGAGAGCAAGGAAACTATAGTCCATTGTTGCCTCACTTGTTATGCTCGAGTATTCATCCCTTTGTCATTTTGGAACACACATTGATGTTCTTCGCGAGATTTCCTTTGCTTTGTAATATTTCCATTGAGAGATGGAGGATTGAAGTGGTGTAGGCCCAAGGGGAGGACTCAGTTTCTTAGGTTCGAAGAAGTGCCAAAAAAGGTTGTCACTACTATATCTCTGTTTTAATTGATAGAAATATATGTTTCATGTCTAATACATGTGCATAAATATTAATATTGTATCCATGGATGTATTTATTTTCTTATACATTATTTATTATATATTCTAGAGTAGGCCTAACACTTGAATATATATCATGCCTATATTGTTTGTTGTTGTTGAGAGAAAATTGGGAATACAAGTGTGATTGGAAAATCTCAACAGGAATATACATCAACTGTTCGGAATAAGGTACGATTCATATCCATTAGTGTTATATGTCTTTATTGCTCTTGCATATTGGAAAGGATTTATTTTTGGTGTCATTCAGTCTATTTTGGTACACCCAAAGCCATAGTAATTTTCTCTCTATAACACATTGTACATCATGTGGAAATTGAACCCAGGTGTTAGAACAATTACACACACAAAAGTTGCCAATTACACATGCAAATTACACACAAAGGAGACTGAATATGGAGCAGAACACTAATCTGTGTTGAATAAGTGTACAATAGACAACCTTGTGAAGTCATAGGCTGCCACAATAAATAATTACATGAGATATTTGAATGCATTTGGATTCCATTCGAATTAGTCAAAAGCAGGCTTACTAAATCTAGTCAAATCCCCCATAGGTGCATAAAGCAGTTTCCAAATCTGCCTAGGATATCACGAATTGGAAAAATAAATTAGGCAAGCTAATAGGTGATCAAAGGACAACTCATACATGCTTTTATTACGAGAAAAGAGAGGAGGATGATGAGGGAAAAAAACAAGTCAACTTCACCTAGTCATACTTTCCCAATTGCCTTACAACTCAATAAAAGCAGCAATAAAGCAGAAAAGGCATATATGCACTAGGGAGGTTCAGGAATAAATAAAAATTGATTCCAAGAGGTTTTCCAATCACTCCATGACTCAGTTTTAGCAAGTTTTACCATCTAGGACATGTGGAGGACAACTTGCATAGAGTGGAATATGGAAACTAGGCAAATAAGACAAAAAAATGGATTAATTAATGTCTGAGGTAGCTAACTATGGGTTGATTATTCTAACACCCCCCCTTAAGCCTGAATTATGAGTAAAATATCAGAAAATTATAGGTCCTAGCAACAAGGCTTAGTAACCCTTTACATACTGCATGTCCATTTAAACAAGGAAAGAGGCAAAAACCCAGTGAGAAAAATTCTCCCTTAAACATGGACAATAAAACAAAATTTGAAAATGTTGTCATCAATCATGCTTCATAACATGATCAGAAATCTCCAGCAGTGATTTGAGATTGCTGAAATTATTCTCACAAAAAACTTTGGTGAAGATGTCTTCTACTTGTTCTAAAGATGAACAGAAGAGTAGGTGAATGGTGCCATCATGCACAAGCTGTATGATGTAGTGCATATGGATCTCAATGTGTTTGGTTCTCTGTCTCTAAACTGGATAATTGCAGATTTGAATGGTACTCTGATTATCACAATAGATAGTAGTTGATTATTTTGATTCGAAGCCACACTCACCAAGTAACCCCTGCAACCATAAACATAGAGTTGTTGCATTTACAACTCCTTTGTACTCTGCTTCTATAGATGAGAGTGCAATGGCACTCTGTTTCTTTCTTGACTAGTTGATTGGTCCTTCAGTAAGCATGAACACATATCCTGATGTTGACTTTCAATATGTGTTGTCACTTTCCCAATCACTGTCAGTAAACCCAATCAAAACAAGATCAGATTTAGCTTTGTAGAAGATCCCATGAGTCCTTGTTCCCTGAACAAAGTTAAGGATCCTTTTGGCTGCTCTCCAATGGATCTCATGGGGCTGATCCATGTATCTTGAAGCCACACTTAATGCATAAGAAATATCAGGTCGATTATGTGTAAGGTACAGCAAACACCCAATCAGTTGCCTATACAATGTATTATTTACCATAGGAGAAGAACCTGCTTCTTCAAGCTTAACTCCTGAAAGGAAGGGAGTCTTGCTTGGCTTGCAATATTTCATGTTGAACTTGTTTAGCAAATCCAAATCATACTTGGACTGATGTACTTTTATTCCATTTTTGGTTTGAGCAATCTCAAGACCCAAGAATTGGCTCAATAACCCCAAATCAATCATAGAAAATGCATGGTTCATTGCATCCTTTAAGGAGGCAATTTCATCCTTTGAGCTTCCTGTAATGAGAAATTCATCCACATACAAGAGAATAATCATCAAGAACCATGAATCAGCTTCAAATAAACGTTAGGATCAGACTTGTATTGAACAAAACTCAATGATAGTAGAAAACCATCAATCTTGGCATACCAAGCCCTGGGGGCTTGCTTAAGCCCATACAATTATTTCTTTAGCCTGCACACAAGAGATGGATTAGTAACAAATCCTTGAGGCCTATGCATGTAAATATCTTCAGTAATATCTCCATTTAGGAAAGCACACTTTACATCCATGTGATGTACCTCCCACTGCTTTGAAGCTACAATGGCTAAGGCTATCCTGATGGAGTCCATCTTTGCCACTGGTGCAAAGATCTCATTGTAGTATATACCATGTAATTGTGAGTATCCCTTGGCTACCAATATTTCATTATATTTCAAAGTTTAACCATCAGCAGAAAACTTAGTTTTGAAAACCCACTTACATTGAACTAACTTCCTCCCTGGGGGAAGATCAACCAGCTCATAAGTGTTGTTCTTCTGGAGTGAGCTGAATTCTTCTTTCATGGCTGTTTTACATATTGGATCATGTACTACATATTCATATGTCTATGGCTCTGATTCAACCATCAGATATCATCTCTCTACAAACAAAGGGTCTTTCATACATAGGGCACTCTCAAACTAAGATCTAGTCCTCCTAGAATCGCTAGGATTTCCAGCTAGTTCCCCAGCTACATGAATGGTCTTTGTTGCCCATTTTGGTCTTGTAGGACTGTTAGGATCTGAAATTAAATCATAATTATCAGACATATCATCATTATTAGACATATCAGAATAAGCAAACTCATTTATCTCTTCACTTACATTCAGTGGTTCTGGTGGTGAAGAAGACTCTCCAACTTCAACTGCTGCTAAAGGCTCTTCTTGGAACTGAACACTCCTTTAAATGAAGGATTTTTTTGTGCTCAAATTGATCAGATTGTACCCTTTTGAATCTTCAGAGTACCCAAAAAATAGACACTCTTGGCTTTGGGGCTACAAAGCCTTCCTCTTTTCTGTTGGAATTCTAGCCCAAGCCCTTGACCCAAAAATATTGAAATGGGTCACATCTGGCTTGTGCCCACTCCATGCTTCGAAAGGAATCATACCATCAATATGTTTATGAGGCACCCTATTCTGGATAAAGGCTGCATAGTTTATAGCTTCGGCCCAAAACTTTGGTGGCAAAGTCTTAACCTCCATCATGCAAGTTGCCATCTCTTTCAGTGATCTGTTCTTCCTCTCAGCAACACCATTTTGCTGTGGTGTGTAAGTGATAGAGTGCTGCATATGAATACCTGAATTTTGAAAATATTGAATGAACTTAGACTTGACATACTCACCACCATTTTTAGATCTAAGGACCTTGAGTTTCCTCCCATACTGGTTTTCAACCAAAGCCTTAAAGACTTTGAAGATGCCAAAAACTTCAGACTTATGCTTCAGGAGGTAAACCCAGCAGTACCTGGAAAATTCATCTATGAATGTTAATGCATATTTGTATTGACTCATTGAAATATGAGGAAATGGGCCACCAACATCACTGTGGACCATCCCAAGAGGTGCAGAGGTTCTCTCATGACTAGCTTTCTCAAATTTATGCTCTGGGTGTTTTCCTAACATGCAACCTTGACAAACTCCTTTGGAAAACTTAATCTTTGGTAACCCTATGACCATTTCTTTTTCACTAATATTAGAAAGATACTCATAGTTAAGATGGCCTAATCTTTCATGCCAAATCTTGCTTGCATCATTAGCATGAATCAGAAGAGCAAAGGGGTTTGAGTAGGGTAGGAAATGTGAGAACATATATACCTTCGAAGTGTGATTTACAACTCCTTTTGTAATGAATTTACCACTTGAGATCTTTGTGATCTCAACTTCATCAGGGGAGAATATGACCTTGTTTAGAGACCCTGTGTGGGTCATCTGATACACTGGCAAGAGGTTAGAGGAAAGACCTGGAACATACAATACATTGTTGAACTTACTATGGTCAAGATCAATCCTCCATTTCCCCAAACTTTCAGTGAGAGAGTCATCTCCCAGTACTACTGGTTGACCTTTCAACATGTCAAGTGAGGTGAATGCCTCCTTGGTCGAAACCATATGTCTTGAAGCTCCAGAATCAATGATGAAACTAGGTGAGCTTGATGTGCCAGCAACCAATGCATGAACTCTCTCTTTGTCTTCTGAATTTGATCCTCCTTCCCTCTTATTTGATCTATCAGGAAGGGAGATGCCATTCTTCTCTAGGAGTTGGGTCAGCATGTCAATTTGCTTCTTCATGCAGAAGCTTTCAGGATGATTTCTGTTACTGCAGTATGTGCACTTGATCATTTCTCCTTTCTTCTTCTTCTTCTGGGGGTTCTTCTTGGAACCATGGGGCTCCTCTGGAGACTTGTTCTTGTCTCTCTTTTAATCAAGTGGATTCTTAGCTTTCTTCTTGCCTTCTGAATCCACCCTTGAATCTCCAGCAACCAGATCTTGGTCTTTGGAAGGTTTGATGGTGCCCATCATCACCAGTTTATCTTGTTCTTATGTGAGGGATTCCATGATCTCTGTAAGTTTAGGCATCTTCCAGGCTCGAGCTGTCAACTTGGTGGCATGGAAGGTCGAAACAAACACTAAATAGTCAGGTCCAAGCTTCAAGAGTATGGCTAGAACTAGTTTCTCCTCCTTCTTTTTGATTCCACACTGTTTTAGCTGCGAAACAAGGGCTTTAAACTTGGAAAAATAGAGTTGCAGGGATTCGAAGCTACTGGAACTCAAGGAGATCAATTCATTCTCGATTTGATGTCCTCTCATCTCATCTGTTTTACCAAAATTCTCAACAAGCTTCTCCCATACTTCATTTCATGTTGTCAATCCATCAAGATGGAAAAGGAGGTCTCTGGATATGCTCAGACACAAAAGACCATAGGCCTCATCCCTCCTGTTGTGCCATTTATTTTTCTCTGCAGCTACATTGGACTCTGCTTCTGTTGCCATAGTAACTCTGTAGAGGCCTTTCACTCTCAACGGTATCTCCATCTCTTCTTTCCATTCAAAGAAATTAAATGGAGTCAAGATGATATTCTAAGATTGATCCATAGCTCAGAAATTCCCTTTAGTCAGCAAAATGCTCCCAGTCAATGATTTCAAACCTTCAATAACAATATGGAAGGAGATAAATCAATATACAAAGGCTTTGATACCATGTGGAAATTTAACCCAAGTGTTAAAACAATTACACTCACAAAAATTGCTAATTACACATGCAAATTACACACAAAGGAGACTGAATATGGAGCAGAACACTAATCTGTATTGAATAAGTGTACAATAGCCAACCTTGTGCAGTCACAGGCTGCCACAATAAATAATTACATGAGATATTCGAATTCATTGGGATTCCATTCAAATTAGTCAAAAGAAGGCTTACTAAATCTAGTCAAATCCCCCATAGGTGCATAAAGCAGTTTCCAAATTTGCCTAGGAGCTCACGAATTGGAAAAATAAATTAGGAAAGATAATAGGTGATGGAAGGACAAATCATACATGCTTTTATTAGGAGAAAATAGACAAGGATGATGAGGGCAAAAAACAAGTCAACTTCACCTAGTCATACTTTCCCAATTGCCTTAAAACTCAGTAAAAGCAGCAATAAAGCAGAAAAAGCAAATACGCGCTAGGGAGGTTCAGGAATAAAGTAGAACTGATTCCAAGAGGTTTCCAAAGCACTCCATGACTCAATTTTAGCGTGTTTGACCATCTAGGACATGTGGAGGACAACTTGCATAGAGTGGAATATGGAAACTAGGCAAATAAGACAAAAAAATGGATTAATTAATGTCTAAGGTAGCTAACTATGGGTTGATTATTCTAACACACCACTTTATATGAGGTTTCTTACTCTTAAACAAATTCATAAGAGTCACATTTTCCCCTACTATGTTTGGTGGATGTTGGTGATCCAGAACTTTTTATGCTTGTTTCCTAACATTGGAACACAACCTATGTCTCTAGTCACGTACAAGTTGATTTCGAACAACATCCCTATAAAAATGTTAAGAGATGTATAATTAATATTCATAATAACTCTTCAATGTTAATAGGAAATAAACATTTAATAAATGTTGATTGTTAATATATATTAAATTAACATTTATTACCTTCTTGATGTGGAGAGGCCATGGTCTGAGGTGCATTCACCTCTTCTTCTTTCCTTTCCTCGGCTACAACCTTTGCCCCTAAATTAAAATGAAAGTTTAAATTATACAAAATCTAATTTTAAAATTAAATATCTCATAAAAATTATAATTATACAATCATAGTACCATTAGGTTGTGTTTCTCCTTTAACATTAATATTGCTCGATCACTCCTACATTTATTAAATCAAAACATTAACTTATAGGTTTTTTATTTTGTAGAAAAAATCCTTTTCTATTTGGAAATGATGCTAAGCATAAATATCAATTTCAAAACTAACATTTGTTTAGTCTTCGAATTTCCTCCCAGTATTGACATATTCAAGCACAAATTGAAACCCGCATTTGAATGCAAGTTCTTTTTCTACTTCCATGGGCACTCGTTTCATGAAATCCTCCTAACATACTGTTGATGTATTTGTAACTTCGAAATGTATTCACTTGTATATATTATTTATTGTACCCTAATGTTTATTCTGGGAAATATCTATAATGTAATTGAGTCATGTCATGCCCCAATATTTTGATCGGGAGATTCAATAATGTAAACAAGTCATGTAAATTCATTGAGGTTAACCCTCCATTGTAAGTCAGGGAAATAGTCCCCACAATTGTGTCAAGGTTAACCCTCCTTGTTTATCAGAGGGCAAAGTCCCCACAATTGTGGGGCACTAGGGTTATTAGACTCTCCTAGAGATGTTGGCCCTGGTAAGTAATTGTTAAGTGAGGCTTACATGTTGGAGTGGACATTAAGTGAACAAAAGAATATAAATAGAGAGTGAGCCTCTCTATTTATCACACACACTCACTCATTGGTGCACATGAGTGAGAGAAGTAGCTCTCTCAAGTGAGAGAGAGAGAGAGAAGAAGTTGTTGGAGATCATCCTTATGTTTTTGGGTTTTACTGCTGCCATTGGTGCTCATTCTATCTTTGACGAAGTTGTGAGGTTTTCTACTTTATGTTTTTCACGAGGAAAATTCTATGTGTCTCTTGTCTCTTGTGTTTATTGTTATGCATGTTATTCTCTCAGTTAAATATCCTAAGATAATGCTAGCTTAAATGTTAAAAATCTAACATGGTATCAGAGCTAACCTGAGAATAAGGCATTGTGCAGCTACAAAATCTAGGGATTCTTATTTTTTTGGGTCTCTATCCACAATCCATCAGCAAAAGTATGCTAGGCTGACTCTCCATTGAAGGGCGCATCTTTCTGTCAAAGCGGAATTCGATTCCGGGCATTTTCAGTTTTGGTGCAGGAAATTAGGGATTTTAACAGAAGAGGAATTTTTGAGTGAGCTCAACATGGGATTTATCTCCTCATCAAAATCAAATTTTAGAGACCTAGGTCGAGATTTTTGGTTGGGTGCAACTCTGATAAAGTCAAACCCTAGTTTGACC
This sequence comes from Pseudotsuga menziesii, assembly GCA_001517045.1. Lineage (NCBI taxonomy): Eukaryota > Viridiplantae > Streptophyta > Pinopsida > Pinales > Pinaceae > Pseudotsuga > Pseudotsuga menziesii. The sequence continues at coordinate 1,285,557 of LPNX010795155.1, read as the reverse complement.
CCGAGCTGAAAAAACCCTAAACACTAAAACTGATACATTTTGGTACATTCACTATATCGTGGGATTGCAGAAGTATCAAGGGCCAAAATTTTCACAGGTCAACGATGAAATCCTTATGTACACTATGTCCAAGTTTCAGCCTCAAATTCGCTATATTATAGGAGATATGATTCCTCCACGTTAGGGTTCCAGCCTCTTCCATGATTCATCCCTAAACAGGACACTTGGGGAGAATTACTATATCTCGGGATACGAAGGTCCAAATTCAATTTATCAAGATGTTACAAAAATTTAATGGACTGTACTTTATATGGTCAAATTTTTAGATCCAGAAGATTAAACGGTGACACATGGAATTCCATACAACTTTGCTATTCTAAACAATCCTGAAACATGTCACCTTAGGAAACCGCTCATAAGTCCCAATTGGTGAAACCAATTCTGATGAAAACTCTGGTGTTGGAATAGGGATAGGTGAGGCTACCTTAGTACAAATTTTTAGACATATAGGAGCTTTAATTGTGGAGATACCATAGAAACAATATCAGGAATTTCTGTAGAAGAAATTGGTAAACTAGGGCTTCCTGTTCCGGGAGCTTCCCTCCACTGTTTTCAGAAAAGGAGTACATTGGAAATCTCACCTTCAATAGGTCTATCTTTCTATCCAATCAGATCTGAAATATTCCAATTTTTTAAAATTAGGGTTTCTCTGACAAACCCTTGATTATCCAGCTCTGGAACCAGGATGGACACCTCAAATCGGTAAGATCTAATCTGTTGCTATGTTTCATTTGAGGTTCTCATTTCAAAGTGATCTATCACATCAGCTTGATGATAATATTGGTGAAGTTGAAAACTTCCAACCATGGAAGTATATGATCTCTCTGAATAAAATGAATTGGACACCTACATAAGTAGAGAGGTTCCAATTCTAGAGGGAGATAAGGCTAAAAGCCTTACACAAGAAGAACTTGGTCAAGGCCAAGAAGATCATTGTTGATTAAATCGAGGATCAAATTATACCACAAGTGTCTTCCCTAAAGACACTGAAAGATATATTTGATTCCCTGACCAAGCTATTTGAAGGGAACAACATAAATTGGAATATGACTTTGAGAAAAAAGTTGAAGAATGTGAAGATCCAGAATGCAGAGACCATGCAGTCATACTTTATGAGGGTCTCTCAAGTCAAAGAACAACTTGTAGCTGTAGAACAAGAAGTGGAGAATGCAAAATTCGTGATAGCCACCTTGAATGGCCTCCCAGGATCATGGGATTCATTCATGCAAGGATGTGTGCCAAAAGGAAGTGATTACTTTTAGCAGACTTTGGGAAGAAGAAGAAGCTTGACTCATAATAAGAGAAAATAAGATGGGAGAAACTGAAGATCAAGCTCTCACCACCCAAAGAAGATCCCTCAAGCGATGAGGATTATGAAGAACTCAACTCTTGAAGAACCTCTTATCCATCTTAGCATTTGGATAAGAAACGATGCTATTATGAATGAAGAAGATGATGAAGTTGAAGGCTCAAGAAGGAGTCTACCCACGAAACAAATAAAGATAAGTATTCAATTGTCATTTCATGATATTGGTTTTGTTATGCATTTTTTTATATTCAATTGATGTATTATGCATGATAGAATGTTTGCATTAATGACAGTATACTACTAATATGCATGTGATTGGTAAGTAGCTCATGGTTCTATACAACTCTCCATTGCTACTTACCTAGAATGAAACCTCTTTACTGACATACCGGATTAGTGAATAATCTCAATGTTGTCCTGGTAGAGATGGAGGGCATCTAGAAAGTTTCAGTGAAATATGGATGAATGTTGTATTAGCTAAAATAGTTGCATGATTATATCTTTATGCATAATAATTTACCATTATGAATATCCATTATGAAAATGTTTCTAACCATACAACTAATGCATTTGACTTGTAGGAAAGATCACATAAAATCACCTACAAGCAAAGAAGGATGATACTTGTTGTTATACCAAAATCCTGTCACCATCATGTGATAAGACATTTGACATACCTACTTTCCCTAAATCCCATCTTCTGGAGTAGAAACTAAATGGTTTTTCATCAATCCTTCATACAAATTCCCAGCACCATGCATGTCCCTTTATCCAGGAGCGGTACCCTTGTTCGCACCGCCCCTCATCTGTTTCCCATAAGTGGTTCCACTACTTATTATCCTTGGTCCATAAGTGGTTATTACCAGAACTGCTCTGTCATAGAAGGATAAACGCGGTACCCTGGGTAAAAATGGAAAAAAAGAAGTTTCTCGAGGCTTCTAGATGATAAGCCTCGTGTCCTACCTTATCCCTACTATTGTGGGTTGGTTGAGCTGGATAACCCTCATCCTAGGATCTTAGAAGCCACCTCACCCACTAATTTCTCAACCTACTCTATCCATTAAAGCCTTATAAATAAGAGCTCATAGCCATGGTTGAGGAGAGAACACTTGAGGTATTGTTATGCTGTTGGATTGATCATTGGCCCAAGATCATTTGGAGAGAGCATAGAGAGCTAGAGTCAGAGCTTTTGGGGATGAGAATGTCTAGTTTCATGGAGATGCATGTCAACACTAAGGGTTAGTTGTAAACTTCTTCATATTATTTAATGCAAGTTGATTTTTGTCCCACATATGTTGTTGTTGTTGTTGTGATTTCGCATGTATGTTGCTAGATTCCTTAGTCACTAGCATAGATTAGTAGATCATATTCTCGTTGCTTTGATCTATTTCATGTTGAGCTTGATTGTAGGTACACAGGTGGACTATCAAAGCCTTGTATTCCATATATCTACAGCATCTAGGGAGAGTCTTCAACCTCTGTCCTCTATTTGTTCTGGATTTGAACCATTCAGACCAGTGGAACACCTTGTTTTCTGCAGGAGATGAAATATTCTAGCTAAGAAAATATGGTGACTCTGCTGGGGAATAGAATTATGTATGAGTTGATCTGATCTTCCTCGGTTCTTCAACTCTTGTCCAAATCCAGGCTCCTTCTCCAACTCTCTTCAGTCAAATCTGTTATCTGACTTAGTGGATTTTGGTTTGTAACTTCTAGATCTATCTAGATCTGAATTATTTCGACCTTTGATGCTCTTTTTTATTCTCAATCTATCATTTGTTACCTTGATCTTGTCTTTTTCTGACTTGATCTGTCGTTCTCCTTGATGTTTTGGATTTACACAGGGAACTGCACATGTTCTGTTGGCGAGGAGCAGTGCCACTGCCTCAGTCTAGTTAGCCATACGCGGTGCCACCTCCTGAATCTAGTGAGCAAGGAGTGGTTCTGCCTCAAAACTGCCTATCAACAGCTTCATCTACATGGTTCCAGGTAGGCCCTGTTCCAGACTTTATATTTTTATTTTTGTGTGTTTTTGGCTTACTTTTTGATGAAAATGAAGTGTATTTTTGAAAAAGAGAGTTTGTGTTTCTTGCATTAGATTTTACATTATTTTCTTTGCTTGAAACCTCTTTCTCTTTTTTGTAGATATTATTCATTGGAATTGGAAATATACATTTCAGTTTCATGTGTAGGCTTTGGTTTGTTTTGGACTTGGAATGCATGAGTGATCCATGTTGTTTTGAGTCTTTCTTTGCTTGGGGTGATTCTTGTTTCCTTTTGCATGCTGATTTTTTCAATGCTTGGTAGGAAATATTGTTTCTTCGTTTCCTTGTCTATTTCAAAGAGAAGTTTTAGTTTTCTCTCTCTTTTGCTTTATTCGCAAGCTTGTTGAATGATATTCTTCTTGTTTTGTGCATGATTGTTTGAAATTCTAGATCTTACTTTCATTGAGAAGAAACATCTATTTTCAGCTTTGCCTGCATTAGAGTTAGATTTGTTTGGAAACGTTAGTGAAATCATCTTTCCATTGAGTTTTTTATGCATCTTTTTCAAGCATGAAAATATAGGAAACATTTTTTATTTACGTTATATGTTCTCTAGATCTCTTTCTTATTTGCTTTGAAGATTGTTTGGGGTGCATTGATATTTTACTTTTCATTTGAAAAGATAGAATTGCATTTGCATTTGGGTGTGCATTTTGGGAAGAAAAGTAAATCTCTCTCCCTCTCTTAGGTATAATTTCATTGAAGAGGAAAACTTTCATTATCATATAGATCAGTATGCATCTTCTTTAAATTCAAGTTTTCCTCCATGGTTCCACCTAAACGCACAAGATAAAATTAATGATAGTACTAGGTTAAAACTTTTAGCAATTTGAGTGATAAGTTAGAGACATGTTCGGGCATCGTTAAGCGTAGGAGCTGTCGTTAGTTGTCTGCATTATGTCCTGGGACTCACGCGGTTCTTCCATGTACCATCGGTATATCGAACAACCTTTCACGTACCCTTGACGTATATAGAAAGGTACTTCATGTACTTGATTGTATATAGGAATCCGTAAACCATCTGAGTTATTCTTTTGGCCTGTCCTATGAGGTTCCTGACTCTTATCCACTCCTTTCACATGTTTGCTTGTTGTTTTTAGTTTGAGTAGTACTTGCTTGTGCATGGTAGTTAGGGGGTTATTAGAGAGTTTAGAGATGGAATCCTCATCTAGGACTACCACTCAAGAGGTCCTTTTCCAAGCTGTACCTTTTGTATTCCATCCAAGTGAAGGTATTTGTCCTCCCTTTATTGCCACTCTAAATATTCCTGGATTAACTATAGGATTACCGACCTAGCTGTTTAATCCGGTAATTCCTGTTACACCTAATGTCTCAAATGTCACCTCTCCTCTGGGAGAGGATCAACCTCAACCTAATCCTGCTCCTTCTTCGTCGGTTTTGGCTTCGTCTCTTTCTTCTTCTTCGCTTGACCAAAGATCTATGGTTAGTAGTCATGTGGATAAGAAGAAGAAGAAAGGGAAGAGTAAGAAGAAGAAGGATAAGAAAGAGAAAAAAGCAGCAACTATCTGCCCTTGATGGTGCTCATTCTAAGAGAATGCCCAAAAAACCCAAGTTCCCTTATAAGCTTTGGAAGGGGGGCCACCTTCTTAACGAGTGTCCCGGTCTCTCCAGTGTACAAGAAGAGTGGTCTAAAAGGTCCAAACCATCCATGTCATCAACCTCTAATCATCATTTGACGATACTCCCTCAACCAGTGACCCATTGGTAAAAGGTCGTAAGGGTAAGGTCTTGTATCCTTGTTTGATATGCAAGGCTATGCATCATACTTTTCTTTGTCCAAGCATGGATGAAGCTTCACATTGGTTGGAAAATATTACTGATCATCAACAAGTGATTCCAACAAGTGATAGTAAGTTATCCCTTGATCCCCCACTAGTTGACCAAGTGGTCGATTCAAATTTATCTGTGGTTGATCCCACTCTTCCTTTGGAGAGTGAATTTAAAGTGGTCTAGTCGGTGTCATTTCCACCCAATCCCGCTCTTTCATCAGAGAGTGTTAAGACTGAAGTAGTCTCTTTGACCAAATCTTCATCTTGTTCTTCTCTTCCAGTAGAGAATGAACCAAAACCTGCTGAATTTTTTATGCTTCGTTCTGATTGTTCTCGACAAGAGGAAATTTTGTATGTTTCGACAAAACCCTCTCCAAGTAATGAGGTTATTTTTTTTACTAGAGTAACCTAATAGAGTCTCATCTTCATTCGAGTGTTCCTTTCAAGATAGTTGTGAATGTTACTGCTAGGGGGATACTTTGCACTATTGACAAAGGGGCTTCTATTAGTATTCTATCCTCAAATACTTGGCAATATTTAGGTTCTCCTTAGCTTGTGCCATCCACCGATCAGATACTAGCTTTTAATCGCAGGCCTACCTCACCTTTAGGGACCCTTCCTTGTTTTCCTATTACATTAGGAGGGAAAACTGTCTATATTAATGTTATGGTGGTCCAAGGTCCTTTAAGTTTCAATCTGATCCTTGGATGTGATTATTTTTATGCCATCAAAGCTGTAGTATCCACACTCTTTAGAGTTATGTATTTTCCCCATGATGGGAATATTGTGACCATTGATGAGCTTTCTTTTGTTACACTTGACCATCGCATTAATCCTAGTAATTAGACTACCCTGAATGTGCCGCATGTTCTTGTGGTTCCTTCCCCTTCTTCTAGTTATATTCTTCCCATCATAGGTAAAATGGGGGGGCATGGCTCCAGCCTCTGGACTTCATACTAGAGTTAAGTTGCTAGCTTCTTATGTAAGGGGGCTACCCACCAACCTCTAGACATCATGTTGGCTTAGAACTTGTAGAAAGCATAGTTTACACTTTTGGTTTCAAGCTTGCATAAAAATGAACCCATGTCTAGAGCATAGTTTACTTTTGGTTTCAAGCTCGTTAAAAAATAAAACCACTCCTCAAGCATAGTTTACCTTTTGGTTTCAAGCTTGTATAAAAATGAAATCATTCATGAGCAAAATTCCCATTCTATGTCAAGCTCATTAAAAAATCAAATGGATCTCCTAGAGCATGGTTTAATTTTGGTTTCAAGCTCGTTAAAAAATAAAACCACTCCTTAATCATAGTTTACCCTTTTGGTTTCAAGCTTGCATAAAAATGAAACCATGTCTTGAGCATAGTTCGTTTTCTACTTTAAGTTCATTAAAAATTGAAGTAGGTTTCCTTAAGCATAGTTTACCTTTTGGTTTCAAGCTTGCATAAAAATGAAACCATGTTCCAAGCATAGTTACCTTATGTTTCAAGCTTGCATAAAAATGAAACAGATCCCCTTCTCTTGATTCGAGTCTTCACTTTAGTGTTAGAACTTGAACCTTCGCCTGCCCAATTCTCATTCTTCCTACCCCCCTGCTGAACATTTTCACATTAGTGACCAGTTTTTTAGGTTGGGTATGGAAGAAGAATCGTCAAATGAAATGAAGCTTGGGGGCATGTTGAGCCGCTAGCAACCATGCTAGGGGTAGGCTTCACTAGCAATCATGCTGGGGGCAAGATTCCAACCTCTGTATGTCATGTTAATCGGTTTTTTCAAGCATAGTTTACCCATTGGTTTCGATCTTGCGTAAAAATGAAACCAATCTTCGAGCATTCTTTCAACTGATATTTGAGCTTGTTAAAAACAATAAGATGGTGTTGAGCTTACTTTTCATTTTTCGTGCTCTGGTTAAAACATGAAAAGTGGTTTGAGCTTAGTTTATTACTTTTTTGTACTCTGGATTCAAACATAAAAAAATATAATGGAGTCCTCTCTAAACTCTTTTTAGGCTCCTTAAATATGAAAAGATTGTCAAGTACTTGTGTCCTTCATACTCGCAAAAGTATTTGAAGAGTCATCCTTCTGATGGTAGGTTATCTCTTTTTTGGTTCGGATAGGAATATTTACGAAAAATGAACACTCCAACCAATCATGACTAGAAGAGTTCTCTAAGGTATGATTTTATACTTTTTCAGGCCTTAGAGACTAAATCATACGAAAAAGGACCCTTTGGAGTCTCCTTTTGTATTCGTTCAGACTCTCTAAACATGAACGATACCGAGTTTTCTTTCAGTGGACTCGTTAAATTAAACATTGAGAGGCCCATTTTGGGATTGAACCCCTCCTCTCTAAGGTTCATAAAACATGAGTCTAGACTTGTCTTCTAACAAGCTATACCGAGTGTCTGTTACCCTCTTTGAACTCATAAAATCAAAAAGAGGCACTCATCGATCATGATGGGGAGAAGTGGGAAGGGAATCATTTTGAAAATAATCGCAGTTGTTTGTCGTTACCTTTGAAAATGGCACTTATCTGCACAATCATGTCATTCAATTGGGTATTCAGCTGATCTCCATGACAATCCACTTTCATGAGTCATGTTAATCCTTTGAGTCTTTCAAAAGAATGCATTGTCCACTATCGCATTGTGTATCTATCCTATCTATTCATGCTGCCAAGTCTTTTTGTCGTGCCGCCCGATGTTCAAAAGAGATCTGAAGAAGTTTTACCTCTGCAGTCTACACAGTCTTTGTGTCAGTATATTTGAGTTAGTCATATGGTTACTACATTCAGAACTATGTTCCGAGTTTTGTGTCATTGATGTGGGACTCATCATGGCCCTCCTTCGACGAGACTTTTCCCGTCGACATCAGCTCATCATCTGGGAAATAGTCTTAGAAACAATATTTAGTACCTTGAGATCTGTATGCCTTAATGATAGTTTCTCTCGCTCTCAACATAGGTTCACATCATTGACCTTTGATCGATAGAATCGACTGGGTGTTCGACATCAGGACATCTACTCACACTCAGTAGGTTGTACTAGGGTACCTTGGGAATCATTGACATTAATGGTAATCTCCCTTGCACTTGTTAACGATTCACATCATTGGCCGATAATCAAGTGGTTTCTACCATGTTTGACTTCAGATCATTGTAATCACATGGATAAAATTGTACTTTGTGGAAGACGAGATGAAGACCCTGGGTATTTGTTTAAAGCGCTCATTGCTTTTACCCCAGGCTGTGTTGGAGTTTTGTACATCTAGCATAGATCCATATTTGTATGGTCATGGCTATGCTCAAATTTGCGTCAGTATGACATAGATCTATGTTGTATGCCTGGTAGCTATGTCCAAGTTTGAGTCCTCTATCACATGGATCTGCGCTGTATTCTAGTAGCCATGCTTGTTTATTCGTCTCATGGATCTACCTTGTATTGGTCTGCAGCCATGAGTTTGGTTACTTGTGTCTATGAGTCAACATACTGATGTACTACAGATGCCTACTTGACAACATGTTTCAATCGAGCTGACATTTTCATCTTGTGGCGATGACTTGTTCTCAAAGCTCTCGTTTATCATATCCCTCTAAGACTCATGCTTTGGGGGGAATCCTGTTATACCAAAATCCTCTCACCATCATGTGATAAGACATTTGACATACCTACTTGCCCTGAATCCCAGCTTCTGGAGTGGAAACTAAATGGTTTTTCATCAATCTTTCATACAAATTCCCAGCACCGCACATGCCCCTTTATCCAGGAGCGATACCCCTGTTCACACCACCCCTCATCTGTTTCCCATAAGCAGTGCCACTGCTTATTGTCCTTGGTCCATAATCAGTTATTACCAGAACCGCTCTATCATAGAAGGAGAAACACGATACCCTGGGTAAAAAGGGAAAAAGAGAAGTTTCTCAAGGCTTCTAGATGATAAGCCTCATGTCCTACCTTATCCCTACTGTTTTGGGTTGGTTGAGCTTGAGATCCTTCATCCAAGGATCTTAGAAACCACCTCACCCACTAATTTCTCAACCTACTCTATCCATTAAAGTCTTATAAATAAGATCTCATAGCCATGGTTGAGGAGAGAACACTTGAGGTATTGTTATGCTGTTGGATTGATCATTGGCCCAAGATCATTTGGAGAGAGCATAGAGAGCTAGAGTCAGAGCTTTTGGGGATGAGAATGTCTGGTTTCATGGAGATGCATGTCAACACTAAGGCTTGGTTGTAAACTTCTTCATATTCTTTAATGCAAGTTTATTTCTGTCCCACATATGTTGTTGTTGTTGTGATTTTGCATGTATGTTGCTAGATTCCTTATTCACTAGCATAGATTAGTAGATCATATTCTGGTTGCTTTGATCGGTTTCATGTTGAGATTGATTGCAGGTACATAGGTGGACTATCAAATCCTTGTATTCCAGATATCTACAGTGTCTAGGGAGAGTCTTCAACCTCTGTCCTCTATTTGTTCTGGATCTGAACCATTCATACCAGTGGAACACCTTGTTGTCCGTAGGAGGTGAAATATTCTAGCTAACACTTGTTCTGAAGAGAAAGTGACAACAGTTCAAGATGAAGAATAATATGATGAATGCAGTGACATCATTGATGTAGAACCTTCCAGCCATGAATACGTAACCAAGAAGAAAGGGAAGACCAGTTCAAGAAGACTGATGTCTAGGATGCAGTATCGATACATGAAGGGAATTTCGTAGTTCCATCATGTAGTATATGGAAACATTGTGGGATACAAGGAAAGATTAGTAGCACAAGCCTTCTCATGAAAAGAAGGCATAGACTACAAAGAGACATTTGAAGTTAGTGGGAATTGAGACACATGACAGGCATAATCATGTGTGCAAATGAAAGAAGGCCTTGTATGAGCTCAGAAGACACCCATGGGATAACACATACATCAGGAGCTTGATGAAGATCTGAACCTTTGCTACAAGGTTGAAGATGAAAGTCTATAGAGGATGACAAGGTCACATATGGCTGCGAGAAAAACTTTTGAAAAAGTTCAAGATAGAGTATCTTGGTATCCAGTGATCCTATATGGATGCATAGAATATTAGTAGCAGAGGAAGCTACTTGTCACTCCGGTACAGAATGTTTTAGTGCATAGAGTATGAAAGACAAAGGGAGAATGATGCTCCGATTTAAAGGGAGTGACTACAGAAGATCCTGAGGTTCGACATGGGACAACAAGATGGACAGCTTAGTGATGATTCTATGCTTTACTAAGAGTAAAGAGGATTCCAACCTTTTCTTCAAGTTTGAAGGTGGAAGACCAGTGATGCTCCTATTATATGTTGATTACTTGTTCCTGACAGAAAAGAGGAACTCATTAAAGTTGCAAGAAGGAGACTTGCTGCCGAGTTCGAGATGAAATACTTGGGTATGATGCACTATTTTCTAGGCATGGAGGTGTGGCAGAATGTGGATGGAATCTTCCTTGAACAAGGGAAGTATACAATAAAAAATCCTGAAGAAGGTCAGGATGATGGACTGCAAGGACATGACCACACTAATGGTTTCGAACCTGAAGCTATTGAGTGATGCTTCATCAGAGACGGTTGATGCTACGATGTATCATCAGATGATTGGTTCATTGATGTAAATGACGGATACAAGACTAGATACTTTCTTTGCTATGAACACAATGAGACATGTTCACCTAATTGTTGCAAATCATGCAGTAAGGTACTTGAAGCGTACAGTTGATTATGGGCTCAAGTATGAGGAAAATCAGAAGATTAACCTAGAAGGTTATGTTGATTCAGATTGGGCAGGCAGTGCCATTGATAGAAATAGCACTTCAGGATGTTGCTTCAGAATGGGATCAAGTGTGATCTCCTAGTTTAGCAGGAAGCAATCCTGTGTGGCATTGAGTATAGCCAAAGCAGAGTATGTTGTAGCTTGTTCAGCTAGTTGTGAGGAAGTATGGCTGAGGAAGCTAATATCTAATTTATTTGATCTCCAATTGGATGCTACTTGTATATATTGTGACTAGCAGATTTAAGTCGAAGGATATCGAGATCAAATATCACTATATCAGGGATATGGTGCAGAGAGGAGTAGTAAAACTCTAGTATGTTGCGACATACGAACAGATAGCTGATGTGTTTACTAAGCCATTAGCCAAAGTGAAGTTTGAATACTTCAAGGAGAAACTTAGTGTTCTCCAAATTGAGGTTCCCTCCAAAGGGAAGTGATGAGTCCATGAGCCATTCTGACATGGTGAGAGGATTGGTTCTTTCCATGGTCAGATGTAAGGGCTAATCCATTATGTCATGGTGAGAGGATTGGTTCCTTCCATGGAAGATGTGAGTACTGATCCATTCTGAGGTGACTGTGGGATGTGTTCCCACATGATCAGATATAAGTGCTAAATTCCATTCTCTGGGAGAATGGAGGAACTTGGTTAGTTACCAGGAATACTCAGCCTAGAGCTGACAGCCATTCTGATGTGACTGTGGGATGTGTTCCCACATGATCAAATGTAAGTACAGAGCCCTTCTGACATGTATGATGGATTGGTTACTCGCATGGGCAGATGTAAGTGTAGAGCCCTTCTGACATGTATGCTGGATTGGTTCCTTGCATGGGAAAATGTAAGTGCAGATCCCTTTCGACATGTAGGTTGTATTGGTTCCTCGCATGGTCGAATGTAAGTGCAGATCCTTTTTGACATGTATTTTGGATTGGTTGCTTACATTGTCAAATGTAAGTGCAAAGCCTTTCTGACATGAATGTTGGATTGGTTCCTCTCATGGTCAGATGTGAGTGCTAGGCCTTTTTGACATAGATGACTGGATTGGTTCCTCTCATGGTCAGATGTGAGTGTTGGGCATGCCTTTTTGACATGGTTCTTGGATGTGTTCCTCCCATGGTCAGATGTAAGTGTTGGGTGAGCCTTTTTAACATGGTTCATTCCATGGTCAGATATAAGTGTTGAAGACGATAAATACCTACATGAAGGCTAGGCCTACAACCAGCATGAAAAAGGGTTGGCTCTGTAGAACTTCCTATGACAAGAAGAATGAAGAGATAGAACCATTTGATTGAGATAGTGGAAGCAGTGATGATGATGATGATACAACTTTGATGATGATCCAAATCAAATGATGATCTAAATCAAGTGATGATCCAGACTTGATGATGATCTAGATCAAGTGATGACCTAGACTTGATGATGATCTAGATCAAGTGATGATCTAGACTTGATGATGATCAAGTGATTATCCCGACCTGATGATGATCCAGATCAAGTGATGACCCAGACTTGATGATGATCTATATCAAGTGATGATATAGACTTGATGATGATCCAGTGATGATCCAGACTTGATGATAATCCAGTGATTCTCTAGATCAAGTGATGATCCAGTGATGCTCTAGATCAAGTGATGATCCAGACTTGATGAAGATGACTTGACAATGAAGATGACTTGAAGAGGAAGATGACTTGAAGATGAAGATGACTTGATGATTATCTAGATGATACAGAGAAGAAGACTTGTGTTGATAAATTGTGTCGAGATAATACCTTCCTAGTTAGGAGGGAGTGTTGATGTATTTCTAACTTTGGAATGTATTCACTTGTATATCTTATGTATTGTACCCCGATGTTTATTCCAGTAAGTATCTATAATGTAATTGAGTCATGTCATGCCCCAATGTTTCGATTGGGAGATTCAATAATGTAAACAAGTCATGTAAAGTCATTGAGGTTAACCCTCCATTGTAAGTCGGGAAAATAGTCCCCACAATTGTGTCAAGGTTAACCCTCCTTGTTGATCGAAGGGAAAAGTTAATCTCATAGAGATGTCATCCCTGGTAAGTAATTGTTAAGTGAGGCCGACATGTTGGAGTGGACATTAAGTGAACGAAAGAATATAAATAGAGAGTGAGCCTATCTATTTATCACACACACTCACTCACTGGGGTGAATGAGTGAGAGAAGTAGCTCTCTCAAGTGAGAGAGAGAGAGAGAGAGAGAGAGAGAGAACAAACTGCTGGAGATCATCCTTATTTTTTGGGGTTTTACTATTGCCATTGGTGCTCATTCTATCTTTGAGGAAGTTGCAAGGTTTTCTCAATTTTTGGTTTCCCTGAGGAAAATTATTTGTGTCTCTTGTCTCTTATGTTTATTGCTGTGCATGTTATTCTCTTAGTTAAATATCCTAAGATAATGCTAGCTTAAATGTTAAAAATCTAACACATACCAAAACATGTCAATAATGAATAGGTTGAAACTTTTTGAGTAATAAGAGATTAAATTCATTTTCATACTTACAAATCAAGCATACAATTTCAAGTATCCGCCTTGGCCAAGTTTGTGTCAGTTGTGCTTCTCAAACATGTACTTGGTGTCCTTGAATGTATCCTTAATCCTACAAGGATATTAAGGACATCAAATATTGAAATTTATAAAAATATCATATTGAGTTAAGTTACAAATTTTATACCTCCCTCCATTTGGAGGTGTCCTTCATTGCCTTCTGATACCTTTTTCCTTTGCATCCTCTTGGAGATATTTCCACTCTTTATCAAGAGTCATAGGAGGTCTATAATAACAATTGATTTTATCTATATTAACCCAATATGTGTCTCTTATCATTTTCAACTAATAACCTGTAATAATTGGAACTTGTGATTGGTTGAAAATGTCTCTAGAAATACCAACCATGTAATACAAAATCAACTTCTTCAAATGAGAAGGTTGTTTGTTATGTTTTTTGTGAATGGTTGGGACAAAAAGATATAAATCCCTCTCCTGTAGGTGCTTCCAAAACATATGTCTCCCTCTGAAATCAATAATATTTGAATTGATTAAAAATTACTACAACTATATAATGTTACGGCATATAGATGCATAAATAGGTACCTTATAGTTTATGTAGCTTCAATGGCACTAGGTTTTCATCCATGAGAAGCTCAATGGATAGTTTTCCATTACTCTTAATGCAAAATTCTCCATAAAAATCTTCAGATGAACTAGGAATGGGGATAATACCTCGACCGACACCTTCATGGAGAGCATATGTGCAATGAGAAAGAGTATCACATGAGTGACCAAAATTTGATACAAGTGTATCCAATACAAGTGTCACACTAGTATTCAATGGTAGCAAAAACAATACAATGTGATTAGGAGGTGGGGATCCCACAAACTCTTGTGTTGTGTGACTGCTGCCAACACCAGGTTGATGAGGTACAATCTATTGAAGAAACAAGTGATAGTCTTATTCCAAACAATTTCATTTCTTGTTCTAGGTTAATATAACATTAAATCAAATCATAAAATATTGAACAAGATAAAATTGACAAATTTACTTATAGCTTACTCGCAATCACCTTAGTCTATCAACCAAAACGTTCCTCCTCTACAATAGTATAGGTGAGTTGGAATCGAACAATGAAAACAATTCTAGATTCATCTTTTGTATAAGCTTACAGATAATTTCTCATAGGTTTGGATCATTGAGAAATTTCCATTATCATCACCCACATTTGGATCATTGATAGATTCATGCTCAAATATATCACATAAAGTTTATTATAACATTAATTTTAGGAAAAATATAAAAAAATTAAATAAATGTAAGAAATCAAAATGAGATAGTTTTTCAAAGGAGGCTATACAATGTGCACAATTTCCTTCCCATGATAATCCTGCAAAAGCATTCAAAAGAATATTATTTACAACATCATACGTACATGGAGTTATGTAGAGTACAAAACACTTCATCGATTCCATATGTAAAGAATAAAATATATTTACCCAATCATTGCAGGGTTTGATTTAAATGATAATGTCTTAGAAAATCCTCCCTTGGTGCTATTATTTTTATCACACATACCACTACATGGTTTCTGTAATACCCCAGTTGTTAAGCCTCGAACTTATGATCCTTCATGTGACTTATGTTCTTTTGCATTATCGACTTATGATATTTTATATGATTGTGGACGTATTATCCTTTGCATGATTAATGTGATTAAGGACTTATGAATATTGTTTGATAAAGTGACTTTGGACTTTTGCACTATTATTAATGTTAATGCTAGTACGAGCATCTTTTCTATCTTTGAATGTTGTTACTATTAATTAAAGAAACAATTAACTCAACAAATGCAACTAAAAGAGTATGGGGGGCCATGGATTCCACAAATTGAGGGGGAATGGAGACATCCCTAGCACTTTATAACTTGTTGTTGGCTTAATTTTGTCCATCCCAATTCATATTTGCACCTTGGTGAGATTAATAATGTTGGTCACCCAAACCTTGTGCAATGGACCCTATTCTCAATCATTATGGACTATGGAGTTTATATTGCACATTTTTCACACCTTAGCGAGCCCCTCTTGCCTAAGGATCCCTCCTTGGGAATATATCGTCTCACATTTATGTGATTTTGGTCATTTATGTGATATTCCCTAGTTTTTAGTGGTTGTAAGCTATTTTCTAGATTCCACTCTTACACCATTCATTGATAATCCTATTTTTGTTCTTCCATGATATTTATGACCCTATTGGATGCCCTCTCTCATATATTTATCCCTCCTTGATTTTTTGTAAACCCCTTTATGCATTAGTGTGCCTCCATGTTCTCTTCATGGTTCCACTCCTTAGTTTTTGGTAACTCCTCCTCATGGTGCTAATTTTCGAAAGGGAATATTTTCACTGAGCCACTACTCCACTAATTCAAGTTAAGTATCCATGATGAAGCTTAAAACTTACCTCTCTCTCATTTGAGTTGATATCCTTAGGTTAGATTTGGCCTCTTTGTGTTATAAATTCATATCTCCTCTCCTTGTTGAAGTTAATCTTGAGCTTTGGACCATGTCACTTATTCTATCTAACCGTGTTGAGAATGTTGATATTATTGAGAGTGCGTTGAGACTTAGAATGAGTCTATTTGTTTCTATTTTCTTCCATTATATCACTCTACTAGTCCAGGTTCTCACACAGGAAGACAGGAAATGGGAATGACGAGCTAGGTCACATCCCATAGGCAGTGGAGATGGACATGAAAGTAGTAGTGGGAAGCATTGTGACTCTTGAAAGAGGTATTTTTGAGAGTAGTGAGACTAAGTGAGCCTCTACCTATGGATCCATGGTCTCAGATCGAGGGTGACCTGTTCGAGTGAGGAATTCTTGACGATGTCTATAACTAGGAGTAAAGTTGTCCTGCTACAACCAGTTGCCCGTATTTTGAGATAAGTATTTCTGTTATGTAATGTTTTCATTACATTATTTTATTCGGTATGTATGCAATGGTGGTTGATTGGTTTTTTTAGTGTTCATGTATTTAATGTCAAGATATGCATTAAGGAAGGATGAATCTCATATAATATGGAATTGAGTTTATATTCTCATTACCTTTTTTCTATTATTCTTCTTCTTAACTAGAAATTGTAATTTGGCTCTATTGTATTGAGAGGGGTGCAACCACATGATCCAGTTCACCCATCTCTACTCATTTATGTGTTTTGATACATGTTCCATTTCACATGGAGAAGTGTTTCCAGTGAACAACACCTTTCATTTCATTGAAAAATCTTTCTAGATGACAAAGATTTGTTTGTTTTGGTCCGTCAATTTTTTGGTGCCAAGCTAAGCGCACCTATCATTTGATTGTAAATGTTTTGTTTACATATTTGTTCTTAGTTACATATATGAGGATGAGTGATGTATTCTATATGTAAAATTAATTGATGGATGGAGGGTGGAAATCATACGATCTGATTTTTATTATTGAGAGATGAATGTAGGGGACAATCATCAGGAGCTGATTTTGAGGGTTGTAGTTGCAACCGGTGTTCTTTCTTTGCTATGGTTTCGATGTGGTTTTAGATTTCATCCTATGAATGTTCCATAATATGTGGTTTTTATTAATTTTTATCCTCTCTAACAACACACACATAACAACACCAAAAAATAGATTAATTTGCAAATAATCAATGACATCAATACATGATTATTTATAAACTATGCTATCAAACAAAACAAAAGTACATTAATTAGTTATTCACGCCAAATATGATGTTTATCATGTATTATTCATGTTCTTATTTCAATTATGACCTTATCTCGCACTTTGGAAATTATTAATTGAGTGTCTCAATGAATTATTTAATTAAGTGGATTAATTAAATAATTAAGTGTCACAACTTTAGTTATAATTCAATCTGTAGAGTTAAAAGTTTTAACTTTTTTTGGGTGAATGATTAGTCAGCTTAATGATAATTTATCTATATCTGTTGTTCTTAAACTTAAGTTAGTCTTAATTTTAGCAACTTTGGACTTATCTCAAGGGTTGGGGACATTACAACTTCCTTCACACACCTAAAAGTCCCAATTAGGAGGTTTTGTAGTTGTCCCTAGTTGTGTATTATTTATAAACCTTGCAATATTTATGGAAGTATTTAGTCTTCCATCAATATATATAGTAGGTCCTTTATTTTGATTAGAGTCTTTTATTTGAATATAGTTTGTAGAAATGGCATATATATGCATGTTTTTCATAGATTGTGAAATCTTGTTCCAAGCTCCATAATTTTAACACATTCCAACATATTCCATAAATTTAGTTACCCTGCCAAATTGAAACTTCATGCCATCCATGGAAATATTCTAAGACCATGTATAGATGATGGAGCAATGCGATATATTCTTTCTCTAATGTCCCAAGTTTCTTGATAACACCATGGAGAAACCCCTAGCCCTTGAGAACCCCATGGTTCCTTGTGGAGAACTAGATTAATTAAAAAGGGGGTTAATCTTGATAGATAATAAATATCCTTGTGCACAACTTTTAGACTTAGGATAAAATTTTCATGCTTTAATTATTTTATATTATGAATATATTAACTTTTGTACCTAGTGGATGTGTTAGGTGTCCAAGGCGGGGTGCATGAGTTCTCTTGGACCCAATGGGTTGTCACACTAATTGGAAAATAAGAAAAAATTAAGAAAGATCCAGAAAAGCATAAAAAGATAGAAAGGATGAGAAAAGAAACCAACCAGAAAAGCATGAACAAGGCAGGAAAGTGCAAGAAAAGTTGTCAGCATGAAAAGCAGGCAACTTAAGAAAGAAAACATGGTGACGTTTCCAAAACAGAGAAAGGCATGTCATCCTGAAAAGAAGGAAACGAGGGTGCAAATTCTAAAGGAAGAAAAGGAATTTCACATTAGAGGAATTTTGAAGTCTAAAATGGGCCTCCTTAGAAAAATAATAAAATAATATTTATTAATTTTGGAGGAAAAAAGGAAAAAAACTACTTTTTGTGTTCGTGTTTTGAACATATCTCCCTCTGTTTTTACTCAAATTTCGATTGAGAGAGCTTTTTGGATGTGAAATTTGATTCCACATCCAACGAGTACCCACACTGCATACTTTTGATGGACCCCGCTACCCAAAAACAAGAAATACCTAAAAAAATGTGATGATGATCTCATCATCACATTTTCAAGTATTTCTTGTTTTTGGGGTAGCAGGGTCCGTCAAAAGTATGCATTGTAGGTACTCGTTGGATGTGGAATCAAATTACGCATCCAACGAGATCTCCCGTTCAAAATTTGAGTAAAAACACAGGGAGAAAGGTCGAAAATACGAACAAAAAAAGTAGTTTTTTAATGACAAATATGTCAATTCAACCATTATGGTTGACTCATTTTATTGGAATTCTATTGGTTCTTGAATTCCAACTCACAAGAACTTATTGTTAGCGCGTTTTCTTATAAGGCCCATTTTAGACCCCAAATTTCCTCTAATGATTAGAAACGCAGGAAAGCAAGGAAGAGAAAGTAAGAAAGTTTTCATTCAGTTCATGAGAACGCATTGATTGAGGAAAGTAATGAAGAGGAAATTTGACCATGAAGTCTAATTTTCCTATAAAATAATGATAGCACACCCCTCTCACAACTTTTGGTCATTTGTCAATTTTTTCTTGAGAGCCTTGTGTTTTCCCTAAAGTCTGTCAGCTAGACTGTAGGGTAGCAGAGTTTAGGCACCTCAAAGTTCAAAGGATAATTTTTGTTCATTTTGGATAACTAGAGGGATAAAAAAATAAAATCATAAAATATCATGAATAGTCTAGTAAAAGGATCTGAAAACATCAGATGTTTGTATACACAAGGATATAATAAAAAGATAAAATGAATCACAATCAAAGACAAAACATATGTTCAAATCATAAGAGGTACAAGAAGAGACAACAAACAGTTTTAATATTGTAACATCATTTGGAAATCGGATATTTAAAAATACATTTCAAATATCAAATTTGCAATAATATTAATTTACTTGCACAGGAATGTATACAAAAGACATCTATATAAATAAAAAGTACAAATAACAATTCAAACAGAATTACAGAAAATTAAAACAATATGTAGTTTTAAAACCTAGCGCCCAATAATCAAAAGTCATTCATTAGAAATATCCTCACACAACAAAATATTTATCAGAATGTAACATGAGAAGATGGTATGTTCTTGACCCTCATGAGTCTCCTCTTGTTCAAACAAAATTTTACAATATATAGGAAAAGGTAAAACCAAAAAGATTGTTTCTAGATCCACCTTTTTAGGTTTAAACTTCCAAAAATAGAAAAGTATAAAACTTAAAATATATAATTAACTAAATATTACATGTGTGAAATCTATACTAACTTAATCATCATATCAAAGTATCCTAGGAGCTTCAGCCAGCGCAACTAGCCCATCCAATGCATGTGCTTTCTTTTGTAATCGGTTGCACAAATGTTATGCACTGAAACACCAAGTCATCCTGCTGATTTTCTTATTACAACAAATTCCTTTAGAATATCATATATTCCCTCAATGCTATAATATTTCATGCAAACAAGGAAGCAACTAATCATATGTGACCTTGGTGTCCCGACATTGAAAAGTGTAGGAGAAGCATGGGTGAACCAACGTTGTGACAATATATGATAAGTTTTGATAGATGAATCAATGTCATTCTTGTGTATTCCTACAACGACCCTCATTAACATATGTTGAGGTCTCTAAATAACAACTCCATTGGTTTTCAAAATATATGATCTCTCCAATGTTTTAAAACCAAAGTAGTTGTAATCAAAATCCATGTCATAGATGATTTCACTATCCAAATGTGTTGCATTATTCATGATGATTTGATAAACATCATCTTCAATCAAAGGAGACTTCAAACCATATCGTTTATTAACATGAGCATACATTTCCTTTATTGTCTCAAATAATGACTTCTTTGTATTCTTGTGAAGATTGGAAAGTGTGATTCTGGCAGCCAACTATGTGTAATTGGGATAGTTTATAGTCATGGTAGCAGCAGTTTTAGAAGCCAACTCATCTAGCTAACTAGTAGTGACACCCTTGTAAACACCAACACAAACCTTTTGTGCAACCAACACAGGATCACAATGCTCCATATTAATCCCGTAGCTCAAATTCTTCAACCGTGCACTGATCTTATCAAACCACACAACCTCCTTCCTAAAATATCTCTTGATCACATACATTTTCACTCACTCTAACACAATAGATTCACGAACACTGAATATTAACCCTCAACCTACACCAAACCAATTGAATACACCTGATATATGTTGCAAGAATCACATATGATAGAGGTAGATGGTGGAAAATCTTCCCTCACAGGTCAGGTATCTTTGAAAAATTTGCAAAGTATTGCTCCAGCGTTTAAGCAAGTAGGTCTCAGAATCCCTTGACCCCAATCAAGGTGTTTGTGCGTAGGAGGCAGAAATTCACTAAAGTATTCATAACTCATTGGTTACAGAGAACTCAAATCCATTAAGACTTACAATTTTGCCCTTGAAATTTTAAGAAAAGGATTTTGAAACTTCTACATTATAGTCATTGATCCTTTCACACCTGTTATACATACCAATTTCCCTTAATTTCACTACAATCTTTGGAAAATCATTTACCTAACTAGTGTTCAGGGGTTCTATTCGAAATTTGTTGCCACTAAAATTACCAGCTCTATGTTTCCTTTCGATAACCATTACTGCATATGAGGTTGTGGACACAATGTTGGAGGTGGAGTTCGCAGAAGATAACATGAAACCCTATAAAAATAAATCACCATCACATGAAGTACATAACAGTAAGTTGAGTGGATTCTCGGATTTTGGGGAAGTATTTCTTTCTTGACGAGTGTAGAAATAGGTCCAACTATCACTTAACAAGTTATAATAAAACCAAAAGACTGAATAAACCATCATTGCTTGATAGAGATTTGTAACCTGCGCAAAGAATCAACCTAGAAATTTGGCAGCATGCATATAGATGGAGCATAATGAATGCATTATATTACCATATTTCATATACAACATATCTAATCAATCGTTTCAGAATCTAACTCTCATTTGATTCGATTATAAACACACTCGCTCATTTATCAAACTGGGAGCTAAGTCTAAGCCTATATGTATCCAAGATGCAAGAAATAAATTTAAAATGAAATAAAAAACATAAGAAATAAAATAAAATAAAATGAATGGAAAAAGTTCAAAGTAAATTATAGACAAAGGGAATAATTGGCAGTTCTAGGACTAACACCTTTCTTATCATAAGTTGAGTGTTGTACCTCAACAAGCTTTGGGTGATGTGCCCCATTGCCAATGTCTTTTAGAGAGTTTTATTGCAGGTATATTCAGCTATCAAATCCATTCATTATATGTCTAGGGATATCTACCATATTTATCAATGAATAAATCCATCCTCCTTCCTTTCAGTGGATTCTTGAGTGTTGGTTTTGCAAACTAGTTGAAGAAGGACGCTATGGATCTCCAAATTTTCTCCATTATTATTATTCTCATTATGAGTGCAGCCATTGGGTTAATTTTCAGATCCGATATTCCATCCAGTACATCTTATCAAGTCCATTTGATGTAGAAGATGCTCATTTAATCCTTGCATCAATGCAAGGAATCTTGTCCAGATAGAAGCCCACTTCAAGAAGGAACATTCCAAGAGTTGTAGAAGATTTGGTATGCTCAAAATTATACATGAGCACCATATTCATACCAAGGTACAAATATTGTGGTGAATAAATCCTTTCCTTTCACACAATTCATCAGTTTCTCTTTATGTTGTACAATCTCCAACCCCTTGGGAAAATTTGGTAATTGTGATGTCATAAAATAATGAACGTAATTATAAATATGTGAATAAATATTTAATATTAAATTATATATATTATCATACCATTTACTGTCCATTATTTCAGAATTATTAATTACACTGAGTCATTAGAATGGTCAGTAAACTAGACTAGCTCATCCACAAGTTAAAATTGACTAGTTTTGCAATTGTGTGTACTAGTTGGTATAAATTCCATCAATTTAATTAATTTATGTTCTTATATTCTATTAAAAGTATTATAATTATGTTCCATGTCTGAAACCAGTAATTTTTAACCCACTTCCATTGTTTGGGAATCCTAGAAGTTGAGCCTATTGTGTAGTCCGAGAGACTAGTCTTGCTTGTGCGACCCCCTAATCTTCCCAAA
The DNA here is from genome assembly GCA_001517045.1 of Pseudotsuga menziesii. NCBI lineage: Eukaryota > Viridiplantae > Streptophyta > Pinopsida > Pinales > Pinaceae > Pseudotsuga > Pseudotsuga menziesii. The sequence continues at coordinate 1,262,794 of LPNX010795155.1, read as the reverse complement.
TATGTTATAAACCTGCAAAAAAATATTTTTAATGATATATTAAAGATTCTAATATTTATTCAAGTGTCTATAAATATTTTTCCCTCGCCTTGGTCTCTGGGAAGGGAATAACAAAGGTTTTAGTTTACATATGTTGGGGTGCCCAGGAGCCTGGAAGTAGACTTCAGCATGGTCGATGTTTGAAACATAAATGGTCCCAAAACATTGTGCATAGGATCCTGATTTATCATAACCCTCATCCCTTTCCTTGTTTTGAAACTACTATTTTGATCCTTGTCTAACTTATCAATGCAATTTCTCCTTTTGTTCACACTGTTTGTTTCAAGTTCTTGAGTTAGTGTTCCTAAAATCAGAAAGGTACATTACACTTTCATCAAGAAAAATGTAGTAGACATGAATGGAATTCATAGAGTTCATATTATATAATAATAAACCATAACTAACATAGCACATTTTTTCTAGGGCTATTCCAATGTTATCTATTCAGTTTTGAAACATTTTGGGGATTCAAATGCTAGAATGTTATCTATAAGCTAACTAATAATGAAAATTAATGGGGAGTCAAATAATTGAATACAAATATTATCCCCATAGTTCTAACCTAGCTACATAATTCCTTTTTTCCTTAAGTGAGAAATTTAGTGTGTTTAGACTAGTGTTGATTGTTAAGCTCCACCTTGGGTCATGAACCAAGTGATGTTTAAGTTAATGTGTGAAACGAGTGTGCAAAAGTGGTGTGTACAAAAACTTAATGTAAATGACAAGGAAATGAATATACATGAAAATAATTGGAACACTTTTCTTATAGATCGCAAAAAACACATTTACATTAATTTTTTTGGATTTTGAGCTTGTCCACAAGGAGAAAATATTTTCTTCAAAGCAACCATTTACATAATATCACCAATGAGTATGAATACATGAACTATCTAATTTAGATTTTATAGCTTTACTGTAATTATGTTATTCATGATAGTATTCTTTCATCCATGTTATTGTGCTATTAATGTGATGTACTTACATTATCAACATGAAAATATGTGTTTTATAGTGTAATAATGTTGTGTGAAGAATGCTAAATTTTCCTCAATACAAAAAACCATTCATAAAAAGTGAAACCCTTCCTCTTCATTTCTATGACACACTTCCCTTAATCGAATAAAAAAGGATGACTAGCCTAGGTAGTGGTCATGAACCTTAATCAGATACTATGGATACAATGCATTAAGTCTAATGTGTTATTACATTGAGAAATAATTATTTATTGCGTCAAAGAGGTGCATTCTACAACCCTGTGGGAGGGATATGTGTAACTCCTTCTATGCTTATCCTAGATTTGACATGTGTCCTTTATAAAAAATGATAAATTATTATTAAAAATAAAATTTCATCTAAAATGGAATAATATAATTGTCTTAACCTGGTGACAGTTGAAAGGAGGAAGGACTTAGAGATAAAGTAGAAGGAGGAGGGGCTTATGGAGTCATGGAGATAGGAAAATGGGGAGTCTCTCATGCCTCCCCAACTACATCCTCAGAGGGATTTCATGTTGGGGATATTTCTATCTCACTGGATGCGATTGGAGGAGAGGTTCAATCCAATCTAGAGCCAAAACTAGGAGGACAATCTACAGAGAGAAGGCCAAGTTAGTGTATGTCAAAAGCATCCCTAACACCTTCGATGCAGATCTGACATAATAAGATTAAATATCAAATCCAATATATGAAAGACCATGCGCTCATTGGGAATTTTGTGGGAATGAAACCATTAAATAAATCCCTTGTATGATGGATAAACTCATCTTGGAAACCTAAGGGGAACTATGACCTCCAACTGGGATCCAAGGGTCTCTTCACTGTCTCCTTTCTTAACATAGAGGACAGAAATAGAATTATGGATGGAGGCCACTACTTATATTACTCATTAGGATTATTCACTAGACCTTGAAATGAAAATTTCTTCATGAACAAGGAATACATGAAGGTGGCGTCGGTCTGGATTAGGCTTTACTCCTTGCCATGCGAATACTAGGATCCATAAATCTTGGAAGATATGGGGAAAGCTATGGGTAAATTTATCATTATCTCATAACAAACTAAGGCTCATAGATACATGTCCTATATGATAATATGTGTTTATGTGGATCTAACCAAAGAACTACCAGAAGCCATCAAAATGTCATGGGAAGATGAAGACTAGGTGCAAACCCTAGACTATGAGAAGATCATATTTCGATCTCGAAGATTCCATTAGTATGGTCATATGTTTAGGTATTTCCCTTTGAATTCTCCAAAACCAACACCTAGGAAGGAAGAGGAAAAAATATACCGAGGGTTTACCTAGTTTTTCCCACACAAAAGAGGAGGAAGAAAGAAAGACAACTAGGAGGTGAAAAAAAAATTCTCAACATCCAATAAATTTGAATCCCTGGAAGATCAAAAAGAGGAAATACTTGATCAACACCAGGAAGGACAACAGGGGACCAAAACCATCGAGAAACTAAGGAGGACTCTTCAAAATGATGGATGGCACCACAAAAGGAAGAACTAAAGAAGAACTCAAACGAGACAAAGGGGAAGAAGCAGAGGATATGAACATAGGAGATCTAGATCTTGATCTTGATGGAATTGAACAAGCATGTGCATATGTCATAAAAGGATATGTCCCATGAGATAAAGTGGTATTACTAAAGGAACCGATCATCAAGGAAAGGGAGATAAATCAACTAGGCATTAGCTCGGGATCCCACAAGGAGAATAAGAGAAAGCATGATGATCCAAGTAAGAAGACATGGAGGAAATCAAATAAGCAGAGAGTAGTAGAAGCGAGCCGATGACTGGTTGAACCAAGTCAGTAACCTACTATTAAGGAATCCCTAGAGTTATAATCCCCTTTGTTTTCAATTTCTCAATGAAGATAGTAACTTGGAATGTAAGAGGGTTAAACATCCCTCAAAAAGTTAAAATACTAAGAATAAAGATCAAGAGGATAGACTCGGCCATTGTGTTTCTCCAAGAACTAAATGCCCAACGACTCATCTCAAGAGATCAGCAAAAAAATATGGCAAGGGAGTGAAGGAATGGGTATAGATGCAAGAGGGTATGCAAGTGGCCTAGGGATACTATGGGATCCCAACAAAGTGCACTTATCAGGTTTCAATGGGAACTAATGTTTCATTTCTGTAGAATTCAAGGAAATTGGATTCTCAGTTTCAAGATTGCTTACCAATATTTATGGACCTCATAATTCCCGTGAGAAATTGAATTTCATTAACACCCTCAGAAACATCCATGAAAGGACAGAGGGAAGGCATTGGATCCTGAGGGGGACTTCAATCTCATAACTTCATTGGATGAAAATAAAGGAGAAAGACGTAGGTTGGATAAATAATGTGAGGTCTTCATAGACACCATTGAAGATATAAGGATAGTAGAAATTACCCTAGGATAGGGGAATTTCATCTGGAACAACAAGAGGAAGGGTGATAGGCACATAGCATCCCGTCTAGACCATTTCTAAGTTTCAGAGTTAATAATGGAACCAGGTAGTGAAATTCACTCATCAGTTCTCCTAGCTATGGTGTCAGACCATTGGCCAGTAGAATGATCATGGAGCGTCTAGGTTCGTAGTTTAAAAACCCATTTAGATTTGAAAAAAAAATTCTAGGACACTCGTATTTCACAAAGAAGGTCAAGTAGTGGTGGGATGGATTAAGTGAAGGTGAATGCTAGAGAATGTACAAGTTTCAACATAACTTAAAAAGGTTAAAAGAAATAATCAAGAAATGGAAAAAGGAGGAGTTCATAAACATATTCACAGACAAAAATACCTTGAAACTAGGTTGGTGGAGATACAGAACCCATGGATGAATTTAGGATATACCACTGAACTTTAGGTAGAAGAAACTAGACTATGCACAAAAATAGAGGATAGGGAACGACAGAAGGAAATCATTCGACACCAGAAATCAAGAATTAGATGGATCAAAGAGGGGGAAGAAACTAAATTTTCTTTCATATATCTGAAATCCAAGATAGATTGCATAAAAAAATTATATCAATTGAAAATTCCAGTGGTGAAAGGGTTAAAACAAGGGAAGAGATTGAGGCATCTTTGAGCCATCACTTCCAGGAGATATTGACTGATCCAAGAAGGGATAGAAGTAGGGAAATCGAACAAATAACTGAGCACATCCCTTCTCTAGTTTCCTAGGAGCAGAATGAAATGATAATGAAATCAATCACACTCCTCGAACTTGAAGAAGTTATCCTCCAAATGGCAGATGGAAGGGCCCTAGGCCCGGATGGATTCACTATAAATTTTTTCCACCATTTTTGGGATATTATCAAGCAATAAGTGTGGAATATAGTGGTGGAATCTTAGGCATCTAGGAATATTCTTCCAGCCTTTAATTCTACTTTCCTCACCCTCATCCCAAAAAGTGAAGGGGTAGACTCAACTAAAACATTTAGACCCATAAGTAGGTGTACGTCATATATAAGATCATAACAAAGGTCTTTGTGAATAGACTCAAACCCATCTTGCCCTCCCTAATCTCACCAGAACAATCAGACTTTGTCGAAGGTAGTCAAATAATGGACGACATTATCTTGGTTCATGAACTGCTACATTCAGTTAGAAAAGAGAAAATCCTTGGAATGATGGTAAAGCTTGATATTTCAAAAGCCTATGACAAACTCAACTAGAACTTTATGATAGAAATGCTTAAATCCTTTGGCTTTAAGGACATCTGGATTGATTGGGTCATGAGCCTAGTATCCTTAATTTTCTTCTACATTCTTGTTAATGGAGTTCTGTCGGATCTAATAAAACCAACAAGGGGCATAAAACAAGGAGACTCGCTATATCATTTCATGTTAATCATTATGGAAGAAGGTTTCAGAATAACAATCCCAACATTGCGGAACAACTATGAATTACGAGGGATCCTGGTTCACCTAAGGGAAAATGGAAAAACACACCAATAGTTCCTTGATGACACTATGTTGATGGGCCACCCCTCTATCCAAGAAGCCAGAATGCCCAAAGATTTCTTAATAAATTTTGGCAAAGCATCGGTATTGGAGGCTAATGATAAAAAATATCAAGTCTTCTTTGTTAACACCCTAGGATCACTAGATGCAATATTTGTCAAATATTTGGATTCCAAGAGTGATCCTTTCCATCCAAATATCTAAGTGCTCCCCTTGTTGATTCAATGGTGAGAAAGGGATCCTCGATAGATCTTCTGGATAGCATGAAAAAATGTCTGACAAATTGGACCATGAGGCCGCTCAAATTTACGAGGAGGATGCTCCTAGTAAAATCAGTCCTCTAATCAATTCCAGACTATTTATTCTCTACCCTTGTTTCCATGAAGACAATCTTGAGAGACATAAGGAATATGCAATGAAATGTTTTATGGAGCGAGAGAAATGAACAATGAAAATGGGATTTGGTAAGATGGGAGATGTTATGTTCCCCTAAGAATTAGGGAGGTCTAAACCTCCATGACCCAAAAAAGGTGTGACTACATTAGTGGGTCCAAGCTCTGGTGGAGATGGGTTACCCACAATCAGGATCCCTGGGAAAAGATGTGTCATAAAAAATACATTACATAATGGGAAAAGGAAAATATTATCCACTTTTCAGAAGAAATACCCGGGTCCTACATTTGGAAAACAACCAGATAGGGAAAGATATTGATCCAGGACAATAGCTTCTAGAAAGTCAGAAATGGGAAAAAAGCTCAACTTTGGGAGGACTCATGGAAGAAAATGCCACCTTTAAGATGAGATATGGTGATACAAAAACTCGTTAGGGAATGTAATAAGCAAATCATCACAAAGGTCAACGAAATATGGGAAAACCAGGATGATGAATAAGACTTTGGGGTTTGGGCTAACAAGCATGGGTGGGAACGTCATGGCCCATGGGAGGAAGTGGACTGAATTGAGAAATATTTCAAAAATAGAAGAATCTGAATCCACATAGGGAGGAAAAGTTGAGATGGTAATACCATATAAAAGGACCATTCGCTATCAAGGAATCCTATGACTTATGGGCGGTATTTGATAACCATTTTGTGGATGAGAAATGGAAAAATATTTGGAAGATAAAAACTATGGAATCAAAATTTATATTTTTAGCTGGATTGTCATTAAAAATTGTATCTTAATAGGTGAAAACCTCAAAAAGAGAGGAATGTAGGGGCCTTACCAGTGTTTCTTGTGTGAGAAGGAAGTGGAAACAATGAACCACCTCCTAGATGAATTCCCTTTCACCGCCAATATATGGGATCGAGGGGAAATGATGTTCAGAAGATCTGATTGAGTCAAACAATATCCAGAACAAACGCTCTCTGAGTGGTCGAACAACCATTTCCAAAATTCGATCATTAACCATCTATGGGATACTTTTCTGCATTTAGTTCTCTAGGAGATATGGAAGGAATGTAATTCCAATATTTTCCAAGGAAAATCCAAGAACTCTAAGGGAGTTAGATTACCATAAAGAACAAGATGATAAAAATAGTGAGAAGGAAATCCTAGAACAATTCTGACTGGGAAGCTATAAACTTGGAGTATACCATCATGAAGGCTTGGGGAATCTGAGGATCTTTGTAATGTTTTTTCCAACAAAATGAAACGACGAAGACTAGTGTAAGCACAAATACTTGGATCCCTCCCCCTCGGGGATTTTTCAAGCTCAATTTTGATGAAGCTTGGAAAGGTAATCCCGACCCTGCAGGATATCGGTGTATCATTAGAAACCAAATGGGTAGAATGCAAGGCTTCAAGTTCGGCTTCATCAGCAAAGAGACCAACGATGTGATAGAAGTTGAAGGCCTCTTGCAGGGTATCCAAATGGATAATGAGTATCAATAAACCCAATTAATCATAGAAGGAGACTACCAGATGGTAATACAGATGGCAACAAGTATCCTCTATGGCAAACCAAGCTCAAAGGTGGAAAACTCATGGAGACTGGAAGGAATACTAGAGCAGCTGGCGGAAACCTTCGACCGCGGGATATCCATCACCTTTAACCACATCAAAAGGAGTGGTAATAAGTTGATGGATAGATTAGTGAACCTTGAGAATGAGACCCAAATAACAATTAAAGAAAACAACTAGGTGGAGGTGACAGGCATGACAACTAGGGACAGGTGTATTGACCTCACAAATCGAGACACGATGAGGATTCATGGAATGGATAGGGAAGGGAAGTGGGAGGGCCTGAATCCATCCACGTAAAGGGAAATTTTACCTGCCATATTGCAATGAGATCGTACGAAGGGAAAGCTAGAATAAATTCATGTAGCTTCATGATCAATACATAGTCTTTTCAATCAATTGGAAAATGAGCAGAGATGAATGAAGGAAATTGCAATTCTGAGCAAATGTGTGGGACTTATCTATGCAGTACCATGGAGCATGAGCTGGGAATCATAGCAAGGATGAGTCTAATCATGGATCATAATATAAAGTTTCTATTTAGAGGCGATTAGGGTGGTGAAAAAATACGTAACAACAAAACACAATTGTGCATGTACTTAGTTGTTATTGTAAGAAAAGGAACGTTGGTGATTGGGAAAATGGATGTCAACCAAAGGAAGACAGCAGAGGATAGCATGGAACTAATAATAGGAAGGAGAAAGTGGGATATGGGGTCGTAGGATGAGAACTGTCGAATGACCTGGAATCAGAAGAAATCCTTATGAGAAGCTTGAATTTCTGAACTCAGTTTTCCTACTAACATATCGCAAAGGATTAATGAGGTTGAGAAAAAGTTGTGGGAGGAACTGGATAGGGACACCCTGAATGAGGAATGATGCAAAGACAAATACTGGATCCTGGACCCATGCAACAATGTGGGAAAACTCAGTATTTATGAGTGAAATGTGGCACTTTTATGGTTAAGGAAAAACCTACTGGGACGAATGATGTGGGAGAAGTAGGAGATGGGAGATTATGAGGAGCAATCTAGGAAATGGCAGAAAGATATCAAGGAGGAGTCAAAATTGTTGAACCAGAAGGTGGATTCCACCCTACAGGGGCTCAACATGCAGGTTCCTTTGACGCAACCTCCTCCAGCGTCCCAGCAGGCTCCAGTGGGTAGCAACCTCTATGGTCACATCCCCGACCTTCCTTATATATTGTAGTAGGAGTTCTTTGTGTTTGTTAGGTCTAACTCCCCAAGTTCTTTGTATTGATGTGATGAATAGTATATGTCTGTTAAAAAGGACTATGTGAAGTAGGTTTGGTAAATGCTTGAAGGTAGTTGTATGGTCTAGTTAGAAAGGCGTGGATTCTCTAATAATTTTTACTGAAGTTATGCTATGTCAAAAGTATGTTCTAAAACAGTTCATCTATCTAGCATTTTGGACAGTGAGCTAGGAAATGATGTTATCTATAGGAAATAGCCTATGTGTCATGATGTAATATTCTCTTTACTGTATAAATAAATTATCTTAATTACAAAAAAAAACATCTCATCTCAAATTAGATTTAAAATATTTAAAATAGAATATATATAAAACTACACATTAGATAAATTAAAACCATAACATTGCATTACACACTTCCTCAAAATTTCCACTATAAAAAGGTGTTTGGACCTCGAGAGATTTGATCCCTCCCGATTCTTGGTATATCCCCTTTAAGATGGATATATGTTGGTTATATTCATGTAGGATGATGCTACCTGACATTTGTTAGTTTTTCTAGATCTTATTAGCATGATTAGGATCTCTGTCTGAAAGAATAACATGTATAGCTAGATGCATAAGACATAAGAGATACATAAGACACAAATATTTTCACTAGGTAAACCATGAAGGAGAAAACCCCACAAACTTATTCAGAATAGTAAAATGATCAAAAGAAGTAATAAGAAGTATTCAATAGTTATATGTCTCTGCTCCATTTCTCTCTCTCTCTCTCTCTCATGAAAACTTGAGAGTGTGAGGTGTGTATAAATGAGGGAGAGAGCCTTCCTATTTATACCTTTCAAGCCACTAACTAAAATAAGACTGGGTCACACATGTCTTCCCTAATAGAGCCGACTTCTCCTAGAGAGGCTCCAAATACACATTTCATAATGTTACACTGGGGACACATCTCGAATGGGAGTACAACAACATACAATGATAAGACACATAATAATATCTTTTGAAGTTACAAATATAACAACAATCCCTCTTAACTAGGGTATTCTCTCTCTTCATAGTCATCAACACATTTGGTGAGGTATTCACCGCAGATTCATCATCACGGAGTCATAGAGTCATCATCATAGTTTCTTCCATCATCATTTTTTTATTTGATCATCCTACCATACTATCTATCATCAAAAGTTTCTACAGAGCCAGCCCTTTTTCATGTTGAATGTAGGCCTAGTCCTTTTCCACGTGTTCATCACATCTCGACCAAGCCATCACGTAGGAATTGTCTAGGAATTTCTTTACATTTCCATGACAATAACCTACGTATTCTAAATTATTCTCATTGTATCCAAATCATATATTTTGTGATTCACAAGAAAAAACAAAACAAACAAAAAAAGAATCCACTGCCAACCTATGCTCTATTAGAGAACCTCCTAGGTGCACCTCTCTTGATTCGTGACATTATCATATAAACATGGGAACCCACATAAATGGATATATATGTAAGGATGGATTACGACCCAAAAACCTCCTGCATCAAGATATTTTACATTCTAGTCAACATCAAGGGATTACATCTAAAAAACTTATGTCCAGGATCTTTTCCATTCAGATAACCTTTAGGGCGTATTACATCAGAGTAACATGTGTACCACGCCAAGTCTCATTTTTACACTTAGACAACCCACATGGCGTATTACATATGAATAACCTACGTACCATGCCAAGTCTCACTTTTACACTCATATAACCTATTATAGGAGTTATTACATCCAAGGATAACCTACAAGCTTCTCCAGGACTAATTACATCTAAGGACAACCTATAGGACTGATTGCGTCTGAGCATCCTATTGCACCAATATTTTCCCACTCTGAAAACATGTCTCATTTTCCATGTGAGATATTATGCTTCTATAACATATTAGGGTTGATTACATCCAAGGATAACCTATGAGCTTCGTCAAGACTGATTACATCCAATAAAAACCTACAAGGTTGATTACGTCTGAGCAACCTACGAGCTTCACCAGTATTTTACACTCAGAAAACCTATCTCTCCATATATTCTATAACACATCACTCCCTCTTTAGAGGTATCGCGATCTAGATCACACCAAGTGTTACTCTGAAGTACTAAAAACTTCACTCTCGTAAGAGGCTTGGTCAACACATCGACTATCTTCTCCTCTGTTTCCACATACTCGAACTACTCCTTTGTGCACTATATCCCTGATATAGTGGAACTTGATCTTGATGTGCTTCAACTTATGATGGAACACAGTATTTTCCAACATCTTCACGCAACTTTGGTTGTCGCAGAAGATACAATTCACATCCAACTAGAGATCAAACAAGTCAGATAGTAGATTTTGAAGCCACATTCCCTCGCAACTAGCCAAGAAAGAGGAAACACACTCTACCTCGGTTGTACTCAGCACCACACATTATTTCTTCTTGTTGAACCAGGAGATCATGCCAGATCCTAAACTGAAGCAACAACTTGAGATGCTCTTCCTATCGGTGGTGTTACCTTCCCAATATGAATCAACATAAGCATGTAGGTTAATATTCTTATTTGCATCATATTTGAGCCCATAATCCACTCTACCTTTTAGGTACCTCAGTATATGCTTTGTAGCTATCAAATGAACATATATCGGATTCACCAGGAACTAGATCAAGGTGTTCACCGTAAAGCATATTTTTGGTATTGTATTCATAAGATACATCAATGAGCTAATCATTTGATGATACATCGTGGCATTGACCTTCTTGGATGAAGCATCACTCAGAATAATCGAGTTAGATTCCATATGTGTGGTCATTTCCTTGCATTACATAATTTCAAATCTCTTCATAATATCCACTACATATTTTGCTTAACAAGGTAAGATCCTATTTGCACTCTGCCACACCACCATTCCTAAGAAGTAGTGCATGATACCTAGGTATTTCATCTTGAACTCTATAGAAGGTATCCTCTTTGCATCTGTAATGAGTTCCTCTTTACCTGTTAGAAACAAGTCATCGAAATATAGCAAGATTATCACTGGTCTTCCATCTTCTACCTTGAATTAGAGGTTAGAATTTTCTTTACTCTTGGTAAATCCTAAGCTCATCAGGAAGTTGTCCATCATGTTGTACCATGTTCTGGTTTCTTGTTTCAATCCATACAGGGCCTTCTTGAATTTACACACACGGATTTTCCTATCATGTGTCTCGAATCCCAGTGGTTGTTCAACGTACACTTCCTCATTGACTAGATCATTCAAGAAAGTTGTCTTGACATCAATCTAGTGTATTTTCCATTTCATAACTGCTGCCAAAGCAAGGATGGTCCTAATGGAAGTGTACCTTGCCATGGGTGAAAATGTATGTTTGTAGTCCATGCCTTCTTTATGTGAGAAGCATCATGCTACAAATATTTCCTTATGTTTCTCAATGTTTCCATATGCAGCATGCTTGATCTTTTGTATCCTCTTCGAAGTCATGAAGGACTTCTTTTTCAATCTCAAAACAATCTCACAGACATCATTCTTCATGATCGAGTACTGATATTCCTCGATCATTGCAACCTTCCATTCTTTCTTTTTTGTAGCCTCTTCATATGTGGAACGTTCTCTATCAATGATGCCACACAACAAAGCCACATAGTTATTGTATGGATTTTCCATTTTTCTCTATTTATGTATTCCTTCTGGAGCACCATACCTTTCAAGTTCTTGTATAAGCTCTCATTCCCATACTTGTTTCCTCTTGTGGGAGTGCTTCTAAAGGATTATCTCTAATGGATCTTGTAGTTCTGTCATGTCATGATCTTCATGGTCCTCTGGAGTTGCTTCTCCAATTTCCATATCTCGACCTCTCATCTCTTAAAGTTCCTCGACCTCCCATATGGGTGTCCTCCTAGATCTAAAATATGTCGAGTCTTCATCAAAGGTTACATCTCTACTATTGTCGATCTTATTGAATCTTGGGAAGTATATTCGGTAGGCCTTTAATGTATCATTATATCCTTTGAAGATACACTTCCTCTTAGAAGGATCAAGCTTGGTCCTTTTCTCCTTTGGGATATGTATGTACATTGAGCAGCCAAATATTCTCAGATGGATTACTTATGATTTCTCTCCTGAGAGAGCCTCTTCAGGAGTCTTATTGTCAAGTACTCAATGAAGAGTATGGTTTTTGCAACCCCATTATGTTGAGGATTGTATGGAGTTCTCAAATCCATCTTAATCCCAGACTCTCTGCAGAGTTCCTTGAATTATTTTGAAGTGAACTCTCCACCATTATTTTACCATAGAGTCTTGATATTCCTATTTGTTTGGATCTCGACCAAGGATTTATATTCCTTGAAATTACTAAAAATTTCACTTTTCCCTTTCAAGAAATATATCCAAGTCTTACGTGAGAAACCATCTATAAAGGAAACATAGTTCACATACCCACTCAATGAACTAGAGGACATAGGTCCACATACATTCGAGTGTACCATCTCCAGTATTCCTTTAGCCTTGCTCTCATTTCTAGGAAATGTCTTATTTTCATTCTTTCCTTGTGCACATACTTTGCAAATTCCTTCATTCTTTGCATGGATCTCTTTTTGTCCTAATACTTCTTTGATTTTTGTCGGTAGTGCTCTATAGTGCACATGTGCAAGCCTTTTATGCCATAGTTCACTTGGTTCAATTGACTCATGAACCATTGCTTATTCAAGCTATCCCTTCATCTTGTACAAGACTTCATCTTATTATCCAATAACTGTTGCATCCTCTATTGTATTTCCTCTGGGCCACATCAGAACTTGGCCATCCGCAAAATAAATGCTAATCTATTTTGCATCTAATGCATAAACATAGAGAATATTCTTCTTCAATCCTGGAACATATAGAACATCCTTCACCTTTAAGTATTTGTTAAACTCAAGCTTGTATGAAGCTTCTCCACTATGGTATTGATAGTCATCCCCAAGTTTCAACTTGTGAGGTGAGTCATGTTCAGACATATTAACGAATGATTCCTTATATCCCGTCATATGTTTATAAGCACCACTATCCACAAGCCAATAATTTCTTCCATGTGAGATAGTGCCAGTAAGTGTTGAGATTAGCACATACTCTTCATCTAAATCATCCTTCTCCCATATCAATATTTTGTTGTTTGGTTCATCATCTCCGGAAACATGATCATGGTGTCTCCTTTTCCTGATGGGACAATATATTGCAAAGTGTCCCTTTTCATCATAGGTGTAGCATCAAACATTTGAAGTATCTCTTTTGGTCTTCTTTGGTTTCTTTTCCTTCTTCTTGTTGTGATGAAATTTATCCTTCTTCTCCTTCTTCTTGAATTTATTCCTAGTGTGAACTATGAGAGCTTGATCGTCAGTTACTCCCATCTTTTCTTCTCTTGTCATAAGTCTAGATTCTTCTTATGCACATTCTTCTCGAAGTCTGGTGAGAGAGATCAACTTCCTTCTTGCACAAATTCCTTGAATGAATGAGTGCCATTATCTGGGGAGACCATTCAAGGTAGTCATTACAATTTCTCGGTCTTCGACATTTTCTTTAACCTCTTCAAGTTGTTCTTTGATTTGAGTAACCCTTGTGAAGTAAGACTGTATAGTCTCGACGTTCTATAACTTCACATTCTTCAATTGGTTCCTCAAAGTCATCTTCTGGTTGATGTTCTTTCCTTCAAGCATATTTTTCAAAGCATCATACACTTCTTTTGGTGTCTTGAATGAAGACACATGGGGGATGAGGTGATCCTTAATAGAATCCGCAATGATTCTCTTAGCCTTATTTATGCTTCTCTTATGAGAAACCTTAGACTCATCTCCCTCTAGTTCTGGAACTTCTCCATTGATGAACTAATCCAAATCATTCTCTTCAAGGATCAGAGAGATTTTTTACTTCCATGATCAGAATTTATCAGCCCCTCCAATCTCGTCCTCAAGTTGAGTATGATGAGTCATCTTTTCAAATGAGAACCTCAAATGGAAATAGAAAATATTTAGATCTTACATATGTGAGGTGTCTGACTTGGTTCTGGAGTTAGATGACCTAGGGTTTGTCAGAGAAACCCTAATTTTCTAAACTTGGATTTTGGGAATTATTTTTGGACAGAAAAAAGCACCTCCTTGAGCTAAGTCATTCAGCTAGGTCACTTTCTAAAAACTGAGGTGGGAAGCCTCCAAAACTTTATGCCCTAGTTCCTCCTAGCACTAGTGATAGGGTCAAAAATGAAACTTCTTCAATTCAAACACTGTCTCCACCAAAAAATGCACCCTACTGAGGGGAATTAGCCTAGCACTATTTTCTTGATGATATGTGGAGAGAACACCTTGAACTAGGAAGACCTAGTTTTCGTAGTTGCATGGTGCCTTCTTTCATAGAGGCTTTGATACCATGTTAGTTTTTCTAGATCTTATTATCTTGATTAGGATCATTGTCTGAAATAATAAGTACAACTAGATGCATAAGATATAAGAGATACACAAGACACAAATATTTTCACCAGGGAAACCATAAAGTAGAAAACCCTACAAACTTCTTTAGAATAGTAAGATGATCAAAAACAGTAATAACAAGTATTCAACAACTATCTATCTCTCCTCACTTTCTCTCTCTCTCTCTCATGCGAAATTGAGAGTGTGAGGTGTGTATAAATGAGGGAGAGCGCCTCCCTATTTATACCTTTCAAGTCACTGACCAAACATAATACTGGGGCCCACATGTCTTCCCTAACAGGGCTTACTTCTTCCATAGAGGCTCCAAATACACATTACATGATGTTAAACTAGGGAATATTGCCCCAACTTACAACAGAGGTTGTACCTCAAGGTCTAAACACAATTAATACATCACGCAAGAGGGTAAGCACATCCCTAATGAGGGAACAACAACATACAATGATAATACACATCAAAATATCTTTTGAAGTTACAAATACATCAACAAGATTATCTCTGCAATTCCTTATCATTCTAATGCATTCTATTGTTGACATTATCCATGAGGAAATTGATGTTGACACTGCAATGTTGATTTATATGATGAGAAGGGATACCTATCACCCTATCCTAGTCCTAAGGTTTATCTTAGTCATTTGGTGCCACTATTACCAAGAAGTTACTTATAATATGATGTACTATGTAGTCCCTAGTTAAATAACCAAGGGGTTATGAACAATGATTATGTTCCACCCACTTTCCACTAAGTACCATCCTTGAATGAAAGAAAGTTCCCATGAGTTTCCTATGGAGTTCACCAATGTTAATCTCATTGTCAGAGAGAAGGGAAATATTCAATAGACACACATATTTATATTAGTGGGATATTCATAAAATTATAGTCCAAATATAATTGGATGCCACTTAGATCCAGTAAGCCTAAGCTGATCCAAATCAGCCTAAAGAACTGATTAAAAACCTTCTTCTAAAAGCTTATTTCCACAATTAAGATTTTCATAAATCTATTTCCACAATTTTGCGGCCACAATGCTCTTTCTGTAATTGCGGATTGTGGGTCAACTTTTCGATTTTTCCTTAAATTGCTTTCACAGTTCATCTCCTGCAACTTTTATTTTGTTATTAACTTTTTGCATCTTTAACAAGAATTCACCTTTGCATTATGGAACCCATTCTCTATCGTTGATCTCTTATGTCTTCTTCCTTCTCCATTGATCTGAGATCAAGTGCAGAACTTCACTTTGAATTTGTGGATCTATTATCTCTTGTACAGTTTTCTCCTGCAGAATTCATCCACAACCGTAGATCTGTATAAGTTGCAGGTTTTTTTAACTCATACTGTTATAGTTGAATTGATCCATCAAACGATCAATTTCCTTCATGTTGCATTCGCATGAACACATCTCCATATTCATAATTTCTCTAAACATTTCTATCAATACTGAAGATTCATAGACATAGAGAATTTAAACATGCTTCTGGTTATTGAAAAGAAGAGAAAGATTTTATAAATATTCACGCAATGGATATTACTCTATTCTTCACTTCATTAACCATTAACCACTTCCACACACACACTCATGCACACCCACTCATATCATATCTTTGATTATGACAATCGATACTGTTATCATCAGATCTGCTCCAGCAAAATTTCAATTTCTGGCAGCATCCAAATGTCAAAGTGACCATTCAAGTTTCAAGGGCCTTTTGGAAGCACACCGTGGTGGATACATGGAATCGTCACAAAGAGAGAAAGGACCTGCTCCTGTTTTATGGAGAGCCTCTGATTCAGAAACGTATGCAGATTATGGAATGAGTGTGTGTGATTCACAATCTGTCCTTTCTTCTAATAGTTCTGACACTCTTGGATCTAGTGTGTTAGGGGACAAACTAATTGAGTGAACATTATGACAGCAGTGTAGATGATATAACAAATCCAAAACATTTTATTATTTGGAGTACACATATGAATACTCATATTCATCCAGAGTACGTCGTGAGCTTTAAAGTCTCTACCCAAGAACAAGATCGTGTTGGATCAAAAGCAGATCATTGTATAAATAGTATTTTGGGAACTTCAAAACATTCAATGCTGGATGGTCCTTTCTAGCAAGAGATGGCAAGGCACTAGCAGTCTTATCCAGTCTTGGTAAAGGAAGACAAAAAAGAGATTCGGGGGCATGTCGAATTACCTGAAAAGATGCCAACTTCTGCATGGATGCCTTTTCCTATGTTGTTTTCTGTCATTGGAAAGCACCTGTCTAAATCAAGTATCGATTCACTTGAGCATAACTATTCTGATTTCAAGAATAGGAGAATATCTCGATAAGCCCTCATAAACATGGTGAGAAAGATTGTTGGAGACAGGTTGCTAATTGCTGCCATCAAAAGCATCAAAGACCAGAAAAATGGTATGGAAGGATTCAAAATCGTGGAGCATGGTCGACAACATGTTCTCAATGTTGAGAAAGTGCACTCAAAAAATGATTTCACTTCATCCTTGAGTGAGGAAAATTGTACGGAAGGTTCAAAATGTGCAAAGCATAGACCACAGCATGTGCTTGTCTCTGAGAATGTGCTCAAAAATGATTTCACTTCATTCCTGAATGAGACCACTGTAATTGGACCTTCAAGATTGTAGGGTCAGAGTCCACTTGGGCCCAAGCCCATTGATTCCCAACAGTTTCCTTGTAAAAATGAGTTTACTTGTCACAACGGTTAAGCACTCTTCTAGGGTACTGGATTGAACTTGCATCAAGGAGTTTTGGGGTTGGGTTTAAAGTCTCAGTTATTGGGTTTCAAACTTCAATATCGGTCTATACTTCCTCAGTGTGGTTAACAAGTTTGGAATCAGCAAAGTGTATTTAGGATTTGCTACTGTGTGCCTCCTTTCTATCATCTATGTGGTGAATAATGTGGTTGAAACTAAGGGCCGCTAATTGGAGGAGATTGAACGTGCCCTCAATGCTGCAACTTAAATTATGCCCAGAAGAGCTATAGTCTTATGAAGTGTGATAGAGAATCAGAGGCACTAGCAATGTTCCAGATTTAAAAATTGCAACCATTGATTAAGAGGGTCATTGTGTAGGGTGATTTGAGCAGGTTTTTCAGGGAGTATTGGTCGTTCTGTACATATTGTGAACCTTGATCAGGCTGCAAAGAATTTTAAGTATTTATTAAAAATTGATATTAGGGAACTTATATCTTTGGAAGATGTCACGAGAGGAGCACCTGGAGAATTTGGTGACAAGGATGGGGTACCTACAGAATTTCAACCTTCATTTAGAGGCAATAACCAAGCATTTCAGTCGCTGTGGAGAAGTGCTTAAAGTTATCATTTTAACTGATGCTGCAACTTGCCAGTCGAAAGGGTCATCGTACATTGAGTTCTCTTCAAGAGAAACAGCTGAAATTGCATTGAATTTGAATGAGACATCATTTATGTCACGGATGCTGCTAGTTTTATTCATCTATATGGGTTTCCAATCAGAGTTCGTGGCTCCATTTTAGAGGCTCCATTTAAGTTTTTAGAGTTATAGTTTGATTGTGAAAGCAATTCCGTTTGTTGACAGATGTCTCTTTTAGTTTACACTTGTATTAAAAAGCTGTTTAAAAGAGATTAGCCTTTCTATTTTTGAAAGGGCTTGATCCTTAGAAATAGGATCTTATAGTTAGCTTAAACAAACAGATATTTAGTATTTAAGGTGAGTCTCTATATGAGACAAAGGGACTGGGGGTTGGAAATTTTGGAGTTATGAAAGCCCAGTTTTGATTACTGGTTGTATAACATAAGATACTCTACAGCGTCAATGCAGGTTCTACTTTGAATGAGCATGACTATGTTTTGTCTCTGTATGTTATGAATTTTGTTTCTTATAATTTATCATGTATATGGTCCAATGAATTCCATTACATTGATTCTTATTTTTGAAACATAATTATCCTTTATACTTTCAAAAAAAAGAGGCAGTTTTATTTCATGACTTTATGATCGTAGTTACTGAGATATTGGACCATGTGTCTTGTTTTATGTTATACAGTTCCTGTATGGTTTCATGATCTTCTTATAGCTCTGATTTCACACTAGCCTAATTATTCAATAGTTGTTTGATTTTGCTCATAGCTCTCATGATATAATAGCCTAGTCCATTCATAATTGTGTGATTTTCCCTTATAGCTCTGATTTCATACCAGCTTGTATTTTCAGTTTGATTTCATTGATTTGTACATTTTTTAAAAAGATTTCCTTAAGCTTGGACCCCTGTAGTCTAGGTTCAACTTTAGGGATAACAGATACTTTAGTATAGAATTCTATCAAACTGTTAGATTCGAATAGGCGGGATCTAAACTCCTAAGAAAGTAAGTATACAACTAACCTATCCTCAAGCAACCTCTTTCAATATTTGAGGACATCAGTGTAAAATTTAAATTATTACATCCAAACTAATATTATATACAAAAAATATTACAAGTATATAACAACTAATCCTATCCTTCTAGAAATGATTACATGGTAGCAGAAAAATATTATTTCCTGCTCAATCAGGAAACATATGACTTTGACTCAATGCTCCTACATCATACTCCTGGGGAAGAAAAGAATTATTCAATAGTTCTTCAGAGTTCACATTGTACTTGTAAATATCCAGTTCAGTCATCCATGCTGCATCTTCAGATGGATGATCTTTCCACTTGACCAAATATTAAAAATAATCTTTGTTTCTTGTCTTCCTTGAAATTATTTTAACAAGGATAGGTTCAATCTGTGGTTGTTCTTTCTATGGTCATTTTCCTTTCCAATCTACAAATGGACCATCTTCACATGATATCATTCCTTCTTTCTCAACACCAAAATATTTGAAAGGATATAAATCTGAAACATTAAAAATTGGAGAAATTTGAAGATCAAAAGGAAGTTCTATTCGTGGTTCTATTTCATATGCATTTGCATAAAACTTCCTCAAAATTTTACAAGTTCATGTCTTCTTGAGTTTCAGTTTATTGTAAGTTCCCTTAGGAAACCTTTCCTTTCTAAGATAATCCATTACTAAATCTCCAACCTAAAAATTAACTCCCCTTCTTTTCATGTCTTCTCCGTGTTTATATTGGCGGGCGCTTTCTTGCATTTTATTTTTAACATTTTCATGTAGCTCATGCATACTAGATGCAAAATCTTCACCATATGCACTTCTCCTTTCCTGTCCTCCCAAACTTATGAGTTCATACACTCCTCTTAGTTTCATCCCATACACAATATGAAAAGGACTCATACCTGTACTTCTATTAAGTGAATCATTATAAGCAAACTCAGCCTGAGCAAGACCTAAATCCCATTGTTTTTAATTTTCATAAACATGACTTCTGAATATATTTCCCAGGCTCCTATTTATCGCTTCAGTCTAAGGATGATAAGCAGAGATAAAACTAATCTTGGTAGCCAATTTCTTCCATAACGTTCTCCAAAAATGACCAACAAATTTGCAATCCTTGTCTGATTCAATGCTCAAAGTCAGACCATGTAACTTTCCAATTTCTGAAAATAACAAATTAGAAATATTTATTGCATCATTGGTATTCTTACAAGCATTAAAATGACCCATTTTTGAAAACCTATCTACTGCCATAAAAATAGAATCATACCCCCTCTAAGTTCTAGGAAATCCCAGAGCAAAATCCATACTGATGAAATCCCAAGGCCTAGTTGGAATAGGTAGGGGTTGATATAGTCCAGTATTTTGTCTCCTCCCTTTTGCATGTTGACCTATCCTGCATTTTTCAACAAACTTATTTACATATTGTTGCATTCCAGGACAAAAATAAAAATCACTCACCTGATCAAATGTTTTTTCATGTGCAAACTGACATGACAAACCTCCACTATGGTTCTCTTGTATCATATTTTCTCTCATAGAACATTTAGGAATGCACAATTTACTACTCTTGAACAACAATCCTTCTTCTATCGTGTATTCCAACCATTTACTTCTATTGTGGGAAACTAGCTTCTCACATACTGCATATGCATCCTTAAAATACACATCTTCCTTATACATATTAACCAAATTTTCAAATCCCAAAGTACTTACCTTAATCTCCTACAAGATAAAATTTACTCAGGGCATCAACAACCTTATTAGATTTTCCACTTGTATGCTTGATCACAAAGTTAAATTTCTACAAAAATTCCACCCACTTAACATGTTTCCGATTCAATTTAGGTTTACTATTTATAAACTGCAAAGCATGATTATCTGAATATAGCACAAACTCTTTGGGAATCAAGTAATGACTCCATTTCTTGAGAGATTACACAACAACACACAATTCTTTATCATATGAGGAATACTTCTTTTTTTCCTCATTTAACTACTCACTTAAGTATGCTACTAGTCTCTGTTCTTGACTCAGAACATCCCCTATTGTTGTCCCACTAGCATTTGTCTCTACTTGAAAAAAATTGTCAAAACTTGGTAAAGCCAGAAATATGATTCTCAATGATCTTCTTCTTCAAAAATTTGAAGTTTCTATCAGTTTCTTCTGTCCACTTGAAAGGTTTTCTACTTTCCCTAAAGGTGTCTATTATTGGTGCATAAATTATACTCAAATTCTTGATGAACTTTCTATAAAAATTGCAATACCATGAAAACGTGTTACCTCATATGCATTCCTTGGAGTTTTCCAATTCACAATTGCTTGCACCTTCTCTAGATCCATTTTTAATCCTTCTTCTGAAACCACAAAACCCAAGTAAATCAATTCTTTCTTCATGAAACTACACTTTTTCATATTTATCAACAACTTATTTTTTTGCAATGTCTCCAACACCAATTTAAGATGTCTCAAATGTTCTTCTTTATTATCACTAAAAATCAGAATATCATCTAGATACACTATCACAAATTTTCTAGTGTATTCCTTCAAGACCTCATTCATCAATCTCATAAAAGTGTTAGGTGCATTAGTAATCCCAAATGGCATTAACAACCACTCATACAATCCACTGTTAATCTTGAATGCAGTCTTCCATTCATCCCCTTCTCTTACTCTTATTTGATGATAACCACTTTTCAAATCTATCTTTGAAAAATATTTTCAACCACTCAGAAAATCCATCAAACCATCAATGCGAGGTAAGGGAAATATGTAACTGATAGTGATCTTATTTATTGCTCGGGAGTCAGTGCACATATGCAATCCACCTTTCTTCTTTGGGCTAAGCACAGTGGGTACTGTACAAGGACTCATGCTTTCTTTCACCAAACCTTTGTCCAATATCTCCTATACTTGTTGTTTGATCTCTTCATTCTCTTGAGGAGTCAATCAATAGGCTTCCTTATTAGGTAGACTTGTACCAGGTATTAAGTCAATGTGATGACTAATACTTCACACGAGAGGTAAAGAATTTATTAGCTCATCCACAATAATATCAACATAATCATCAAGTAATATTTTAACTTTAGTAGGAAAATCATATAAATTTGTAGAAGTCAAAATTACCTTTGGTTTGACAATAAGGGAAAAATCTAGTCCTTCTTCTTTTTGGACTTCTTGTAACAATTCCTTCCCATTCATCATCAAAATATTGGATTCTAATTTTTCTTGAGTTGCTTCATCTTTCAAAGGTGACATTGTATGCCTCCTTCCATTCTTTTCCAGAGAATAAGTGCTTTTCCTTCCATCATGAAAAAATTCTCTATCATATTTCCATGGTCTACCTAAGATTATATGGCACATATCCATAGGCATTATATTGCATAATACCACATCTTTATGAGTACCAATTTGAAACTCCACATTGCACTGCTCATTCACCAATATCTGATGTCCTTTTTGTAACCAAGACACTTTATAAGGAGTGGGATTTTTCATCCTTTTCAATCCCAACTTCTCTACCATCTCAGTGAAGACCAAATTATATGTACTACCACTGTTAATAACCATCTTAAAGAAATTATCTTATGACTTGCACTTACTCCTAAACAGACTCTTCATCTGGGATGGTTCATGCACTTTCTTCTATGTTTTCACTAATACCCTCTTAATAATAATAGATTCTCCTTCCTCGGGAGGATTATTCATCTTTGCTTCCTCATTGGACTCCTCATGAGCCTCAACAATATTTTCATTTCTTGGAGATGTAGGTTTATTCTTTGGGAAATCCCATGACATGTGTCCAATTTCACCACATGTATAGCATTACACTTCTCTATTTTTTCCTCTTCCTCTATCATTAAACCTACCTCCCCTGAATCCTCCTCTTTGAAGTGTTTGGATACTAGAACCTTTTGCCTCATCCTTAGAGGTTTGAAACGTACCTCCTATGTTTGGAGATCCTTTTCTCTGGTTGTACTTCTTCCTTGATTATTTTGGTTTTGTCTTCTTAGTAGCTTCTCTTCTACCCTTGAGGCTGCCTGATAAGAATATTCAACAGTATTCAAATTCAAAACACTAATATCATCTTGTATCTCATATCTTAATCAATTTATATATCTGGCCACTCTTTCTATGTCCCCTTGTGTCTGTCCAGCTCTAATACTCAACTTAAAGAATTCTTCTATATATTGTTTAACAGTCATGTGCTTTTGTCTAAGATTTTTTAATTGTCTAATGAGAGTCAGCGGATAATCCTTAGGCATAAATTGACTTTAAATTTTATCTAACATTTTATCCCAAGTTTTGATTTTGGACTTACCTCTTCTTTCCCTGTGGATCTGAAGTTCATCCCACTAGATAGTTGCATGTCCCTTTAGTCTGGTCGTTGCATATTTCACCTTCTTTTTATCCTCAATTTACTCAAAGTCAATGTACTTTGCTAGAACATTGATCCAATCCATGATTTCTTCAACATTCAAGTTACCTTCATACATGGGAACTTAGACTTTAGGCTTGTTACTAGATTTCACCAGCATCCTCAATACTTTTACTTCATCAGCAATCTCCTCTTACTCTTGTTTAGAGGATTATCCTTCATCGCAGGTGTCTATGCTCTCTGAATTTCTTCTTTCCATAGCCTCCATTCTAGCTTGGAGCTATATTAAATCTCTTTGTGTGTTTGTCTTTGCAGCTTGTCTTCCTCGACCACCTCCTAATGAAACTCCACGTGTTTCTCCTCGCCTTGGTGGCATCCTTCTATAGGCTCTAATATTTTTCTCTAATACCAAAATTGATGATAGTTAGAGCTAGTAAGCCTAAACTGATCCAAATCAGCCTAAAGAACTGACTAAAAATATTCTTTCGCAAGCTCAATTCTGCAAGCTTATTTCCACAATTCAAATTTCTACAAATATGTTTCCGAAACTTTGTGGCCACAACACTCTTTTTACAATTACGAATTGCAGATTGTAGGTTTTATTTTTGGATTTTCCTCAAGCAATTCATCTCCCACAACTTTTCTTCCACTATTAACTTTCTGAAACTTTAACAAACTTGCACCTTTTCATTGCGGAACCCATTCTCGACCGTTGATCTCTTACGATGTCTTCCCTCTCCATTGATCTGAGATCAAATGCAGAACTTCACTTTAACTTTGCAGATCTATTTTATCCCATACACTTTTCTCCTACGGAATTCATCCACAACTATAGATCTATTTAAGTCACGGGTTTTTTTAACTCAGACTATTACAATCGAATTGATCCATGAAACAGTCGATTTCCTTCCTGTTGCATTCGCATGAACACATCTCCATCTTCATGAATTCTCTAAACATTTCTATCAATACTGAATATTCATAGACACAGAGAATTTAAACATGCTTCTAGTTATTAAAAATAGGACAAAGAATTTACAAATAATCACGCAGAGGCTATTACTCTATTCTTCATTTCATTAACCATTAACCACTGCCACACACACTCTCATACACACCCACTCATGTCATATCTCTAATTATTACATTCGATACTTTAATATAGAATTCTAGCAAACTGTCAAATCTAAATAGATAGGATCTGAACTCCTAAGAAAGTAAATCTATAACTAACCTATCCTCGAGCAACCTCTTGCATGCTTTGAGGACATCAATGGAAAATTGACATTATTACATCCAATCTAATATTATATACAAAATAGATTACATGTAATTAACAACTAATCCTATCCTTCTAGAAATGATTACATGGAAGCAGAAAAATAGTATTTCCTGCCCAATCAGAAAATAAATGACTTTGACTCGATGCTCCTGCATCATAATCGAAATCATGGAGGCTTATAAGACCCCTACAATATTATGTACATATTTTGGGTAATGACCTGGTTTGTTTATGTGGGTTCCATTTATTATTTAATAATTAATGGTAAGAGGATACACATTATGGGTTTAATCAACAAAGAGAAATTTGATCTTTGTGTTATTTACAAACATGTCAAACAACAAGAATATGTCACCATTCTCCAAAATAACATATAAAAAAAGAGTAACCCAACATTCTCTTTATGGAAAAGTATGGTTGGTATATAGGTAATTTTATTGTAGCATTATAATATTATGGAAAATATGTATAAAGAAAATCTTGTTAACAATATCAATGCTTCACACAATTTGGACTTGGAAATTACCCAATACATCTAAAATGGAGTGACAATATATCTCTATTGCAATTGTCCTTTTGGAAATCATCCAACTTTTTAATTGCATGACAATATTTTTTACAAGTTTGCAAAACTATAATTCGTATATAGGTCATCCATTGTAGCATTATAACGTGAATAAATCCATGTATAAATAGAGGTTTGATGAAGAATATTGATTCCTAAAACAACTAGGACTTGACAATGGATAAACAAATCCAAAATGGAGAGAGAAGACATCTCCATTGCCAATGTCTCTTTGAAAAATTTACTACCCCAAGCACCCAAAGTTGTCGCATTATTATTGCACCAAAGAAGTGCATTCTACAGCCCATTAGGTAGATATGTGTAACTCGTTCCATGCTCATCCTAGAGATCACACATGTCCTTTTTTAAAAATAATATAATCTATAAAAAATAACATGTCGTCTCAAATTAGATTTAAAACATTTATAGTGGAATATATATATATAACTACACAAATTAGATAAATTAAAATGTTGGAACTCAACATTTGCACTCTAAAAAGGGGTTTGTACCTCGTTATATTTGATCCCTCTCAACGCTTTGTAGATACCCTTTTAAGATGGATCTGTCCAATAAAATGTTTATTCTATCATTTGAAAGATGGAATATTTTTTTTACTGGCTCTATAATTATCAACAAAAAAATTTCCACAGTATATTCATGCCAATTGCTAGTCCCCAATGGGTTGTGGGTTCTTGTTAGAGGGCACATATTCAAATATCAGTCCACAATTGGTCATGGGGTTTCTCTTGGAAACATTTTGGAAACTAGTGAGCTGAATAGAAATAGAAATGGAATAATTTGGGTGAAATATAGCAACTTCCAAACAATGTGAGAAATGGTAGGGATGCACTTATTTATTAGAACGATGAACTTCTTCCCCCAACTTAGTGGTTTTATTCTCTTGGGGTCAAATGAGAAACATATATAAGTATGGATAAGACTAATTTTTTACCACACTAATTATTACTTACATTGTCCCAATAAATTAGTTGGAAGGGGTGAGAAGAAACCGGTGCTTACACTCATTTGGTTAATTCTCACCTACAATGATAGGGATAATTTATAAAACAAAATGAAATTTGTAGCTCAAAGGGTAGGGTAGGACTTACGGAAGACATTGTGCCCCTTTCTTCATTCCTCTAGTCTATTAGGAATGCATGTCAATGTGGTCTCCTAGTATGTGTGTCGGTGTCAGTTTATATTCATGCTCTATGCTTTCAAAAATGCCTCACCCTCTCTACTCTAGATTTTTATAGTTGGCCCCCTCTACTTCTCATTATATTTATTCTTCACTCTCTCTATTCTCAATGGCCTACTCTACTCCTCACCCTCTCCTCTCTCAATGGCCTACATTTCTCTTCACCCTCTTTGATCCCAATGGCCTCCTCTGCTCTCAATCAAGGCTTATGGAAATTGTATGTCAAAATCGTAAACAACACTTAAATGGTAAAACAATATGGCAAATGAAATTTGACTTGTTTTGTTTTAATTTAATTTTTTGTTTTCAAATTATTTTAAATTAATTAAATTATTGTTTATAATGTTATTAAAACTATATATATTGTTTTTAACCTTAAAATTATTTTATTTATAATGTTATATTACTATTAAAATTAAATTATTTATAATTTTATTATTTAAAATTATTTACAATAATGATGACTATGATAATCATAATGACAAACATGACAATGAGGATGACAATAAAAATGATTATGTTGATGATAATCATGACGATGAAAATGATGATATAATGATGATAATGATGTTGGTCTCACAATGATCACGATGTTGGTCTCACGATCATCATCATGAGCATCAATACATCATGACATGGTTGCTACGGTTGCACAAGTTACTGAAATAACTATCAATATATAAGTCCAAAGCATGTATAAATATTAAACCTTAATAACAATTAGAACCTAAACTCTAAGCCTTATCCTATTTATCCCTATATTGCATAGAAGAATGGGAAACAAATATGATGATGCTATTAAGGAGGAGATAATAAGATATATGTTCACTCTAGGGGCAACTCCTACTAGCTAAAAGTTATCTACCTCTTATTCCTCGTCGGCCCATGAAACCAATATAAAATCATGATAATTATAATAAAACCAATCTACAATGACGACAACGATGATGATCATGATGACAATTATGACGATGAGGATGAAAATGACAACAATGATGTTGATGATGTTAATGACGATAAGACGGTGATGATGATGATGATGGTCTTACTATGATCATGATGTTGGTCGCAATATGGTCTTACTATCAAGGAGTAGAGCATAATATATGTGTTCACTCTAGGTAAGGGAAGAAAACATAGGGGATAAGTTTAATAATCATGCAATCCCACTCTTACAACGTGGAAAATATGCAATACACCTTTTTATCTAGGTGATCAAAATTGATTAATTCCATGTGGAAGGGGCCAACATTGATTTTTTTTGTAATATTTTCTTGCATCACACGACAATGGACCTTATCAGCCTAAAACTATACTTCCATGATATGGGAGGTTTTTCAAACTCAAAAATAAGCCAAGGATAGACTTCCGGCCATGAAAGGGAAAAATATTGGGCTCTTGAAAGAATATTGGTCCAATATAGAATTCTATACAAATTGTGGACGCGTCTCAAAAACTTATGCAATCAACTTGATATAGTACCTCATAATTCATTTCAAGACATACATATTCATTAATATTTTAGTTCTTCATCAAAATCTGAATACGAATCATCAATATCTGAATCAATGAAAGGATTGGTCAGAAAAACATCTTCTTCTTCAACCTATTCATCTAACACACCTAATTATCCATGGTCTACCTCATCTTCAAATTATTAATCTCTGGAATCTAGTATCTTCACCTGATCTACATCACCTTCAATGTCTTTTACAAGTACTTCTTGGTTTGACACAGCCACCTAATCCTCTGCATCATCTTCCTAGACTTCTTCTTTATCAAATAATTCTCGTACAATATATTTTGTAGGAATTCATATTGCCTCATACCTAACTACATATGACCAACCCTCTTTATTTGATACTTGTGAATAGAAAAACTGCTCACACTGACTTGGAATGACATAAGTATCTATACCTAGCTCAAATAACCTTGTATTAATTATGAAAAATCCATTAGCATGCTCAATAACTGTTATATCAGGATCACGTTCATTCATTCATAACTTGTACCAAAAAACCTCAAAGAGAACTACTTTGAAGGATTCAAAGTCTAACTCCAATATATATTTTAGGTAGCCATAGTGTCTATTTGCGGATACTTCTAGGAACTTATCAGTTCTAGAAGAAACTTTTTTTTTTTAATAATAAGGGTATCCTTATATTACTTTATAGTGAAAAAATGGTGTTACAAGTATTCCTAGAAATCTGGGGATTCCAAGCTTATCCGGATTGATATTAGATGGCAACACCTTTACATCCATATTCTAGCCTAACAGCCTACCTATCAAAAAGGAATACCATAAAAAATTGGCCTTTCGTCCCCCGACCCCACGTCTGTACAGAGATTGTAAATTACTACAATTTAAAACCTTTTGAAATTCCAAGAGCCATATAACATAAAAATTAAAAACAGACACAACCGCAGTTAGCATATCCACCTCACATAGTTGGGTTTCATAGCAAATCAACTCCTCCGTTGAACAAAAAGTAGAACGGACAGACCCAACTTCCTTCACTGGGTAGGGGGATCATGAGGAAAGGTGTGAACATCCCTAGTAAGCTCCCTGGGGTGGTCTATTAACTCCTTTGTAATCATTTCCAGTAGGAAGAATCTCGCTGCACTGTCCACCTATCCCCCTCAAATCAAATCCAACGCCTCTCTAATTCCATGCGCTAGATGCGCCTCCACTTAAAGATCACGGGCCGGCAGAATGCGAACAACCAAGAAGGGGTTGGCCACAAGGGGCCTTCCTTGATGAGATTCATACTCCTACAATAGAGCTATCTCTTTGTTTTCTATTTGAGCTTCGACTAATATTGCAAGAGTTTTCACTGTATACTGCACCCCCCAGTTGAAATCCAGAGGGGCGGGAATTCTTGAGCATTCAGGTCTTGTTGAGCATAGATTCTAGAATTTTGGCCCTCTCCCTTGATTCTAAAATTATCTTTGGGTCACCTCCTAACTCTCTACTGAGGAACCATTAACTCACTGAATAATTTACTAAGGGATCTGATACACACAAATGACAATCTATTGTTTTCCCAAAAATTTCCAGATGGCGTGAGCATACCATCCCCTTTGGGGGTATTTATGGAAATTCCAGTCATGTTAGAGAGGTAAACTACATTCATGGAGGTTGGATCGATTTCTCCCTTCGCACACTCAGATTCTCCATCATTAACCACACTATACTTCTTGATCGCAAACAAATCCTCCTGAACTTCCTTCTCTCAAGTGCAATCACAAACCCGTCTGCCCATTTTATTCGTCAGTGTATGACATTCCTTGATTTTTTTCCCACGATGTTGTATTCTCAATATGAGTCCAACAATATTCCTGAAGGGACTATACCTTCGCCTGCTCCATATGGGCTTGAGGATGAATGTCGCAAGCTTATTTAAGGATGGTAGACTATGAACTGTTCCTCTCAAACTGATGCAGTGTGTCATCTTCTACAATAGCCATCAGGGCACTTACTCCACTTTTTCTTCCATAATGAGGAAGAGTGTTGGAACTCATGGAGATGACATATGTGTTCACCTCCTCCTCCATGGCCTCCATGTCTTCCTCAAGATTAGATGAGAGGGATCCATCTATCCCTATCACGTACCCTTTTTGCAATGGCTCAAGTGCTGCATGGATTCTGCACATGCAAAGGGATGTGTCTTCCTAGGAGGTTAATAAATTTCCTTGATTACACCTACCGACCTCGTGACGTGGGAGCTCATCCTTTTGTGTTTCTGTATTATTTGATATCTTACCATTATCCTTCTCCGTCAACTCCTCACGATGTCTCCAAAGCATGCAATCAACTAGATCCTCGCGCTATTCTGCATGGAAGGAGGTTCTTCTGATGACCCCTTCATTTGCTAAGGCATCTACCACCTTATTCCTGTTACTCCTGACATGGGAAAAATGGATCATCGTAGTATCAGTTAAAAGTCTCTTGAGCTCAGTAAGTTGTCCTTCCCACCTCCAATTTCAAGAAACTTTGTCTATAGCGAAGCCTTGTTGTAACCTTCTTACTATGGATATGATGATTAAGGAGTCTCCCTCCACAATCAATGGCATGTTCTATTTCTGTAAATCCCATTTTATTCCACTCAGCAACCCTTCCAATTCTTCCATATTGTTGGTATTGGTGCCTATAACTCCCCAGAAAATGTTGAAAATTTTCCCTTATGAGTTTCTAATAACACCTCCAAAACTCACAGGTGCTGGGTTTCCTTTGGCTACACTATCAAAGTTCATTTTAAAGGATCCAACCTCCATACATTGCCACACATTGGAGCTGAGGGGAGAAACGTTCTTGGTTCACAAACATGCATTGTTCTCAGGTACATTGTAAATCCCCCAGTCATAAAGAATTTTTCTTTCTATTATGTCTACTTCACTGTCCTTCTAAGTCCAATGGTTTAGGGTTAGAGTTTCTTTGATGTGAATTTCAATCAGAGTCCAAATCTCCTATGTATGTCGATGTTTGTTTTCAAATATTTTCTTGTTCTGATTTTTCCATATTTCTTAGACTACAAATCCTGGGAATAGTTCCCACATCCTATTCAAGATCTCATTTTTAAATACCTATTCTGTCCAGTCAGCTATTGTTAAGTCTAGTCATCCCTTGTGTCAAGTTTTTACTAATCTTTTCTGCTCCTTTTTTTCCCATAGGGCATCTGCCATTGAACATTCATCGAGAAGATGATTTGTAGTTTCATTAGCTGCTTCACAGAGGCATCACCTCGATGGTCCCATAAACCCACGACTCTAAATATTGTCCCATGTGAGGATACATCTTCTGAGAAGTAGTCAGCAGAAAGATGCAACCTCGGGCCACCACCTCCCCCCCCCTAAATTTTCTGCCATTTCCTCTCCTTCTCCATACTGTGAGTTTCCATCAACAATCCTATCGCCTCTTTGATGTTGAATCTGCCCATATTGGAATACCCCCATATAATCTTGTTTGATCCTTCCTCCTTAGGGATCTTCCTGTTGCATAGATCCTCATAGAATTCCTCAATGTTATCCTCAGGTATGAGAGCTTTCCACCATTCCTTTGGTTTCCATGTCCTAAAATGTTTATCTGTTGAGAGGTGATCCCAAAATTCATGCACCCATTCAAACGGGGTGTTCTATAGATAGTGGAGTAATTCAGGGATGTCGTCTCGGTTCGATACACGAGTCTCCTATTTCCATGCATCCTCAACAAGCGATGTCGAATTTCCTTCTCTGACCTCCCAAAAACTATGGCTTTGGACAAGTCCTCAGTTTTCTTGGGAAACTTTCCATATGCTAGAACCTAGGATATCTTCCACGAACCTTATTAGCTATTGTTTCGGCCACTGTGACACATAATTAATATGCCGTAACCTTTCCCAAGGTTCCTTAGATTGGGATATCGATTTCCACCAAATTTTGGCTCCCTACACTATGTTTATGTTGACCGGGTTTCTAAGTCCTAGCCCCCATGCTTCCTTTGGTTTACATAAATTTTTCCAATCAACTAAATCCCACTTCATGTGTCCTTCTGTCCCCCCCAGAGAAAGGTTCTTTGAATATTTTGTATTTTCTTTAGCACTGATTTGGGGGAAGCCAAGGCAGAAAAGAGGTAAAGAGGCATGGCTTGAAGAACTGACTTAACCAAGATTAGTCTGCTTGGGAGATTGAGATCCATAAAGGTCCAATGACTCAGATTTTGCTTGATTTTATCTAGTAGTTCCTTCCAGGATATGTGTTTTATGGTGGAATCCACTATTGGCACTCCCAGATATTTAGATGGTAACACACCTTCTGATATTTCCAAAATTCTGAGAATGTTTCTTCTTGTGACTTTCAGGGTATTGAAAAAGTACACCTAATATTTATCCTTGTTTATTTCTAGCCCACTGGCCTCTAGAAAGGTATCAATGCCCTTTTTCAGGCCTCGATCCTCCTAGATAGTGGAAGGACCCATCATCATTGTATTGTACACAAATTGTTGATGGGTTTGTGGTTCCAATCCTCGCTTAAAGAGATCTCGTGTAGTTGGTTCTCATTACGCATGTTCTTGAGCATTTGTCCCAGTCGTTCTGTGATGACGATGAACAGGAAGGGAGATAATGGGTATCTTTGAATAATCCCTCTTGAGACCGGGAAGGGCTGTGTATGGGTCCCATTGACCAGTATAGAGAAAATTGCTGAGGACACTAACTTCATTAACCACTTGGTCCATTGGTCCGAGAAACCAAATTTTCGAAGGACTCCTACCAAGAATTTCCAATTTATTTTATCATAAGCTTTTGACAGGTCAAGTTTCAACAACATACCTAGAATTTTATCAATATTTAGTGAATGAATGTTTTCATGCACCAAAATGATGCCATCTAGTATTTTTCTCCCTTCAACAAAACCAACCTATCTAGGTGATATGAGGATTAGAAGAAAGGGCCTGAGCCTGTTGGCTATGACCTTGGAGATGATATTATATATGAGATTGCACAAGGAAATATGTCTTAGTTTTCCAGGACCTTCAGTACCACTTTCTTTGGGAACAAGCATAAGGAAGGTGGCATTCAGGGCTTTCAAAATGCTTCTTGTCTTTTATGAGTCCTCGACTAGATCCCACACTTCCTCCTTCAACCAATCCCAGTAGGCGTGAAATAAGTTTGTAGTGAACCCATCAGGTCCCAGAGCTTTATCATCAACCATTTGTTTAACAGATGTTTCTACTTCCTCCATCTCATTTGGATTCATGAGCATAAATTTTTGTTCGTTAGTGATGACCCTTGGAATATACCATAGAACCTTTGTTTGGGCTTCATCTTGATCATAATTAGGATCCTCTAGGTTTTCGGCAAAGAAGTTATTCAGGATAATTTCCAGTTCCTCCTAGGTTTCTGTAAGGGTCCCATCCTCTCTTTTCATTCTCATCATGTGATTACCATGTCGATGTTGGATGGTTGCTTTATGGAAGAACCTAGTATTGCGTTCTCCCTCTTGTAGCCACTTAACTATGGAATTTTGATTCCAGAAGAGTTCCTCCTGTTGTTCTCTTAGACTGAATTCTTGGAGAAGGAGTTTCTAATGATTTCTCACCTCCTCTATAAATCCTTGTTGCATACCCCTTTGTTAAACCTCTTGAATCTTAGTGTCTAACTTCTTTTTCTCATGGAATATATTCCCAAAGGATTCTATATTCCATCTTTTGATTTTTTCTTTCAGGAATTTGAGTTTTTTCTGAAACTGGTACATAAGTGTTCCTTTCATGGGAGGGAGGTTCTCCCACCAATTATTGAGTTTCTCTGGGAACTTGGGTTGAAGGAGCTAGAATTGTTCAAAGCAAAAAGGTCTTCAAAGGTTCCCCCTATTCTTTCCCATTCTAGACTTATTGATTAGTGGTCTGATCCAGCTGATGGAAGTACCATAGCATTCAATTCTCCACCCTCCATCATTATAGACTCTGAGACCATAAAGTGGTCTAAAATAAATGTTATGCTTCTTTCCCCTTGTTATTCCATGTGTAAATACCATTAGACGTTCTGAAATTGACCAGATCAAGGTTTTCAATAACTTCATTAAAGTAATCATTGATGGGATTTAACTTCGGTATTCCTCCTTTTTTCTCTTCCAAGATTCTGACCACGTTGAAATATCCTCTGAGAATTCATGGTCTCCCCCCCAGCTCCATCCTTAGAGTGTGCAAGGAGTGCATAAATTTAAACTTCTACTCGGCCCGAGGGGGGCCATAAATATTGGTGATGACTCCTCGTGTGCGCGTACCAAATATTTGGCAGGATGCCAAAAGAGAAAACTGTGAGGAAAGAAATTCTATGAGGGCCACCTCTCTCAGGTTCCACATTATTCCTATCCCCCACGTTGCTCCTTTAACATCCAAAAAAATCGCTTCGCTAGCATGCCAGAAATTTTCCCCTACAACTTTGAGTTCTGCTTCTGAGCACTTGTTTTCTTGAAGAAAGACAATAACCAGTTTTTCACTTTCTATTCTTCTTTTTAGAACACAAATCTTCATGGGTCTATTACAGCCTCTAATATTCCAGGATATGATCCACATATTCAAACTATTTGGGTTAAGAGGTGTCACGTCCCCGTCCCTCAACCGGCGAAGAGGACGTGACGAACACATCAACACAGCGGGAGAAGAGCCCAATGAACATTGATAGAAATTCAAATGCTGAAATGAAATCTTACAAGCATACATAGATGCCGAACTCCTCGATCATACAGTGGAAGCAAAACAAATTACGTTTCCAGCATTGAGCGTGTTCATTATTACACATAATACAGTATACAAACTTCAAAGGAGAAGTAACAGCAGTACTTATCTCTAGATGAAGAATTCATCCGCAACCAGCTACGTCGCTGCAACGTTCCACCCAACCATAGGCCAGCTTGCTCATCAATCTCTCAGCAACACTGCCACCCCCGAACTGGGCATGATTCCTCCGGAATAAGGGTCAATTGCAGGCTTATACGTAGCCAAGGGGACATAAACAGCAAACCAATCACAGCTGGGTTTCACAGGCTGTCAACAAACAAGCCAAGCCAGCACAGTCCAAGGGACTAACCACTGCATACCAGCAGCAAAACAATTCCCTTCACAACCCTGTGAAGAAGCAAAATGACCGATGACAGTCCCAAACGAAAGGTGAGACACAGCTCCAGCCTATAAGGCAACTCAAAGTAGGTTTTGGCCCTAACATGGCCAAAACAACTCAACAACAGCACCCAAACCAGGGTATATCAGCAGCCACAACACACCATGAAGGATAGAAACAGTCCACAGTTCCAAAACAGGGAAATTCAACCAACAGCACACACAATTACTCAATAGAATGGTTGGGAAACATCACACAGTCCCAACAAAGGAGAAGAACAACTCCCAGCGTGGACAGACAAGGGAAAATCAACCCACGAATTAGCAATCCACAGTGGTCCAAAACGAAATTGGAACCCACAGCTGAAAAAACTCATGGGGAAGACAACAGCCCCGAACACAAACAGCGAGCATGGCTCACGGCATGGGAAAAATGACCCCAAACATCTTGTGCGTGAGGAAAAACTCGCACCCAACAGAAAAATGCACGGGAAAGACATACCCGATTTTCTGCGTGAGGATTCCAGCAGTAGAGGCCCTGCGTGAGGAGAAAACAACTCCGATTTTGCCCGTGGATGAACAAAACAAAAGCAAGGACATGAATTACAGTGCGTGGGTGCTTCAGCAACTCATGGAGCCCCCAGAAAATGTCTGCGTGAGACTAAAATTGCCCAGAGCCTGTGCGTGAGGAACCAAACAGCCAAAATCGTGGTGAGAGTGTAAAAACTGACCAGGGAAGAGTGCGCGAGGGAGAGGAATGGACAGACGTGGGTGGAGTGGGAAAATGGGTAAGGCTGACAGCCTCCCACAACCACCACCACTTCAGCAATAAATTCCCTCAGCCATAACTCCTCAACCACCAGCTGAGCATTAAAGAGGTTGACAAGGTTGGGTGAGACAAAAAGGGTGACAAATAACAAAGGTGAC
Source organism: Pseudotsuga menziesii (assembly GCA_001517045.1). NCBI lineage: Eukaryota > Viridiplantae > Streptophyta > Pinopsida > Pinales > Pinaceae > Pseudotsuga > Pseudotsuga menziesii. The sequence continues at coordinate 1,226,833 of LPNX010795155.1, read as the reverse complement.
AAAACATGGGTTTTCCCCCATAAACCAAGGTTTGACATCCCCCACCCCTTATCCTTTGGAACCATGCCCTTTTCATTCAACGTTGCACTGCCGTAGCTGGTTGTGGTTTTAGTTTTATTTGATGCGCGTGTTTACATGATGTCAAATTATTAACATGCCAGATAGCATGACAAACCATCGGCAAATATCCCCATTGCCGAACATACACAACCAAATCGATGGTGGGGATTTTGCCTTGAGCTCCTCACCACGATTAATTACAATATATACATCATGCGAATGGGGTCAAAACCGGGGACATTACATTCCCCTCCCCCTTGGAATAACACCATCCTCGGTGTTCCATTACATATATACAATACATATACAACTGCACATCAAAAATTCAAAATTGCAGATCTATACCACGTTCAATCATTTACTTTGAACGTTCAAGACCAAGCCTCTCGGCTTCCATGGAATTTTCCTGCTGGTTCTCAGCTTCTTGCTGATCCCGAAGTCTAGGAACTTTGCGGTTATCGCCTTCATCATGTTCCTTCATCGGACAGTCCCGGCGTAAATGATGTCCTCCGCATCTCCAGCATTTCACTGGTTGCTTCATCATTACCTGCTCAATTTCCTTTGAGTCTTCATGCCTGGACCATTTCTTATTGGGTCGCTCGGACAATTGTCCCACTGCTGATCCACCTTCCTTTCCTTTTCCGATTGCTCTCAGAAGGCTCTTCACCTCCCTTTGCAAACCGATAGAGTCTTGCAAAATCTGGTGGTTCATTTCACTCTGCCTTCTCTGTATCTTGAGCATCTCCCCAAGATTCTCTTGGGTCTTGGCAATCATTTGAAGGAGACTTCCAGCTAAGTCCAACAACTTTTGATCTGCTGCCATAATCAACGTGCACCACCTGGTTTCACTTTTCTCACCTGTGGAATGCACCATTGAAATTCTATCAGACCAAGCATAATACAGATATCAAAATCAGTTAGTTAATTACCCAATTGGCATGATAGTTCAATTTCCATTAAGGAAACTTTCATATTTTTCATGCCTTCCCCAACAGGCACATGAGCTCCTTCATGTCCATTCCTGGGTAGGGAATTAACCATTCTAGCATTCACAAACTTACTTTTAAGCAAATATACACCTTCCATTCTCAATCATACATGCATTCAACAATCCTTTGTTTTCACAATGCATAAACATATATCTATATATATATAATCAAAAGGCAAGAGAGAGAGCAGTAAGAGTTTTTCCCCTCTTTGTTTTGTTCCATCCTGGAACCCTCGCCATCGCAGTGGCTTTTCATGCTCTCAGCCTCTTTCACTTTACCGTGAATCCTGGACCAAGCCTTCTTAGTCATGACACTTAGTGTCTTTGGTCTATTCCAGACCTCTAAACCATGGAGTCTCTCCACATGGTTTGTCTCAGCTGCTAGGACTCCCCCATCTTACTAGCACCTTTTTCATTACCGCTCAATCTGAGCTTTCCAGGACAGTCACATTTCCTCATGCACCTCTAGGATGCTCTCATAATCCTTGCTTCTAGCGATACCTATATCCAAACATTGAATAATTCACATGTTTAGTTTATTCTCATCAGTTTTATCTCTAGAACAAGAGTTTAAAACATCATAACCAGATCATATACACATGTATATTCATAAGAAAAATAATCCAATACTTATCTGTATTGTGCATTTCCTCATTCGTCCACAAGATCCTGCTTCGCTTTGCAAGCCTTGGGATCGCCTATGGACTTAGATGTTAGGTCAGCACGCCGGCTGCTCCACAACATCAAATAATTAATGTCCAGCCAGTACATAACCATGTCAACTGGGCTTGGATCTTTATCATGACCATTTCCAGGTCTAGGATCTACTATATATCCTTAGGCATATCACAGCCCATCATACACTTATACCAACATACACTTATATCAACAATACACTTATATCAACCATTTACCTTCACCTTTAGCCTGTCAACACAAGCAACACAAGCAATACAAGCAAACTCATCACCATCATTGCTCTAAAACCGTAATCACATTTCATATCATTCTCTATCAAATATTGAGACACCAGGAGTGCGTCCACTCCCCAAAGTGTAATCAATATTGAAACCCTTTCATGACTCGACATTGGAAAAGTGTGCACTCTCTTCCGGTGTGTGCCATGTAGGCCCTATGCATATTCAAGCAATCGGTCATCATGGAAATAAATCAAAACATGTTCTGCATATGGAATTTAATAATTAAACATGCATATTCATAGCAAGGGTTACAGAACACTTATCCATTTTCCGTCGCAGTATGCCTTTGTATCTGTTCGGCACCATCAAGGAGTCGGGAAAAACTGAATGCTACGCTGGTGAGCTCGCTGCAGAGCTAAGAATACCTACACCAAAACTAGCCTGACTTCTATAACATCCACACACACACCCAGCACAAGGAATCAGTCCCTTCTCTGCTACACAGTCCCTCAGGCCCTGCATTCCCTTCTAGCGCTATCCCGGGGTTGTGGAGAAGAAAGCCAGCCCTCTAGCTCTGTCTGTGTGGTTTCCAATCACCAGGTTTAAGCAAACCAAGGCTCCATCCTTGTTTCCTGTTTATGTTTCATGTCCACACACGTCTCACTGACATAATCCAAACCATCTCACTCATGTTATCACCAAACATGCAGTGCAGATGAGACATTTTCAAAATGTCTAATGGAGTTTCACCCGAAACCCATTTCCAAGATAAGGGAAAACCTTCCCATGAAGTTTGGCTCTTGCAGGTCATCACACATGATCTTCCTGCAGTGTGTACCCCATGTGTCCCTCCTGACACAATCTCCCACAAGCCAACAATGATTAGTAGTCGTTAGTACTTCTTAAATCCGAAATCCACAATTCGAACTTAACAACCCGTACCAACTAATTTTCACAACCATGAGACTTCTTCTCATAAATGGTAGATTTTGGTAGTGGTCAGGGACTTACCTCTCACTGTCATGTCTGAAAGAATCTACCTGAAACATGAATTTCAACCAACCAAACACAATCTTGTGCAAGCCAATGGTGACTATAAGTGGTCAGCATTTTCTTAAATTTGAAATTCATAACGCAAATCTAACAAGCTCTTTTACACGGTAGATTCCAGCATTGGTCAGGGTCTTACCTCTCAATTCCATTCTCGGAATAATCTACCTGAAATATAAGCTTCAAACAACCAAACACAAGCTTATGCGAGCCAACAATGGCTAGTGGTTGTCAGCAATTTCTCAAATCCGAAATTCACAATTCAAATCCTAACAACCTCTTATGCATATCGTATGGTAGATTCAAGCATTGGTCAGGACCTTACCTCTCAATGTCGTTCTTAAAATAATCTACCTGAAACATAAGCTTCAAAAAACTAAACACAAGCTTATGCAAGCCAATAGTGACTAATGGTTGTCAGCAATATTTGAAATTCACAATTCAAATTTAACAAGCTCTTTTACATGGTAGATCCCAGCATTGGTCAGGGTCTTACCTCTCAATGCCATTCTCGAAGTAATCTACCTGAAACATAAACTTCCATCACCCAAACACTTAGTAAATATGGATGCATATACTATCTCATTGCTACAACCATCACTGAAGCATTTTCAGAATTTATAAAATTCAAGTACTTCAAAGGTTAGTCACTTCAGTGTTCTCAAAGCTCATTTACTACATGCAATCATTATCATCCTTAACATTGCAAGGTATAGTCATATCATTCATGCAATTAAATGAAATTTTAGATACCCTTACTTCACAGGCGTATCATTCATACCACCTTGCTCTTCAATAGAGCATTTCTGGCAGCCAATTGATCATGACTATCCCGCATTCATAACAACCTTCGAAATAGTTCCAGAATTATCATTAATTCACCATTTCAATCATTAGTTAGTCCGCATACCACATGCATTCATCTCAATGCATTCATGCCATACATCACAACATTGCACCTACACTTATGCAATCAGTCATTCACATCCTTCATATGCATACATTCAATGCATAACAACAAGATTCAGAAAATCTTCTTAATGCATATCCATTCATGCTATCTAGCAATGATTCAGGAATACTATGCATTCAACCATACCATGGCCTAACCATGACTACCTCATATAGGATGCATGACTATAATCAATATCATTAATCATGTATAGGCATGCCACCTTTCTACATTCCCATATTCACATGGTATGAGGTCTCTTACCTGGACCAATCCATGGAATTTGTCATAAGCAAACTCTAACCTGCATGGGTCATACTCACACCCTTGACATGACCAATTTGGTGGTCCTTTGCAGGAGTTTGCAGCATCTGCTCACCAAATTTTGTCATGGACTTGTTGCCTTATCCCTTCTCCATAGGGTTGCTGGTCTCATTCATCAGCATCAGCAACATATTCATCCGGGTCCATGTCATCGTTGGTTTGTCCACTAATGCCAACATCAAAACAATGATTATCATTAGTGGTTTATTGTACATATATATATTTTTCAATATTCTTACCAATCATGCAATGTCCTATGCATGCAATACATACCCTCATGCATTTCAAACATAAACTTAGGAAATGTAGTTATAATTAGAAAGACAGGGTTTTAATGAAAACTTCCCTTTCAAATCCCTCATCTTCTCATGGAATTCCTTTTCCACACAGCAGCTGGTTGACTTCATAGTCCCTGCTGCCCCTGGGCATGCAACTGTCCAGATTTGTCCACTTGATAGCAGCAGCCATCATTAGCACCTTGCTGCTCCATGCTTAGATTCCAGTCACTTATCCTTGTTCCCCACTGGATAAGCTTTCCAACGCCTATTCACACGCGTCATTCCGACCTCGGATGTGAAAACCACACCACTTCTAAGAATGAAGACTTTCACCAAATCCTTGCATTTTCATTACACTACTGCAAGGTAGAATTTTCACATTCTTCCAATGATCTTAGAGCCATCTTGGCAGCTGCATTTTTGGCATCCCTTTTGTCCTTTGTGAAAATCCCTCTGATTCAAACTCTTGCCCCAAAACATAGGATTTTCCTTCTCACAAGAATGACTGTTTTAGGGGACGATGGGGGTCAAGGGGGCTTGCCCCCTTGTGGATTCCTTGCGCCACTGCAGGGCGGGTCGAGGGCAGCGCCCTCATTTATTTTTGGTTTTTTTTTTCGTAAAACTATGATTTTCGCGCAATCTGGCGCATTAGCTCGCTGCCATTTTTCCCTTTTTCAGCCCTAAAATTTCACTTGAAAAACAGCTGAAAATCCTTCTAAAAACAATTGAAATCGGCTCCCGGAACCAACCTCGCAGCCGCTGAATCGGCTCCCACATCAATCTCCCAGCCGCAATGTCGGCTCCTTTTCCATTCCTTCCTCTGCCAAACCGGCTCCCTGACCATTCTGTCTTCCGCCGAATCGGCTCCCCGGAAGCTTCTACCTTCCGCAACGGTGGCTCTCCGGGTGTTCCAACCCTTCCACAACTGCGGCTCCCCAGAAGCTTCTACCTTCCGCAACGGCGGCCGTCGGCAGCCTTTCCAATCGGAAGCCCAAACGATTCGCCATCCGCAACGGCGGGCAGGAGACTTCGCCAATCCGTCCGCAACGACGAACTCCCACTTCGCCAACTCTTTCGATCGGCGCTTCCAACAACTTGAATGTCGGACGTCGGACCAATCTCATAACATCGGACGTCGGCGGGATCTCGGATCGGACGCGGGATTGTTTAGCCATCTGCAACGGCGGACGGAAGACTTTAAAAATCCTTCCGCAACGATGGAAGTTCACTTCCTTCAAGGGCCCGACCATTCCATACTTAGCCGAATTTTTGAAATTTTTCTGTGGCGTCGGCGATCGGATGGATTTCGAGTCGGATGCAGGATCGCTCCGCCATCCACAACGGTCGGAGGTTAACTCTGTGAACTCGTCCGCAACAGTCGGATGGGAGACTTCAGCAATTCGCCCGCAACGTCGGATGTTAACTTCATCCCCTCTTCCGCAACGGCGGACAGGAGATCACTCCCACCTCCGATTTCCCATACTTAGACAAATTTTAACCCTTTCTGCGGCGTCGGCAATCGGAGGAATTTCGCGTCGGATGCAGGATTACTTCACTGCCTGCAACGACGAATTGTAGACTTCTCCAGCTCATCCGCAATGGTGGAATTCCACTTCCTCCTGTGGTCCGACTACTCAACACTTAGGCGATTTTCTGAGTCCATCTGCTCACTGCTGAACAGAGAAGGTAATTCTACCTTCTATCACTGCACCTTCTTGGCCCATAGAGGCCCATTGTTGCAACCTTGGCGCTCTGATACCATTCTGTCACGTCCCCGTCCCTCAACCGTCGAAGAGGACGCGACGAACACATCAACACAGCGGGAGAAGAGCCCAATGAACATTGATAGAAATTCAAATGCTGAAATGAAAGCTTACAAGCATACATAGATGCCGAACTCCTCGATCATACAGTGGAAGCAAAACAAATTACGTTTCCAGCATTGAGCGTGTTCATTATTACACATAATACAGTATACAAACTTCAGAGGAGAAGTAACAGCAGTACTTATCTCTAGATGAAGAATTCATCCGTAACCAGCTACGTCGCTGCAACGTTTCACCCAACCATAGGCCAGCTTGCTCATCAATCTCTCAGCAACCCTGCCACCCCCGAGCTGGGCATGATTCCTCCGGAATAAGGGTCAATTGCAGGCTTATACGTAGCCAAGGGGACATAAACAGCAAACCAATCACAGCTGGGTTTCATAGGCTGTCAACAAACAAGCCAAGCCAGCACAGTCCAAGGGACTAACCACTGCATACCAGCAGCAAAACAATTCCCTTCACAACCCTGTGAAGAAGCAAAATGACCAATGACAGTCCCAAACGAAAGGTGAGACACAGCTCCAGCCTATAAGGCAGCTCAGAGTAGGTTTTGGCCCTAACATGGCCAAAACAACTCAACAACAGCACCCAAACTAGGGTATATCAGCAGCCACAACACACCATGAAGGATAGCAACAGTCCACAGTTCCAAAACAGGGAAATTCAACCAACAGCACACACAATTACTCAATAGAATGGTTGGGAAACATCACACAGTCCCAACAAAGGAGAAGAACAACTCCCAGCATGGATAGACAAGGGAAAATCAACCCACGAATTAGCAATCCACAGTGGTCCAAAACGAAATTGGAACCCATAGCTGACAAAACTCATGGGGAAGACAACAGCCCCGAACACAAACAGCGAGCATGGCTCACGGCATGGGAAAAACGACCCCAAACATCTTGTGCATGAGGAAAAACTCGCACCCAACAGAAAAATGCACGGGAAAGACATACCCGATTTTCTGCGTGAGGATTCCAGCAGTAGAGGCCCTGCGTGAGGAGAAAACAACTCCGATTTTGCCCGTGGATGAACAAAACAACAGCAAGGATGCGAATTACAGTGCGTGGGTGCTTCAGCAACTCGTGGAGCCCCCAGAAAATGTCTGCGTGAGACTAAAATCGCCCAGAGCCTGTGCGTGAGGAACCAAACAACCAAAATCGTGGTGAGAGTGTAAAAACTAACCAGGGAAGAGTGCGCGAGGGAGAGGAATGGACAGACATGGGTGGAGTGGGCAAATGGGTAAGGCTGACAGCCTCCCACAACCACCACCACTTCAGCAATAAATGCCCTCAGCCATAACTCCTCAACCACCAGCTGAGCATTAAAGAGGTTGACAAGGTTGGGTGAGACAAAAAGGGTGACAAATAACAAAGGTGACAAAACATGGTTTTTCCCCCATAAACCAAGGTTTGACATCCCCCACCCCTTATCCTTTGGAACCATGCCCTTTTCATTCAACGTTGCAATGTCGTAGCTGGTTGTGGTTTTAGTTTTATTTGATGCGCATGTTTACATGATGTCAAATTATTAACGTGCCAGATAGCACGACAAACCATCAGCAAATATCCCCATTGCCGAACATACACAACCAAATCGATGGTGGGGCTTTTTCCTTGAGCTCCTCACCACGATTAATTACAATATATACATCATGCGAACGGGGTCAAAACCGGGGACATTACAAGAGGTAAGGGCTGCATCTATGGTTGGATGCTTCCCCGAGGCTACTAAATTTGCTCCAATAAGTTGGATTCATTGAACATGATTGTGTCTTCCTCTCTTTTCTTTTTTTCCTTTCTTTTTCCCATCCGGGAGATTCAGACGCTATTCCTAGGAACTTCATATTTTTTGTCTTTATGATGGATTTCTCTAGTAGGGAGACCTCTTGAGGAGGAATAATATTTGGTGTTTTAGCACAACACCCTGCCTCCAATCCTTCTAAGACAAGATCCCCTATCTCCATCTCCCCCCCTTCCTATTCTAGCAATGGGTTCTCTTCCTCATTTGTAGTCTTAGTATCTTCATGGATCTGGTATTTTGAAGTTGTTGTTGGCTCTGGTTCTTGGTGTTCTTGGAGTTGCACTTCTTTCTAGATATTTGTCGACTGTTCCCCTTGTAGGGCATCAAACTAGTTTTGCGTTTGAATTTTCTTGTGGATCTCTGGACCAGCTACCTTCTTGGAGGTTCTTTTCTTTTATCCACTTTAGTGAAACCTTCTCCATATTGTTTTTCTTTATCCTTATTGCCTCCTGATTTTTTGTTTTGTGGGAAATCACAAAAAATATTTCCATGCTCATCACATCTTCTGCATCTGAAGGGGATCTGTTCATAGACTATCACTTGGAACCATTCTTTGTCATCCCAAGATAGCTCAATCCCATTTGGAAAATATTTAGCTATGTCTAGATAGAGGCATATCCTAGTGTAAGAGATGTATTGCATATATTTGGTTGGTTCTGAGACTTTTACAAAGATCCCTAGAGTATTCCCAATATCTATGAGAATTTGTTCTTTCTAGTATTATGTTGGTAAAGATTACAGTCGAATCCAAACCGGAGCTATTGTCAAGTTTTCCTTATCTGGATTGAAATGTTTTTTCCAAGGTCTGAGGAAGATACCTGCTGAGTTAAAGAAGTAAGGCTTGTTGTCAAAGATTCGGGTTTTTCTGCTTCATTAAATAATATGATAATGAAAAATCCCTTTTCCCCTAGTTGCAGATCGTAATGGCCTTGGGGCTTCCAGTTTTTTTTTTATCCACAACACCAGTGTCTTCTCTTTCAGCAAAATCCCAATGAATTTGCCAATGAGGGCATGGTATTTCATGTATTAAATTTCCTCTTGTACCCAATTCGATCGAATCTGAAGCTTTGGAACTGTTTTTTTTTTTTGGCACACAGTGCCCTGGTTTCCTGGATTCCTCCTTCATGATTCCTTCTTTGGTTATCCCACTCCATTTTCGAGGTGGAGATATGGTCCTTGTACTGTCACTTTGACTTTCTCAATCTCTCTTCTAAGCCTCAGAGGGGGGTGGCTGCCCTCCATCCGTGTGCTCGCACATACCGAATCCCTTCCCCAACAGTAGAGGAATAAGTTCTTGGCTCTGACAAGACCTTCGTGAACATACCACCCTACAAACCTACCTCATAGTGAATCCTTCTACCTTCATCATCCGCATCCTTTTCATTAATCAGTTCTAGAAGAAACATTAGTAACCTGAAATACTACAGGTATTCCTCAATCAAAAAAATTCTTCTTATAATCCAACTGCTTGATACAAAATTTTCTTTTATTGCACAAAAAATCCTTGTAGTGTTTCACCTATCACAATATATATATATATTGAAATGTTCAGAATGCAGTAATGGCAATTATTAAACATATTTATATTAGCAATTTCTTATGAAAAACAAATAATACTAGCACATCTAATATAAAAAATAAATAAAAATGTGGCTAATGATCACATGTTTATTCCTTGTACCATTCGCTAAATCAATTTCCCTTTGCATAAGAATAATATCTGATCTAGATTGATGATATATATTAATCAACACCACCACTCCATCCCATGATAATTTTCCATATACTTCCTTACACCGTTCTATCCATTCCTTTGTATAGTAAAGATTATTTGCAATGTATAAATGTAGTGCATCCCATTATTGAGTAGCTATGTGACAAAAAAAAATTGAATAATTAGGTACTCATAGTGGAGCTTAATAAAGATAGATGAATTAAATTTATAAGATTAAATTAGTAGGAAACTGAAAGAATATAACATACAATATTAAATAAGTTAATATGATATATTTTTTCATTACCTTTGACTTTCCTAATTCTACCATTTCCCAACAAAATATCCCCTTCACATTTTTTCTTGTAATCAACATCCCAAATGCGAGGAATAGTAATATGTGGTGATGCTACTTCAAGAATATACTCACAAATATACACCATGGATTGATATTCCATATAGCCCTTGATCATAGAACCCTTAGGACATTATCTTTGTCTAGTAAAATATTTAAATTCCTTCAAGTGCGTCTCCACCATCCACATTAACCTTGAGTGTACAGGTTCACATATTTCATTCTCCTCAACTAGGTGTATCAAGTAGTGTTTTTGTGCATTAAAAAATACTAGAGGAATATACGCAATTCACACATTAGCCGAGGAATTTTTCTTTTCCAACACCTGATATCTTCTTTATGGATTTGTTTGGACAAAAACCACCTAAACAAGTGGCACAACTTTAATATCCAAGAATATTGAATACAATAATACATATATTCATACCATGCATGTAAGTCAAATTATGGACAATTGTGTAGTTAACCTTTCTATTATAAATTGTGAGAGTTTACCTCATGCACTTGTCGAGATATTATATAACTTGTTTTATGTTGTTGTTGAAACTATCTGGGATAGAAAGAGGTAGAAGAAATTGAAACATAAAAGGACACATAATCATTATTTTATTCATAAATTCAATAAAACAACCAAATTCTAGAAAAAAAACTAGAATATTAATACACTAGTTTACATTAATAAATCTATCATCAATCATGAGTTTTTACCCTGCCAAATTCTCCTTTCTTCATTAAGATATTATATATTTTTTTATCAAAAACCAATGGGAAATTTAATTGTGTTGATGACATATTTTACAGCATTGCTTTCCTACTCTATAAATAACCATGGAATATTGTCTAGTTTTCCATCATTGGAATAATGAATCAAATTTCCCATTACAAGGTTGAATTCCATAATGTTGCTACAAAAAAAAATTATTTTATCTTTGTTACTCCTTCAATCTAATATTCTCCATAATGTTTTTGTAATTCTCTTCCCAATATGCATTGTATCAAACAAAATTATGGGAAACTTGTAGATGCTCATAGTAGGGAAACCTATTGAATTGGATGGAGTATCATTTCATGCTGGAAGCTCATTAATGCATCGATGACATTTGCAAAATAGAAATGAAAAAAATTAAATATGATATACCTATGAAACAATTGAATTTCATAAATATTAGAATATGTATAATGTTATTACACGTGATATGAAATCAAAGTGCTTACCTCGATGAAAAATTCTATTATACTCCAATTTCCAAAGTTGAGGTGTCATTCTTCGAGGGTTTTTCCTAGTCTCTTCCTTCCCATTAAAAATATATTTCTCAATAGTTCGATAACGATGGTTGTTAGAGAGAAAGTTCTTATACTCATCAAACACATCCTTTACTAAGATTTTGGAGTGTCGAGATATCAATCTAGGACCACATACAGGACATGAAGTTTTACCCTTTGTTTGAATACTTACAAGATGTTGAATTATATTAATACAAGCATTATACAAATAAATTATTAAAAAAATGCTTCAATCATTAACAAAATTGAAAACTATTAGATTACAATATTACTTTAATACTAATTACCACAAAAATGTGTTAGCCTCGGGGCATTATGAATTGACATGTAAGTATTCCATGGAATTGAAATTTTATTTGAACTCTTGGTTTGGAGATGTCATACATAGTGATGCCATCCAATAGTTTTATAATTTCATCAACAAGAGGCTCAATAAATAAGTCCATGTCTTTAACTTGGTACTTACCTAATTATTTGAAAATGCACACATTTATTACATTAAACATATAATAAATTATTGTATATAACAAAAAAACTAATTAAGTATAATTGAAAATATATGTAATTATATAAATAATTTGAACAATTACCTGGAACAATCATTGCCAACATTGAGTGCTCCCTCTTTATTGAAATCCAACAAGGAAGGTTATTTTTTATAAAAAAAATTGGCAACACTAAGTAAACATATCCCATCTCCCCAAACAAATTTACACCATCTACTGCCAATAAAAGCCTAACATTAAGAGTTTTTTCTTTAAAAATTGGCCATCTTTATTTGATGCCCATAAATGTGGTACCATTTGTAGGAATTTTCATAACAACATATTCACTTCTATTTCATACATGGTAATAGATTAATTGTGTCATGTTTTTGCACCTAAACAATCATTGGAAACATAGAATTATGGGAATATGATAAAGAACCTTGTAGGGAACCTTATTTGTTACTTGATTGGTTCAATATGTAATAATTCCACATTGATGGAAATCCAACTTGTATTGCATGTTCTCTATAAGATATAATATGGCCATTAGAACATGCATCGATAGCTTCATAGGGCCATTCCTAAATATTTCATAATGAGAGACACTTCTCAGTATGCATGAGGTAAATGATTTAGTGATGGTAGGATAATATCACCTAACAATCAAAAACATTAAAACAAAAATTTAAAGTAATGAATATTACTCATCAATTTTGCATCAGCCTTTTTAAAATATAATCAACAATTATAAAAATAGAAAGAACAAAATATGGTATTCAATATGTATGGAGGATTATATTTCATACCTTGGGATATATTTGAGGAAGTGTTAGAAAACCCATTCAACACTTTTAAGTTCACCAACGATAAAATTCTAGAGAGAATATTTGTCCTTGAACCTCCATATAAGGGTTTTTTTCCTTCCCAATGAGAGGTACATCTTCAACATATCCATCAAAGTTATCATCCATTGACAAAGCATGAAATGTTTTGATAAATATATTTGTCCCATCATTATGAATTATATAAATTGGCATAATTTTCCTCATCCATAGGATTAAATTCATAATATCCATTATCTACTCTACGATGATATCCATTAGCTTATATACCAGCATTTCTACTACAATTTGGCACATCTTGCGAATTGTTCGATCCAATACTAGGACGCTTTATCTTTGTCACTACAAATTAAAATACATAAAATATTATTTTTAGTATATATTTAAATCAAATATTTAAACCTCTAAATTAAATTAGTAAGAATAAAAATTAAACATGTAATAAACAAATTTATCTAGCACGTCTCACCATTGGATGAAATGCATGCCCCCCCTCGAAATGCCCATATTCCAAACAATATTTAATTGTTGTAGCAATTAAAATTAATCTTAATTCCCTTGCAATTTTTGCAATGGCACTAGCATTTACCATCACTAAGTTGCACCCTTAACTTAGAAACAATCCTCTGAGTTTCCTCATTTGATATTGGCATTGTTAACTACATAATTTGATAAATGAAGTTAGATCGATATGAAATTGCTATAATGTTGATGGTATATTTATCGAAACTATGAAACATTATACTATAGATGTTAGGAGCATCACATAATTTCCATCTTAATATGAAGATTTCTTATATGATTGACATCTATGCTCAAGTTCATCGGAATACCTACATATGTTGACTATGTCAACAGGAGGGAGAATTGACCATTTCAAAGACCAAAAGGGATATGTAATGAATAGGTTGTACCAATGTATTAATGTCTCAATTCCTTTGATACAATGCAGATGTCGAAATTATGACACCAGTCATGATTAAATTCAAAAATGAAAAGTAATTTTCGACAAGCCATGCGATTTACACAATCATTGTCTAAAAATACGTTAAAATTCACATCCAAATGTAGTAGTGAAAACACCACCATGTTGTATTCTACATTTAACTTGAACATTTAATCCTCTATTGGTCATATATCCCTTCTTGAAAACTCCTTATTATAGTTGTACCTAGTAATCTCTCTACTTGAATTGTAACCCCTCATCAATTCTACCCAACACTCTCCCTCGAATGGAATTGTTCACACTCGCAGGACACTCTTTGTTTGATACCAAAATTGAAGGAATGAAACTTTTAACCTTAAATAAATACCATTATCAAAGTGCACATGTAGATAGAACACAAACACACACAACAAGACAGAAGCTCAAAGTTTTAGGCCAAAATGAAAATATTCATTAACTATTTCATTAACTTGAAAAACATGTACACTTACAATGTTCCCAAACATGGAATCCTCAATATCAAACCCTAGTATTATTTTTGGGTGGTTTTACAATAAAAATTACATTTATAAGAAACAATCCCTTTCTTTATGCTTATCCCTTCTATTATCCTCTATCTTCTCACTATGTTCTCTATTCTTCCTCTGTATCCATTATATATACCTTCTTAAGATTCCACCTCCTTTTTATTGGGTTCTTACTAGGATCTTCTCCACCAACTCTTCTCTATAATATTAATTATGTTTCTCCTTCCTTATCCTCTATGATTCATTAAAATGTTGTCTTTTCAAATTAATAAAATTAATTGAGGATTCATGCTTAGATCTTTGATACTTAGCAATAAAGATATCCTTGATCATATAGTTAATCGTCATCAAAATCCTTCATAAATTTCTATATGAACTACATTAAATAACCTTAAATTGTTCGACCTTCAAACTAACCTTTGGCTTATCAACATCTTTCAACTTTATCAACATTCTCTTCTTTTTCTAGTTATTTTTTTCCTCCATTCCCCAAATCGTTAGATCTGATCTATCATCTCTCACCGATTGGACTTATCCAAATACACTTTTGGTATTGCATTCTGATGTGACCCATCCAATGCATCAAATATTATACATAAAATATTGTTCATCTGCTCTTTCCTTTTCCTTTCTCATACTTTGTCAAACATGTTCCTCGATATCCTACCTCCAATGAGAGACCTCCAAAACTATCAATTCCAATACATAGGACCTCCACCCATTGGGAATCACCACACATACTTCTGTGACATATTTTCACTATGGTATTCTTGATATGATATAACATCATTGATGCATTGCTTCCACTACATTGGCCTTCATCCCTTCAAGTCTCTCCACTTGTGTTTCCTATTACATTCCTCTGATACAATATTCCCAATGCCCCAAATTTTGATATGTCAAGTCTCGAAACATCAATATTCCTTGATCCATTGGACATTCTTTCCTACCTTAATGGTTTTTCTCCTCTATGCTTAACCTTTGATGAGGCTCTTCTAATGGAATCAACCCGATGTTCCTGCATCACACAACTAGATACATCACATTCTAAGATGAATGTATTAGTGAGATCAGGCATGGCCAACATAACCATAGTGTACATAGATTCCTTTATGTCTTCAAAATCCTCCTCTATTGCCTTATCATCGAAAAAATACTTACTTTTTAGAAACAATGGAAGAGGAGCTGAAATCTTCCCATAGTTTGGAACAAACTTACTGTAATAATTAGTGAGTACAATGAACCCTCTCAACCTCTTGAGATTTTTGGGATGAATATAATTATACATAGTTTCTAATTTCTTGGGATCCACTCATACACCATCCTAAACCACAATCTGGCCCACTCGAATTCAACCTTTCTTACCCCAAAAGAACATTCATAGTATTTCAAAAATAACTATTGACCCTGTAATAATTGCAAGCTACAAGCAACATTTTGGAGGTGGCTTTCTCAGGTGGGGTTGTAGACCAAATTATCATCAAAGAAAACTAAGACAAAATGGAAAATCAAAGTTATCTTATTCATGAGGCTTTGAAAATTGGAAGGGGCATTGCAAAGGCCAAACAACATTACTAAAAACTCATAATGACCTTCATGATTGAAAAAGGTGTCCTTGGGTATATCTACCTCTTTCATCTAGATTTGGTGGTAGACCGAGTCAAGGTCAAGTTTGGTGAAGAATTTGGATCCATGCAACTCATCTGAGAGATCATCAATGATGGGAATGGGGAAATTATATTTGATGGGTAATTTGTTTAGAGCCTGAAAATCAAGAGAAATGCACCAAGTGCCTCTTTTTTAGGACCATAACCACTAACAAATAATAAGGGCTTGTGTGAGGACATGTGAAATCAACCTTCAATATTTCCAAAATTATTTTTTTAATTTCATTCTTATGTGCAAATGGGTGGAAATAAGGGTAGATATTGGAGGGTTGGTGTTAGGATTATTAGTCCTCCCTTGTCCAAATTGGGTCATATGTCTAAATTGGGAGCCATGTCTAAATTAGGAGTCCATCCAGTCTATTTATAGTCATTAACACCATTACGTCCACTTGACCTAATTGGGGCACATGTTTCAGTTACTAAAGTGTGGGGAACACTAATTGAGGCTCACTGCCACTGATTACACTTGATTGCAACAGTTTAGGAGCCTCCTAGACTAATCCCTACAATTTTAGGAAGCCACTGGGAGTGTCAAAACCAACCAAGGTCAGTTCACTTCAGTTAATGACTAGTCAAGCTAAGTTAGGAGTCAGTTACATTCAGTTCTAGTCCTCTACATTCAGTTAGCGCTAGGCTTACTTGACTACACTCATGTGGGGCGCATTTCCCACCTACCATAGTTATTTAACCTTATTCAACATTGAATGTAACACTTGAGTTGTGTTTTACAGCTCTGAAGAACTCCGATTATGGTTTAGACAAGGTTAGTTAACTACTGAGTCCTCCGATAGTGATTTAGACAAGGTCTTAGTTACCTACAGTCAAGTAGAGTCTATCAATTCAAATTTCCTCATGTGGATTCGAATTTCATGTGGCTATTAAAGCCATTTTACTTCATTGTAATTATCATCTGATTACTTTTTGATTAATGAAAGAATTCATAGCTGCAAGCCATTTTTGCACTGTTTCATTCTTCAATTGCTGAGTAAATTGTGAGATCTACTTTGTGATTTGTGTATTTGTCTATAGATCTATGTGCTCAAATTTACATGGTATCATATCCTCGGTGGACAAGACTCCTCTCCTCCTCAAATCTCCAGCCGAATCATTTTTTTTGGCAAATTGCTCTTTCCAGTACTGCACCAGAAGCAGAGAATTTACCACTTAATATCCCAAGTTAGGAAATTGTTGATCAAGCTTGCTTGATCAACTATGTTGCGTGTGAAGGAAATTCCAAAAGTGCATACTGTCGACCTTACTTTGTATGTTTGATTGTGTGATAGGTTATCAGCTTTTCTTACAACATTCGCTACAAGCATCCCTTTCGTCTCACTACATTCGCTACAGCAGCGCAATTCTTCCTACTACATTCGAAATGGCTCATCCAATAGAGCCTCTCACTCCCTTCAAATATCACTAGTGGAAAGCAGACATGGTGGTAATGCTCCGCACCAAGGGGGTCTTCAAACTCATAGAAGAAGCAGAGGAAGAGCCATATTCAGATAAAGACAAAGCTAAGTACATGAATAGGCTTGATGAAGCCCATGGACACTTGCTCTCCTCAATCTCTAAAGATCTTTGGTTCCAAATACTAGAATTGAAGACTCCCAAGCTATTTTAGGACAAGCTTGCCTCCCTATTTGATAAGCATGATGAGATGAGGATTCATCAGCTAGAAAATGATCTGATTACTCTCAATCCATCCAATTTCAAATCTCTGAATGAATTCTTCACAAAGTTCAAGAACCTGATATATCTGTTGAAGCAATGCAAAGTGGAGAAGGATGAATATCAACTCATCCTTGCTATTCTCACAAAGCTCAATGCAGACTACTCAGTATTTGTATCCACCTTCCAAATAGTAAGGCTCACTACTCCAAATTGGAAGATTCCCACTCTTAATGCTTTCATCCAATCTCTTATTTCTGAGAATGATAAATTGATCCAAATGGGGATCATTCAATCTCCCAAAGATCTAGCTCTAGTTGCAAGAGGAGATAAGGTAGAGAATGACAAAGGGAAGCAAAGAGACAAGTCCCCTGTGAAGAAAGAGAAGTCAAAAGAACCTTTAGGTTTGAAGAGAAGCAAGAAGAATGGCAAAGGCAAGGTCCTCTACTCTTACTGTGGAAGGGGCTTCCATTCAAAAAGCTCTTGTATGAGAAGACAACTTGATGAAATGGCTCTTCTTTTGAAAAAGCACAACATTTTTGCACCTGCTAGTGCAAGCAAGGATGAATCTGAAGAAGAAGAAGAATACGAAAGGAAAGGACATGCACTGAATGCTTGCTGCACATCAGCTCCTGTCTTCCTCATTGATTCTGGAACTTCCAACCATATGCCTATATCTAGAGAATCATTCTCTTCTATTTAGTCCTTTGATGGTCCTAGTATTCAAATGGGAAATAACATTAAAGTAAAAACAAAGGGGAAGGGCTTTATCCAACTTGAACATGGAAGGTTCAAAGATGTGCTATTTGTTCCCTCCCTAGCTTCAAACTTGTTATCTGTCTATCAGATGACCCGTACTAGATATCCAAAGCAAGTGATATTTGGTCCTGACTCAGTGGAGATCATAGATATCTCTACTGGGAGCATCATAGCAAAGGGTACTGCAAATCATGCTTCAAAATCATATGAGTTCTCACATTTCATGCCTCCTTTTGAACCAGTGCACTCTCAGCAGCCACCTGCAAGGGAAGGTAAAATCATTGCATCTACTTCTTTTACAGCTTCTACTAGTATTGTTGATCCATCTATATCAGTTTATGACCTTGAGATTCAGGGTGACTCAGATCTAGATTTAGTCCCTACTTCCAAACTGGAAGCTAGGAAGATGACTGGAAACTCACCTGACACTCAGAAAGTAAAGACTCTTGCGCTATGTCATGCTATCTTACCTCCTTTAGGGAGATGCAATAGACTCCCTATAAGATGCTATATGGAAAGGGCTCAGTCTTAATACATTCAGAAGAATGGATATGATCATACACCTCTTCATTCAGCAAGAGACAAAGGTTACATTCCTCCTTCCTCCCATCATCATTTTTGGAGAAGAAGGAGAAGTCTACATGCCAGGCCCAAGAATACTTGTGCACAGCACACCATGCATGTTGCTTCACTACCTCACAGAGATGAAGATTGCAGCAAAATATTTTCAAGTTTTTTAAACTTGAGACCTCATTCTACCTGCATAGCTAGAGGGAGGGCTTTTTTCCCATGTGGTTTTTGCCCCAGCTCCTTGTATTAAGAAGTTACTTTATTTTACTTGATGTAATGGGTGACCTATGGTCTTAGTTACTAGGGCCCACAGTTTTTCCAAGTTAGCATTCAGGGGGGGTGTTAGGATTATTAATCCTCCCTTGTCCAAATTTGGTCATATGTCTAAATTGGGAGTCATGTCTAAATCGGGAGTCCATCTAGTCTATTTATAGTCATTAACACCATTGGGTCCACTTGACCTGATTGGGGCACATGTTTCAGTTACAAAAGTGTGGGGAACACTAATTGAGGCTCACTGCCACTGATTTCACTTGATTGCATCAGTTTAGGAGCCTCCTAGACCAATCCCTACAATTTTAGGAAGCCACTGGGAGTGTCTAAACCAACCAAAGTCAGTTCACTTCAGTTAATGACTAGTTAAGCTAAGTTAGGAGTCAGTTACATTCAATTCTAGTCCTCTACATTCAGTTAGCGCTAGGTTTACTTGACTGCACTCATGTGGGGCGCATTTCTCACTACCAGAGTCAGTTAACCTTAGTCAACACTGAATTTAACACTGGAGTTGTGTTTAAGAGGTCCGATGAACTCCGGTTATGGTTTAGACAAGGTTAGTTAACTACTGAGTCCTCCGATAGTGATTTAGACAAGGTATTAGTTACCTACAGTCAAGTAGATTCTATCAATTCGAATTTCCTCATGTGGATTCGAATTTCATGTGGCTATTAAAGCCATTTTACTTCATTGTAATTATCATCTGATTACTTTTTTATTAATGAAAGCATTCATAGCTGCAAGCCATTCTTGCACTATTTCATTCTTCAATTGCTGAGCAAATTGTGAGATCTACTTTGTGAGTTGTGTATTTGTCTACAGATCTATGTGCTCAAATTTACAGTTGGTTGTCTAGGATTTAAGGAATACCATGGTCATGTTTCCCATGCAAGGGAGGTAAACTTGTTTATATTGGGAAAAAACTTGATTATATTGGGAGAGAACCTATTTAAGTTCAAGGTGAATATATAATGAGGATATTTACATGAATTGGATTACATTGAACTGAGAAATGACACCTAAGTGTCCTTTATTTAATAGTTTCTCCATACAATGGGATGAGACAATTTTAGAAGAAATGGGTGTATTGTTGTTGAGGTGATGTGTGTGTGTCATCTTAGTAAATTTGAGAGATATGACCTTTAATTCCATTATGATAGGTCCCATATTATGAATCCACACAACTCCCTAAACTATATTGTAATCACCCATGTCAATCACTAACATATGTGTTTTGAGATGGTAGTCACCCATTTGAAGTTTGACATTCTAGAAATGACCACTACATTTCATCATGCCTCCATTGGATATCATAATTTGGAAATTGGATATGGGGTGGATATAGAAATAGGTTTCATCAGACACTCGGTGTGGATTTAAATTGATCAAAGGTTGTGATATAGTCCTTAACACTGACAAACTAGTGTAATTTGGCCAACATGCCTAAGCAGTGAGTCTCACAGTTAAAATGATTATCAAGGATCTCCACAAATTGATTCTAAGGGTCATAACAATGATAATATTTTTGGTACAATTTCAACCATTACCATCATTTAGAATCTAAATGTAAAATCCCAATTTTCAACTTTTGAAGAGCATCTTTAATGCCATGGAGAGAAAAATAATGTTCCATTTTGGTCACCCAACCCACAGGGCCAAAGACATCAAATTTGAATGTGTCAATATTTGAGAAGTGGTTCCATGAATTTTTATACTTAGAGGAGTGAGTCTGGGTTTCTGGGAAGAGAGTATCAGATCCCTAGTCTTCATTGACTACAACTTCATTTGTGGGAGTGTCAAATGGTGGGGTAAATTCGATGTGTTGAGAAAGAGAGTTCATCCTCTGGTCATTATCAATCACTTTGAGGTTGATTTAGTCCAAACTTTTATTACTTGCATGTATTAGAGATGCCAGAGATTGAATATCTTGGGACAAATTCAGTGGGGTTTTAATCAATTGGGGCTGATTTTGGTTGGAATTATCCACGTTGGCTTGGTTGCAGGTGTGTACCATGGAAGATAGAAAGTATGAACACTGATTGGATAAGGGAAGATACCACCCAAAAGGGTTGGGAGAGATATATATCAAAATGATAAACATGAAACAAATATTATTTTGAGGTAGGTCACAACTAATGGCTTTTGAGACCCCCCATTATATTTACTCTGGTGGGACTATTACTCCTATTTGAATGTGATTACATTGACAGAATTCCCAAATTCTTGCCATATTCAAAGATGTAATAAGTTCACATGGTTTCCCATAGAGGATATAATTGCACTATTTATGCTGAAAGAATGAAGACTTTTCACAAACATGTTGCAAAGATAATGGTTTCTAGGTTTTCCATGGTTATAAATACAAGGGAGTGTTAGGTAGTATATCTCTCTTATATACGTGTGGGCTACAACAGTAGTACTTGACCCAATATCTCACGACACTAACTGAGGCTCAATAATTCCCTTATCCATACTAATCAATTACCCAGTTAAGTGATATTATCTTCATGAGTTTTTTGCTTGGTGCCACTATAGCTAAAAGATGTTCAATGGCTAGTTTCAAGTGACCTAGAGGAGATTCCAATATAACCAAGGGTATGTGGAAGTAATTTTGTGTGTACATGATATCTAATGCGGTACTACTTGAAGGGATACCAACAAGATATATGACAAAAGCCAACAATTGCAGGTCAATCAGAGATACAATGTGACTAAGTACCAACTATATTCATTGTGTATAGTGTTCCCTAGGCATAGGTTTAGCCACTAAATGATAGATCTATATGGTTGTTTAAACATGTCAAAACGTGTCTCTATCTTGGAAGCACAATGGATCAAGAAGGTGGCTCTGATACCTCTTGTGGTGTTCTTTATCCCTGTAACTTAAACAACAGACAATATAAAAAGGTTAATATGTAATAAACCAAAAATGATAGAGCAGAACAAGAAGCAATAGAAAATACGAATACTAAGATGACAACAAATGAGATTTGTATTATGAGAAATACTGTAGGGAGAAATGTTCACTATGGATAATTTTAGGGGCTATATATATCCCATGGGCTATATTAAGGGGGTTACAAAAATGTAATGGCCTATTTTGTTCTATGGAAAGGGTTTTTTCAACTAAAATATATTCACCCAATATTTATTAGAAAAAAAATAAATCCAACATGAATAGATTCCCATATATTAGTAAGGAAAATGAAAAAAACTATTTTTACCCTAGTAAAAATCTCCCTCCAATCTATCTTTCGCCCCAATTTCTAGAAAAAATCTAGTGAAATCATTCCTTCGCCCCAATTTCTAGAAAATATCTAGTGAAATCATTCCTTCACCCCAATTTTTAGTAATTGACTAACCCAAAGGTTATTTATCCCTCCATTTTCCTTCTAATTCGGGCATATGGTTGCATTCACCTGTATTTTTAGTCAATTTCATGTGATACCTTCTTTGAGCCCTCAATTTCCAATATTGGAGGGAAAACCACGAACTATTTTTTTCTATATAAAGGCTACAGTGATTCATGGTTCACCCACATTGGATTGTGCTTCCAGGGTGAAGGTTCTCGTTAATGTGATTTCACTTTTCATTCTTAGTTTTCTCGACATGTTGATCTTCATATAACATCTCCATTTTCAAAATCTCAAGTCTTGAATGGGAATGCCACACATGAAATTTATCAAAGAATAGAAACTTGCAGTGACGCTTTTTATCCAATAATTAATGTGGTATGCTTTTTAGGATTTTTATACATTTACAATAGATTATTATATTGTAATTTAACTTTTATCATGCTTTTTATTATGGACGTTTTTTAGGATTGTTGAATTCTAGGGCACTCTTGAATCTTAGGGCTCATTCGGTGTTATTAGGGTTTTATTCTATCCTAGGAGTATTGGTTCCATGAAAGTGTTATAGAGCTCAAAATATATGATTTATTTTATGCCTTCTCATGTTTATACTATTGATTGACATTTATATGTTGTTAGTGGATGCTACTCTTGATGGAGAGACACCACATGGTTTTTATATATTCAAATTGAATTTGACATAGTTGTTTAAAATGTGATTTTATTAGGATCTTTCTCTGCAATTATTATTGGATCTAAGGTGTCAATGAGAGTGTACATGTTCATATTTTATGTATGTTATTGTTGATGTTTGGGATTTTTGGGATGTTTGTAATATAAATGAATGCACATTGATTACAATGGCATGACTACAATGGAAAGGTCATTATTTTGGTTGTCTTCTTGTAGAGTTATCCAAAGCATTCTGGTAGATTCTTGTATTTGTATTGAGAAATTCGCGATTGGTATAATTTTTCATTCGTATTTCCAAGTTTGTCAATTTTATTTGTGACCTAAATTTGTTGGGTTCGGTACTTGTTTTACGATATTTTTTTTTTGTAAGGGTCATTCAGAAGTAAAAACAAAATTGGTGATTTGTTTGATGTGTAATTGCTATCATCATCCAAAAATGGATCTAGTTATGTATGATAAATATATGATTTAGTTGGAACACAATACTCCATTTCCATCATGATAGTATATAATATGTATAGGACATGTTTGACCTGATATGTAGACATTATGTTATTTGATATCTAGTCTTTTTCATTCAATGAGGGTGCTAAAATAATTTTACCACATTTTGCATGCTTTCAAAAATTTCAAGGACATGGATACAAACACCCCCTTAGTTTATCTAGAAAAAAATAGTCTTTAGAATAGTGGTTCTAATGATATGCATGATGATGCATTAATGTGCTTTATATTCTTCTTAGTGTATGTTCGTATTTATAATAACCATTGCAATTTTCTAACTAACTATAAAAATTCTAAATCGAATGACATCATTCATACTTTGATTATCAACAAAAGAAAGGAAAAGGTGACATTTGTATCTATAAACATAAAAGTAGGTTTTTTTTTCTTAGAGGGTATCTTAAAAATGAGATATTTAGAAAATAAGTTAATTAAAAATTCATACACTATATTAAGGTTGTGGGTCTCGATAAAACTCCAAGTTGTAATAATGGTTTGTGGGTGCCATAATCACTCCACTATGTAAAGTGTCAATTTCTATCAATTTTTCCATATGTCAAGATTTGGGCCCCCACATGTCCATTGGCCCATTAAGGGATGAGATAAAAAGTGGAGTCCCCACTTACCCTAAATCTAGTTAGTGTAGTTGTGTTTCACCATAACCTCTAGTTGTGAGTGACTCGATACTACTTGTGAAATGTATAAATAAATCCCTCCTCTCCTCATTCATGCATTTTTTCATTTGAGGGTCTAGGAGTCAAGATATTCAAGATATGGTATATGCTATTCTATTGTACTACCTTAGTAATATATAGAATCAAAACTTGAGTCTTCTTGGAAAAATATTCACCAAGACGTTACAAGGTTTTATAATTTGATGAAAGATTCGCCAAGATTTTACAATAATTTTACAATTCAATGAAACATTCTCCAATATTTTACAAAATCTTTATAATTTAGTGAAAGATTCGCCAATATTTTACAAGATTCTATATTAGAATTAATATTAGCCAAAAAAATATACGTACATATTATATTATTGAAAAAATTGCCTTCAAATTTTCCTATATATTAGGTATATTCTCCCATTTATTATACATATAAATTTTAGGGGTGTTCTTAAAATTATCCCTAATGTTCACATGCCTATTTAGGTAGGGTGACCTCTCACTTGAGAAGTGGCGTGTTAAAATAATACTAGATCAAAACATGCATAGCTTTGTAGATATTTAAATAGGATTCCTAGATCCAAAACACAAACTACTTGCCATGGTCAAGTAGCTTATATACCAACTTCATAGTGGATCTTAATTAATATAGAGACCCTTTTTTACATTGATTGTTGACTACTAGTTACTCATTCTTGTTCTCAAGAGATGGTCATATAAAATGCATGACTAAATACTAAGGTAAGGAAATTTAGGGTATGACCATAACAACAATATTCAGAAACAAGGCAGAAATTTAGGTTGAAATGCAACTCTATCAATTGTTAATGTTTCCATATGAGTCAACTCAATTGGATTTGTTTTGGTGGTGTTTTCACACCTAAACAAACAAAAAATTGAACTAGTGAGGAAAGAAAACTAAATCTAAATGACATAAATGTAAATATAAGCTAAACCATTCATGCATCATGAATCAAAAACACACAATAGGCAAGTTTATAGAATAAAGAATTTATTTTTTTATATTAAAAATGAAATAGTAGAAGAGAAAGGGTCACCTCATACTGTGCAGTAGGATGGGACCCTATAGAAGTATGAAGTAGGGTATGTATGGCCTTTGTACAATATGCAATCCTCCTGCTACATGCCACTAATTTGATATCCAACATGTGAAAAGGGAGAAGGAAGGCCCGCCAGTTCCAAATTTGGGTGGAAATTCGACAGAATGACAACTTGAGTAGGTAAATGGGAAAAAGGGTGTATGTGGAATTAATGGATGCGTGTAATGTGTAATGGACCTCAATGGGATGATCTATAGGCTCGGTGCAAGAATGTGAGGATAAGAATCATGATGGATTTTTCCATCTAGAATCCTCTTTGTATTTTGTGCCAAGCTAGAGTCCAAGCACATGTTTCCTCTTTTTGCTTGAGAAAAGTAGGAAATAACCAATTTTCATGTCAGGTTTCAAGTCACTTATGTTTTGATCTTTTGTGTGAATTGGGGAACTTTTTTTTAATATTTTGGTGTGACCAAAGTCTGATCACATGTTTTCTCTTTTTGCCTCAAAAAATCAAGAAATAACCAATTTTCATGTTGGGGTTTTGGTAGCTTATTTTTTATTTCTTTGTGACTTGGGCCACTTTTTTTGAAGAATTTGGTGTGAATGGGATCACTCATTCCTTAGGGAAATGAGTGACCTAAGTTTAAATTGTCCCCATTTATCATTTTCTTTTATTATCTGGCTTTTATAGAAAACAAAATCATAAAATGTCAAGATCCAATGAGCAGGATGAAGTGGAAATGAAGTGACATTATGGTGTATGCATGCGACTGGGATAATGACATGACCAATGGACAAATTTTTGGTGTTAATATATTTCCCCCTAATGTGTGAGGTCAAGAGCTCATCATATGGATGACATACATAATAAAAAATTATGTTTCCATGTAACTATGGTATAGAGGATGGAGACTGCATTGGAGGTAACTCATCATTCAACACGACTACAGGGACCCTTACTTGAAAATAAAATACTCAACATGGATGAGATACATATAATATCAAATATATGGATAAGGCAGGCATTTGTGTGCTTGTATCAATGTCTCAAAAATAAAAAGTGATCTAAGGTCGAAGGGGACCTAATGATACGTGGATAATTGTTGTGTACATAATAAGTGTCTAATATGTAATTAAATGTGAAATGAAATCATGGTACAACCATGGCTAGTCTAAAGAACTGATACTATAACAATGGAATTCCCATGGAATGATCTATCACAATTATTGATGCATTGTTGGATCTAAACATCTGTAGTAACTTAAACATCTGAGAGTTTGAATCTAACAGGTCTAGGGAACTATATCTGAATTGGATATATAGGAAGCATCTAGTTGTAAGGATTCCAAGTAGTGTCTCTAATGAAGCCTAGATATATTCAAAAAAATAATGCTAGGAGGTTTTCATATAGACTCTCCAATGGAATAGAGTCAAGGGATATATGTGGTATTCAACCAATTGATGACAGAACCACCAATATGTACAAATCTAATTGGTGCAATAATTTTGTTGATGTCGAGGACGTGAGGAACAACCAATCCAAGGAGAATTAAGGTCTCCCCTTAGTTATTCCAATGGGCTCATCAATGGGAGCCTTGCAACTGGTATGGAAATGGTGTTTTCTTGATGGAAGTTTGAGGGATACAACCAATGAATGAAAGGAATTAGACAAATAGCTAAGACACTATTATGGGATACAAGGGTAAATGAATAATATGGAATAAAACTTGCTTTGTTCATAGTATGAAGACATGGCTAACCTAGCAGCATATTTGAAACTGACCATGGGGAGGGAAACAACTTTGGATACCAGGTTTTCTAACAGCAATGGAGGAAACTCATAGGGGGGACTAACACATGACTAGGGGAAATAATGATATGAGAATGAATCCAAGGGTGACTCATTGTAGAATAATATAAACAAAGGTGACTAGGGATGTTGTCATAAAAAGGGACTATATGTGATCTGCAAGGGTGTTGAGGAGCACCATTTGTTAAATGGTTTCTTCAATGCATGAACACTAAAGAGAAGACGTGGAGGGGTAATTCACAATCATAGCTTCCCATATGTGTTAACATCTGGAAAAAGGGGGTGCTTAAAAACACCTTTGTATGATGGTTCCATGGGTAGGAGGCCACATCTATGAAATAAAATACATGGCAAGGAGGTAAGTGTCCAATGAATTGATCAAATGGTTTAAATGGATAAAATGATATCCTATGAAATATTTGATGGTGGGGGGTAGGACACTGGCGATATCTCCTTGCAGGGTGATGAATGGAAACACAATAATTTCACTTTTGTAGTATGGATGGAGTAGTGGGATCGTGAGTATGCAATATAGATCATCAGAATACCTTAAAGAATGTAAATTCAGGGGTTCATAGGGTAGGACAACAAGTTATGATGATAGAGTGATATGGGGATTTGTGCAAGATCACAAACTAAATGGACTACCAATCCTAAGGAAATTGAAAAGTCATGGGTGCTAAATGGTAAAGGTCATTAAACAATCACCCATATAAGGTAGGATCTACTACTTAGTAAGGGTGAATGCAAGAGTGGCTATGCTTGGACACTTACCTACAGATGTAAAAGGGGATGAAAATGAATTAATGCATATTATATTCTATAGAGGGAGAGTACCTATATTCCAATTTAAATATTATACATGTAGGGGTCGGTCACTAAATTAGAGTAATGATCCTCATCACGACCCAGACCTATACACATGGAGAGGGTGACCCAAGCATAAAAGTGATTTTGGAAATCAAATTGATTATACAAGTAAAGTGTGACCTTGGGACGTGGACAAGATCATGTATGTGATTAAGTAGGATTAATGGATCACATATGTGTTGGGTTGAGATATGGTCTCATTGAAATACCAAGTTAGATCTAATGGGGAAGGATCAACATTATTGAGCATTCCCCCTATCTTAGGTTCAAGATAATCGATCATTGCCCCCATCCTAGATTGTGAATTCCATCCTGGAGAGGTTCCAATAGGGTGTCAATCAGTTGCTGGAATGGGGTTGTACAATGAGGAGGATGACATGAGGTAGATGGCCATGGTGGCACACTATATTGGTAAGACAATGGTGGAGGATTCTCCATGTGTCTTTGAATTCAACATTGATGACAATGATGGGTAGACATTTTTGAGGGACTAACCCCATGTGGTGGACAAGGAATTTTATAATCGGTGCAGATGGGTCGACTAGAAAGGCCCTAGGTACCTAATTCTGTCGATATAATCGCAACAACATGGGATGATGTGGAGAGTTCATCAGAAGATGAGATGAAGAAAATAGTGTTCATCCTTCTTGAAGAATCCACTCAAGGGTAAAATTATTTAGTGGTGGTGACTTGGGACTCTATGGAGAGTTAGCACAAATCATCTAGCATAGATTGAAACTAGAGTACATCTATAGAATGGTGTGAGTAATGACTGTGGAGGCCAAAACCTACACAACGATGGTTGCTGTGCAACACATTTTTACATGTCTTGGAGTGCTAGGAATATGCACCACCGAAATGTGTTTGTAGGTTCATCCTCTAATGTATAGATGTGAGTACACAAGATAGGCCACTCCAGAAAATTATGGGTAGCATGACCCAAAACATCACACAAATCAAGGCATGTGCATTCAATCTAAGGTAGTAGGGATAGGATTCATAGGTTTATTCATATTTATTAATGGTGTCACACTTGTCATTTCCCCCCCTAACTTATTCTTGGGAAGTGGTGGGGTGGTGGTATTTTTTTCCTTGGGGGATACAAGAGGAGGGTTATTGGTGGTATCAATAAGTTGTGTAGGTGTCAAAACAACATATGGTGTAGGAGGTGGATTAGGAGGGGTAAGGTACCAAACAGGGAGGCCTAACGTCAAACCCAGGACATTAAGATTTGGCATGACTAGCATGCTCACAATTCTAGAGGGTGTAAACAAGAATTGGATTTTTTAAATAGGTGTGTCTAAGAATTGGATTTTTTGGGAGAGGGGGTAGGTTGGGCTTGAGTTTGAGGTGAAGGTGGAGGATGAGGTTGGTCCATCGATTTATTGGAGGAAACTATACATAGATATGATGTTTCCACCTTTAGGGTTGGAGAAGGTAGATCCTAAAAGGTTCCAATCATGGGGGCATCAGTAAAGCTGCGACTCCCAACACTCGTAAATGTTTGGATAGACATGCAACCGATACTACTTTCTATTGTGGGTCGAATATTTTCTGGGAAATTTGACCCCTTGGGTTCGTAATATGTTAATTGGTCCATGTTTACAATCTTCCCTTCACAGGAAAACATCATAATCCTGAATATGGATGAGGTGACAACTTTCATAGTGTACATATAGCTATGCCTAAGGAGGAGGTTGTAATATTTCTAAACATTGAAAACCTCAATGTCAATTAACACTATTTTTCCAGCTAACTCTATAGGGACATTCTAGAGAAGACCCTCAGGTTGAGCAACACAACCATCATAGGCATGCAACGTTGTGAGGGATGGAACAATTTGAGGGATCTAATTTTTTTCAAACATGATTTGACATGGAACAAGTGGAGGATCCTTCAATGACAATGCACCAATGAATCACAAATCTTCAAACGGTAACCAATAATAAGAAGGCTACTAAATAGGTAATCCTTAGCTCTACATGATCCAAATCGAATGTCATCAAATAGGAGTTGGAAGGATCAATCACACCTAGAAATGACAGTAAGTATTTACATTGAACATGACAGTTTCTAAGAAATTCTAGTGTTAACATGGCAGCATGGGACTACACTAAGTCATCCACAACATTATAGTTGGGGTGGCCCAAGTGTTGGTATTATTTGTGATGCAATGTAAAGGAAACTTAGTGACTTTGTGGATCCCATTGCTAGGTGGTATACATAGGTGCAAGGGTTTGCTTACTGTAGTGGTATCTTTCCCCTTATCAATAGTGGAATTTTAGTGGTTGAACCATATTGGTTATGTCCCATCTAAAGGTTCACATCAGCCGAAAACATGAGGAGGTGTTGGACCCTATAATTAGAAGGTTGAATTGATGAAGCTAGTTAGGGTGGATAAGGAACTAAAGATTGTTCTATGACTACCCATTACAAAGGAAATGGGTTTTGTAGGGCCATAGGTTTTGTTTGAGTGTGCTAAGGAAAAGGTGGGTTTTCTCGCCCATGTGGGCTAGCAGTCACTTATCATTGGTTCACCTCCTTCCATATTTGGTGTTCCTTAGAAAAATGGGTACAGTGATGGGTATAGTTCCCATACACACTACATAGAGAACATGGATGATTGGTCCATAAATAAGTGTTCTTAGACCATATGCGCCCTAAAATTTGGATCACCCTCAATCTGTGTTGTAACACCCCAGTTTTGACCTCGTTTGCATTAAAAATGTATATGATGTATATATTGTAATTAATCATGGTGTGGAGCTAAAGGCAAAATCCCCACCATCGACTTAACATTTTATGTTCCGGCGATTAAAATCGTTGCCAATGGTATTTCGTGCTAGCCGGCACATTATAATTTTGGCATTATGTAAATATGCAATTTAATTAAAAACCCCAACCAGCTATGTCAATGCAACAAATAATGAGATGGGGGCATGAATTCCTAAGGATAATAGAGGGAAGTATTTAACCTTTGGGGCCAATGGGGAAAATCCAAATGTCAATGGGAGAACCCATCAAACAGTCAACTACCTTTCTTGTCTCATTCACCCAATCATTTAATTCTTCCATAAATTGGTTGAAGTAGTTATTGCATGGGGATGGGAAGAGGATGGGCAGGAAATTCGAACTTGGGGAAATACCCATTTTTGGGGAAAAACGTTTTTGACTTTTGGGGCAAGTTAACACCCAAAATGCATGCCCATTTGGCCATACACCCACATTCTCCATTTTCTCACGAAGTGGAAGCTTGAGAGTTGTTTTACCTTCATGTTTTTGCTCATTTTCCTCATCTTACATGCCTAGAAAATCTGTTTTGGTGTTGGTCAGCAAGTGGGAAAGGAATATTTTCATTTTGGGAGTTTATGGTAGTCATTTTGGATCCTTTAATGCCATAAACGTCCTCAAGAATTTGTGGGAAACAAGATTCACATTTTTGGGGTTTGTAGAGGTTGTTTTTGCCCCAAAATCCCCATAGCCGTTTTCTAGAATTGATTTGTTGAGTTGGGTTTTTGTAGAGGTTGATTTTTCCCTGTGGAGCAATAGAATGATTCTGAAATCATTTTCCTCACCCCTAGTAGTTTCCCCATCTGAAATTCATTTTTGGTTTCCCATGTATCATAAATTGCCTAGCAAATGCATTTTTGTTTTTATGGGCATATTTGTTTTGATCTGAATTGTTATGCACCTTAATTTGGGTCTGAACCAGTTAGGAGTGGAAGAGGTAAGTTTCTTGATGAACCTAGTGCATGAGGAACCTTACCGAGATATCTTGAGGGTTGATTGTTCCTTACTACACATCCTGAATAGCACTAGAAGGGAATGCATAGCCTGAGGGACTGTACAATAGAGAAGGGGATGATTCCTTGTGTTGGGTGTGTACGTGTTGGAAAAGCCAAGTGAAATCTTGTGTAGGTGTCCATAGCTCTATGGTTGAGCTCACTAGCTTAGCAAACAAGCCTTTCCATCCCCTTGGCAATCTGATAAACCCAAACATAGCTTTGTCTTGACTGAGTTTTAACATATCTTTGTCTATGTGTGATCCTACTTAGTTTCCTTTTCCTTGGGGAATCATGCCTAGCTCAGGGGTGGCAATGATGCTGAGAGATCGATGAGCACACTAGCCTATGGTTGGGTGGAACGTTGCAGTGGCATAGATGGTTGCGGGAAGATTCATTCGAAGATAAGTATTCTCATGTAATTACCCATGCAACTATATTGTTTATATGAATTATGATGAACGTGCTCCTTATGTTGAATGTATGTTTGCTTTCATTATAATGTTGATTAATGATGTTAGACAATGCATAATTGCATCTTTTACTTCAATGTAATTTTATGTTTACGTTTATGGGGCTAGTTGCCCAAATTAGATAGCAGCAATAGTCGCATCCTCTCTCTGGTAGAGGGGCGGGGACGTGACATGTGTATGACATCAATCCATAGTAAAACAAAATTACCGCAAAAAAATGCATACCACCTAATACATCTAGGCCTCTTCACTAAAGAATCCAAATAAAATAAAATAAAGAAAGTAATTCACTTCCCGTCAATGGTGAGGTGCGCGATATTCATCACCAATACTGAGAGGCACCTAACCTCCTCTACATTGAAAGAATAAATTTGTAGTTGTGCAAAATGCACCTCAAACTCAACAAGATCAATTACATTTTCACTAATATATCTCTGATAATAAGCAAGCTAACTCACTGCTACAATACTAGGTGGGACATCAAGGAACTGGGGAAAATCCTCCTCTCTCTTGGATATCCCAGCAATTAATTAAATATCCTACTTAGTGGATTAGAACCATTGATCAGGAAGAATACAAAAGGACTTTATATGTTGATCCGAATAAAGGATCAACTGCATCAAAAAAGTTGAGTTCCCCTCAAGGGATGTTGCCTCCTAATAGAACTTTAGGAGACTGAAAATGCTCAAGAGGTCTCATTTCTAGTCAATAATGGACCTAGGGAAAAAATATATCACCCTCCCTCTTGCTTTGTAATCGCGTACAACATTGTACAAGTCAACTCGGGCATGTTTCTATTGATGGGCCTCTCATCGCTGACGTATCTGAGAATGATTCACATATAACATTGATCAATCTCATAAATAGAAATAAAAACCATTAAATATTTCATTAAATGAGCATGTTATTTATTAACATCAAATAATAATTTGTTTCTCATACTAAATGAATTTAACAAGCGGTGCTTCTAAATTATAGCAAAGCACTAACATCAGTGCTCTTCTAATAGGAGTGAATCGCAAATGGTGCACTACAATATCATAAATGCACCAAGTACATAAATAAAATAAATTTAAATTTAAATCATATGGATATTCAATGTGTTAAAATGCTAGAAGCACCGTAAACAGTGTGCTATGTTGGCCCCAACACAGTGGGTGTTAAATTTTTTATTGAAAAAAAATAGTGTGTTTTTACAACAAAAGCACCTGTTCATGTGTTCTACTCAAGTGCACCAGAAATATTTTGTAAATCTTAAAAGTGGTGCTTCCATCAATAGGAAGCATCGGTGCACCATGGACATGTTAGCGCACCATAAATGGTGCTCGAACATTTTTAGAGCACACTATAGTATGAGAATCTCTTTTTGAGATTTATAATTATTTTTTATTGACATCATGGTGCGCCTTTTAATGTAAGCGCACCAACTCATCAGTGTGTACTTGTTATAAAAAGAGCACTAGTTAACGTGGTGACTATTTTTTTAATTTAGTGTGGTGGTGCATCTAAAAATATCTCAACCACTGCAAAACAATGCTCTATGTTTTCACCAACACTGATGTATGTGATCTACTAAATTCCACTTGAAATATTTTTAAAATATTAAAAATGGCGCTTCCATTAATAGGAATCACCAATGAAATGTGGACACGACAACGCATTGTAAACGATGCTCAAATGTTTTAGAGCGCACCATACTAGGAGTGGCTCTTTTTGAGATGTATAATTATTGTTTATCAGCATCATGGTGCACCTGTTAAACATCAGTGCATCGACTCATTGATGCATACATTTCAATAAAGCACACCAGTTAACACAGTGAATACTTTATTTTTAAAATTAGTTTGCCGATGCATCTAAAAATACCTCAAGCATCATAAAACGGTGCTCTATGTGTTTACCAACAGTGGTGTGTTACAATATTATACCACATCGCTAATGGTGCACTATTGTTTTCGAAGTGCACATATTATCACTAATGTGAACAAAAAAATTTAAAGGTGATGCATTATGAAATGTATAGCACACCATGCATGCGATGCACTACACAATGCAACACACCGCGAATAGTGCACCTTGTAAATTTAGAGAGTGCATTGTATGTTGCAGTGCGAACCGAATGGCTTGAACACATTGTGCAACTTTTTTAAATTTTAAAAAAAAAGAGGCAAATAAAGCTCAATTTTAATTTTCTATCTGCTAAAAATTTAAATTAGGACATAAAAAAAAGATTACCTGGTCACTTGTGCATTAAGGAGCTATGGTTGCAATGTACACTGTTGGTACCGAAATCTATGCCATTAAAAATTTTAGATTCCAGCATCGTGCATGTAAAGAAGGACCCCAATTTTCGTTGGTAGAAATTCCACCAACATTTTTCCAAAAATTATGTGTCCCAATCAACTTGGTCAATTTCATATTGCTTCAACTTCCATCCAGTTCACTTCGTAATGAATATCTTTTCCCTTGTTTTGCTGGTGAGGAGATCACGTCTTTATCTTAAAATAATATTTTTTATTAAAAATAGAAATTATTAAATAGTAATTTTATTTTTAAAAATAAATTTATTATTTAATGGTTTTATATTAAAATTAAAAATTATTATTTTATAGTTTTCTTTGTCATTTTGAATGCTTTTTATTAAAAAGCATTAAGTTTTGTTTTGGAGCGTTAATCACCAACCAAAGTCAAGCTCCAAACTTCACAACCAAGTTTTAATGTTAAGTCATTAATTAGTGTCAAGACCCTAAAGAGAAGGGTACTTGTCTCAAACTTCACAACCAAGTTTTAATGTTAAGTCATTAACAGGTGTCAAGACCCTAAAGGGAAGGGTACTTGTCTCAGTGCCAATGGGAAGCCACGAGCATCCACAATACAAGTATTTTTCAATGTGTTGATCATACATGGAACCATTGGTCAATATAAACATATGAAATGTAGAAATGGTTATGCATATGGGATATGTTCCCATCGCACAAAGGAAAAAATGTACAAGTTGAGCCTGATCTAGGCTTCCAAGTGTCAAGTCAAACCATCGAGCTCTCATGTTAATGTCAAAAGAGCATTCACAAGTGTCAAAAATATTCCTAGTCTTAAAGAGAACCAAAGGAGTTGTAGAAAGTATTCACTTGTTGCATGTAAAGAAGACTTTGAAGATCTGAGTCAAAATCCTTGATCAAAATATCCAGTTGTCCCATATAAGAGTCATTATTTGATTACATCTCATTTCATATTTTAATGGATTCATTTGAATTAAAGTAGAGCTTGAGATTTAGAGGCAGAGTATATTAAATGACAAAGTTATAAGATTTGAATTGTCGAACCATTTTACATAAATTTAGAGGATCTGGTGATCAAAATGAACAGTTGGTGAAATGAAGTGTCGAGTATCCCATAAGTATATCTGAAAGCAAATATATTGAGGATATCAAGCTCAGTATTTTTAGTTAACACTTTAAGGTAATTGTCATAACCCCAAAATTTCACAAAAATTTAAAATTTTTAAAGTAATATAAAATGTCTGAAGTCGCAGTTTAATAATTACCAGCGGTTAGCGGAAAATGAAACAGTTAACAATATGTAGTGATTAACTTTAAACCCATAAAAACTAATACCATTTTAATTTTGGTAAGTTATATAAAATGACTTTCATTCAGTTGCTTCTAGCTATACTGATAATTTAATTTTTTCAAGTAGGTGAGAAAGCCATGTTCTAAATCGGGGCTTACTTAGCAACTGCTAACTTAGCTGGATTTTCTAGTTCTTATAGGTTCAGCAGGTAAACTTTTGAACAAGTAGGAGTTTATTTTTGTGTTAAGTCAAGAAGTACTTCTTTAGTATAATAAAATGCTAGAGCATCAATTGATTAATAGAAAGCAAGGCTACGATGAGGTAAAGTAACTTCCTTTGCTGCTTTTGGATCTAAGATAGTATTTTAAGTTAGTCGTAAAGACCACTATTCTTAACATACTTAGTGCCTTTATCCAGAATGAGTTCTACTTAATTTTCTTTCTATTGTTTTATACCTAGTCACTTACAGAATCTATTGATGAGCATAGGGCTCATAATTTAATATGGAAATTGTCACATACCCCAATTTTGTAAAATTATGTAATTTGTTTTATTTATTTCTGAGACATTATGTTAAACTTAATCCTAAGTAGGGATTGATGACTCAGCAGAGTCAACAATTATGGAGTGTAATTCAAAATATTTTATTAATAATAAATAAATTGTGGAGACAACAGCATGGGAGAGCTGTTAAAAGAGGTTACTGGTCAAACTGGTGGATGGAACTAGGTGGAAAGGCAAAAAGACAAGTGGCAGCATCCTCAAGCACTTCCTAAGTTGCAGGTGGCAACTTCCCTATATTTGGGGTCATGATTCCCCAAGAAAGTGGAATGTGAGCAGGTGGCTCATTAAATGACAGTTAACCCAACTAAGACCTAGGCAATCTTTAAAAGTACTCAATGAAGAGAGCTGAGGCTGCTCAGTTTTTATTCCAGAAAGAATTCATTCAGCTGAATGTTATTCAGGAATTTCATTTGAGGAAAAAGGGAAAGACAGTAAGGAAGTGCTTTGAGTGAATGTTTGCAGTAACTTGATGCTGATTACAGCTATTTGAGCTGAGGGAACTGACTAACAGTTCTGAGTTGATACTAAGTTGAAGACTGTATCTGTTTTGCTGCACCTAGTTCCAAGCCAGGGAGACCAGAGCAAGCTCGGGGGTCCTAAGAAGTCGCTGTCTAACCGCTCTCCAGGAATTGATAGGGAGGAACAGCCTCCCATCTATGTTGTTGTCCACAGCATTAAACAGGTTCTTCATTCATTTCTTTATGTCTTTCTGAGTATAAATGGATAAATGTTATAATTATTTATATGTCTGAATAATTGTTTAGTATCTTGGAATGTTAGTAACAAAAACCTGTTAGTATCACTGTGTTTTTCCACATCTGATATTATCAGATAGTACTCTAGCACAGTGTCTCAGTGTTGAGAAGTAGTAAACTTATGAACTGAGCCCTATTTTACTTGTAGACTACACAAATGTTTTTCTGTTTGACTCATTAGCTATATTCTTACAGTTTTTAAATATTTTAGTCCTGTAAGTAACCTTGTTTATAAATATAAAAAAATACTAGCAGTAAAATGAAAATGAAAGTTAGTACAAGTATTCATGCAGTTAAGTTATGATGGTTCTTCTATCTTGAAAGGAATTCAGTTTTACAGAGTTGAAATGAAAACATTACTGACAGAAGAACATATGCATGTATCTGTTATTTAGCTACTTAAGGTTATAAGTTAAGTCTTTTTGTAACCGACTATATTTCTTAGCAAGAGACTGCAAATTTCTTTCCAAGTTACTGTATACTCATTTATTTTCAGCTAGGTTAAAGTACATTATCATAACTGTTATTCTTAATTTATTTTGGTAAATAGATGCTATTCTATATCCAAGTATTTATATAGATACTATAGAAAGGTTACATTAATTATTAGTTAAATAATGTACAGAAATACTCAAGCCTTATAAATACATACAGAACCCAAATCAATATCAGATAAGTAGCATTAGAATAATATTCCTAATGATTTCAAGGAGTAGTATTGTATTGCATTATCTCTAATGTACATTATACTATATACACTTTATTAGTAAACATTCATGTGGTATGTTAAACTACAATTATAAACTTAATTAATAGACACAAAACGTAAACAAATACAGTAAATTATGTACAATTTTATAGTGTATTGTAAAGTAATTAAAATGTTAAGAAAAAGAACAAAAGTAATAATTAGTAAGGTTTAACAGGTTCGACCAGGTTATATAAACCTGTAAAGTTATTAACCAATTAAAAAAAAAAATAAAGTAAAAGGTAGTTATTATACAAAAATTCTTTTAGTAATTATATCATAGTATTATATGATAACCAGGATAATATATTAAAATAGTAATAACAAGTATAAAAGAATATTACTATTATATATTATATTAAACCAGAATTAAAATAACTTACAGACTGTAAGGAAGGGTTAAAACCCTAGATAGTTATTTACTTCAAGTAAGTAATAATTATAAATTAACACAAGGGTTCACAGTAACTGCATTATAAACTACATGATAAGGCAAATCTTAAACTGAAGAATTAATTTTCTTCTTAAAACAGACTTTAAACAAAATAACGCTTTATTATTATTGTTATAAAATATATATATATATAACTCTGTATGAGAAGAAAAACCATAAGCTAAGGTACTCTGTTGTACAGTTAAGTAAAACTCTTTTAGAGGATACGTTAAGCATACACAAGCAAAAGTTAAAACAATCTTTAAGATAAGATTATAAACCCTAACTGTCACTTGGTAATAACTGTCATCATAAAATCCGAGTCATGTTAATTGCAAAAATAAATCAGATTAATGATTTAAACAAATACAATTAACAGAATTTTAGATAGTTATATTTATTGAGATATTAAACAATTTATTACTTACAGAAGAAAAAATTAATACAATAATCATAATATACAATAATAGATAAGAAAACTAATTTTATATTGTAACTGTGCAAAGCAGGGTTAAAACCCTAGAAGTCCAAAGTTAAGTAATTAAAATAAGAAATTATATTAACCCAAAATTTACTTACGGCCTCCTTTTAAATCAACTTATCAAGGCTAACACATTCTGGATTCACTTTTTATAAACAGTGTTTAAATTAAAACTCAGACACAGTAGTATTATCAAAACTACAAAAGAAATGAGACTCTGTATCCAGTTTGAAGATGAACTGTGGGCGAACACACCCAACAGCCTTTAAATCCAAAAATTTATACAGTAAAAAGGAGAAGCTGCAGTCGAGGTTAAACCTCTTGGCAGCAGGCTTTAAGCCTAGATTTCCTTTCAGCTTTTTCATAAGCTTAATAGACAACAAAGAAATTTACATCTCGGCCTAAGCCGTAAGACTGTCAGTCTTAAAGACTGAAGAACACTGAAAGGGTTTCGGGCTCCTTGAGCCGACCCAAAGGAGTCCCGTATGTAAACCATAAGGAAAAAACCAGCCATGGCATGACCAGGCTTACCCGATTTTAAAGCCAGCTTGCCTTGTCTTCCACTTTCGACCACACTGGAAGTCGTTAAACCCTGTATTGCATTTATGCAAACCTAAAATAAGTATGCTGCATTTAAGTAAGATTTTAAATTGCAGAATAAAAACAATTATTATTTTAGCAGATTATAGATTCGTTACCTGTTAATGGAAGAGGTAAGTTGTTGTCCCCAGCGTCGTAGCTAACAGAACAGGTAAGTAATACCTGTATGAGGTAAAAGAAGTTTTATCTCAGCCTTATACAGAAGAACAAGTATACGTTCAACTCACGAAACCCTGGAGGAAGGAAGAACAATAAGCAAGGGGTTTTAGCACGGACTTCTACAAAGCAAGAGAAGGAAACCATAGAACTGTAGCCAGCAAGCAACGGAGGGAGACAGCCATGAATGTAGTCGGCATGGAGGAGTTTAAATGGAGCCGAGACCACGCAGGAGTACTCGGCCCATCGCAGAGCAAACAACCCTGAAAGGCGCAGTAAAATATGAGTTTAGGGTTAGCTCTCGGGGTTTTTATTCACTCGTTGCAGGGCTGTAGTGCTGCCACGCCAGTGCTTAAATATTTTTATCAAAGTGGGTTTTGCAATATAGTTCATCCACGTCGTATAGAAGAAATGATTTCAATCATTTGTGGTTTATGGTTTACCAAGGTCGTGGAGCACCGTTGCATGCAAAGTAATGCTTTATTATTCTTTAATATTAAGTCAACTACGGTAATCATATGTAAGTGAGAATAATATAACAAAACTATAAGTTCGAGGTTGGGAAATACCCATTCTAAATCTTAGCTCGAGTTTATATAGTTTATATTTATATATATATAGTTTGTTTTTATATATATATACTCCTTCGGAGAATAGTCTAAGGTTTTGTAACATAATGTTTCATGAATTGAAAACATGGTTAAACAATAGTATAAATATATTACGATGGTTTCATGAAATGGAAAACAAGGTATCTAGTTTTATAAACTTCTTCTTATAAAAGCATAGAGACCTTGATACTATTTGAGTGTACTCAAGGAAATTTTTCCTAGAGTTTTTAATGTTGGCTTGACTTCTAAACCTTGAAACCATCTCTTCCTTTATTGAGTTAAGGACTTTTCAATAGTATACAAACTGTATTAAGTGAATATGTTTGTATTTGAATATAAATTTAAGGATTGGTAATGATAAGACAAATCAATGATTTTGGCTAATGCTAGTTAGTGATTTTCACTTTGTTTGCTAGCATCATATAAAATTTGTATAAGAAAGTATGATATGAGAAGGCTAAGTTATATTTCTTTTACATATCTCCTAAATGGATTATTGAGCAACATTCAAATAATGATTATAATACAAGACTTTTAAGAATAAGAAGTAATCATTTACCTTGAAAAATAATGGTTTTACTTCAGAAGACAACCTCAGTAGCAGGCAAAGACTTGGCAGTAATAGTTTTACAGGCCAGAAACCCTGCAGTAGTAAAAGGAGTTTGATTAGTATTTTTTCAAATCAATTGCATGTATAGGTTTAGTTTCTTATTATAGAAATTACAATTTTTGTCTCACTTTTGTGATTCTTAAGAAATTAACATGATGATGGTATAGAAAATACAACTGTATCAGACTAAAGAAATTGACATATATGTATAAGCAATATGTACTTCTATTAGAAAGAATTAAGACTATATTACCTCATCTTAAAATGAGTTGTTTGGTCTCTTCCTTCAAATCGGGTTGCTTACGACAACCTATAGTATTTACTTAAAAATGTCTTTAGCCGCGCCACAACTTCTTACCTGTACCTCTGTAAGAAAATTAGAAACCGCTGTGTTAGCTCGAAAGCTAAGTAAGCCTGGTGACGCATAACAGATTACCTTATGGTCACAAAAAGGAACAAAGGTCAGTAAGCTTAAAATTGTTCTATAACTGAATATTCTAACTGGTAAATTAAATAGCAAGCTGTTAATTTATAACATATTAATATTAGTCAAACTGCTTTACATTTTTGAAAGCTAATCCTTACTGAAAACTAATTAGTATTAGTTGAGCTGATAACTAATGTTTGTAGTTTAAAAAGTTTAAATTTTTTCGAAATTTTGGGGTTTTGACAGAAATACTTTTACTGTAGCATAAGTTTACTGCTATTGTTCTGTTTAATACTCAATGTACTGCTTTATATGCATGAATATAATCCTATGATCCTCAAGGAATAAGTTTACCATAGATTACATAGCTCTACTTTTAACTCTTCTTTAGTAGTGAAGAATATCAACTTGTTTATCTGTATACAGTTATAATTATCTCCTTACACTACTAGACATCAAGTTATAATTTTCGATTTCTAGTTAATCACTATGCCACATGTGTTTTTGTAATATTACATTACCATATTGTTAATAGTGCTACTAAGTATTTTTACTTATATCCTTAGGTAGTCTTACTACCTTGTAATTACCATGGTGTGGTCTAATAAATGATTTGATTTATTATGATTTTGGTTCTTCATAGAAAACAACAATAACACTAACCCCAAGAAGGGTTTAAACTATAACACTGTTGACTTTATGCAATCGTAAGAATTATACTAGGGTGGAAATACTACCTAGCAATTACCTCCACAAAGTTAACTATAGATAAATGACTTTATCAGTTTTGTTCTTACATAAAACTAGTCGTTAAACA
This sequence comes from Pseudotsuga menziesii, assembly GCA_001517045.1. NCBI lineage: Eukaryota > Viridiplantae > Streptophyta > Pinopsida > Pinales > Pinaceae > Pseudotsuga > Pseudotsuga menziesii. Next base: position 1,184,549 of record LPNX010795155.1, on the reverse strand, counting down.
TTGCTTAAATCATCGAATACAAGGTTTGTAATAAGAGCAATTAGAAATGCAAAAGACTAAAGATCGAAGGCATAAATTCCAATATTGATCACGATATATATATGCTTTTACAAATGATTGATTGTAATGTTATCAAAATGCAATTGATAAGAACTAATTTCATACAAAACAATAGCATTAGTTGCATGGTATATATGATTGGCAATGACATGATTTTCAATCGACAGTATACGGTTGACTATAGGGGTCAATCCACTTTTTGGTTAAAATTTTCTACAGGCATGTGGAGGAGTATCCACCATGCAATGGTTAATTTAAAAATCAAAAATGAAACCCTACGCTCTTCATTTTCCATCGAGGGTTTGCTCTGCACTGAGGGAGTTCTTCACGGCCATGAGAGGCCTGATGGTTCACTGTTTGTTGGCTCCGTTGTATGTAGTATAGTACTGCATTATTTGTGCAAGTGTTAAGGTATTCTTAGTTTGTGATTTAGTTCTTTCTATGAGTTGTTGGAACACGGTGAGAGTGAGTTTAGAACTCTGTCAGTAGCTCGAAAACTGGAATAGTGTTACCCTATCTTTGCTTGTGACTTGCTCCAGCTTCGGGAAGATTAGAGGAATAACCTCGCTACCTCTGTCATAGGGTTGACATGAGGGTTTGGTTGCTTCTAGGTGAAGTTACTCGAACTGGTTCAGTTCTCTTCTTGGATGCAAACCTCTTATTTGCAGGTAAAAAGCTTCACCCTGCACTCATCCCTTTCATTAATTTATAGCTAAGGTTTTTAATATGGTGAATAAAATTTCTAACTATCGATTTGGCTTGGACTTGCAGATTACAGTCATGTCTTCAAATTTGAAGGCAAGCCTCTCCAGCATTCATTAACTTCATGGCCTACAACGGGTAAGCCCCGGTCTTGTCGTGGCATCTCTCTACTTGCAAATGGTTGTTGGAAGGAGTTTACAGTTGGAAGGAAGCATGGCTTCGGTTCCTTCAATGGTTTAAATGTTTAGTATGTTGTTACTCTGGTTTTACTTTAAAACCCTTTATGTTTACGCTAGGTAATACCCGCCCTTGATCCGTGATATGTATTTTTCTTTTTTGGTTAATACTTAGCCTTACAGCTCGATAATGTAACACATTTGGTTTTTTTTTTTAAAGAAAGGATTCGTTAAGTTTTAAATTTCCATTTGAGCTCAGTCTCGTTTTACTCTTAGATGTGAACTGTGGTTTCTTTTAGCCTGTAAATAATGTGTTTATTTTTCTATATAAAGATTTATAATATATATTTACTTTCCGGAAAAGACTGTGATCAGTCTAATGCATGGATTGTAGCGTTCTTGTTAAATTTATTACACAGTTAATAATGTAACTGGTTATAACTTATTGCAGGTTAAATTTTATTTGAATAGATTAGTTGAAGGGATTTTGACCCTTAGGTTTTCATAGGTATAAACCTGTCTGGTTTTAAATTTTTAAAATGCACAAATATAAATAATTCTTAGTTATTTCGTTTATTATTTATAAATACATTTATTTTTATTTCCTACTCTATGATTTATAATTATTTGGAGCTCTATAGAGAAGATAATTTTAACTCTAGAACTCTATTTATTTTACATAAATGAAGGGTTTATAAATGAAACCCTAATCTGGTTTTTATTAAGTAATAGTTGAGATTAAGTTAATATTTTAAAAGAAGAAACTGTTTAGTTATTAACTTGTTTATATACTTTCTTGAAGATTAGTTAATATCTCCTATAAACTTTTATTTCTGTAATACCAGTGTAATTTACTATTTCTTTTACCTACATTTTCATTTAGTTAAACTAAGTAAAAACAGTAAAATATAAACAAACATAACACTGCTTTTTCATTGCATTTTAAAACATTGAAATAAAATTTACTCTGTTTACCTACAGATACAAAATCATATCTACTATTTCCATTCCCTTAAGGAGTATTTCATTTATTTAAAGCATTCTAACTGTGCTAGAGTATGACCTGGTTTCTAGGTGTGAAAAAACACAACTTAGAAAATTTAATTTCTTTCTATTTCATTATTCCCTAAACCATTTTCGTTTCTATAAAATCTAATAAGAATACTAAATCTAACATTTCACAAACTCTAAACTTTTAACATTCAGGTAGCAAATAAACTAAAATTTATTTAACTAAGAGAGTAAAATAAAATAACATAGAACCTATTGAGGACAAGACGACAACAACTTGAGGAGGCCATTCCTCCCTACCAATATCCTGGAGAGCACTCAAACAACGCTTCCTCAGGACCCCCGAGCTTGTTCCTGGTCTTCTTAGCTGAGAACTAGGTGGAGAATGCAACTGTAGAACCCTCTGTCACCTGATTAGTTCAATACCTCAGTGAAACAATTTGCTCTCAGCAATATGATCTTCAGCTTAAAAGCTACAACTAGATCAATCTTAGCAGTTTTCCCCTCAAACATTTTCCAAATTCCCTTCCATTGAATTTATCTGAAGTAAATTCATTCACCCTGAATGATCACTTCTCTAGAATGAGCAGCCTCAGCTCTCTTCAATGGGAAATTTTATAGAGATGACTAGGTCTTCTGGGTCAGTTTTCATTAATTGAGCCACCTATTATGATTCCACTTTCTTAGGGAATCATGACCACAAATACACTGAGGTTGCTACCTACAACAGTTGGAAGTGGTTTGAGGATGCTGCCACATGTCAGTTTGCTCTCCACCCAGTATCCTCCACCAATTTGACCAGTAAACACTCTTTTAACAGCTCTCCTAAGCTGTTGTCTCCTCATTTATTTATTTATAAATAAAATATTATGAATTTACATTAAATATTCTTGACCCCACTGGTCATCAATTACAACTTACCATAAAAATTAACATATTGTTCCTCAAATAATATAAAATTGTTTTTGCAAAATTGGGGCATGTGACAGTAATAAGATCAGCTATCAACCAAATATCCTAGATTTTAAGACTACATTCATAATTCCAAGGAAGTATCTCTGCATTCGAAAGCACAATTGGCAAATAGACCAGCAGCTACAATTTTTAAGGGTTATTGGGAGCAGGATTATAGTCAAAGGGACATAGGAGGCAGAGCACCTGTCAATGACAGAATCAAAGCAGTTTAGCATGGATTTGGAAGACCATATCTAATGAGCATATTCAGGTATTATTCACACATTCTATAGACAGATGGCAGAACATTTCAAGAAGAATATTAGCATGCATAGGATTTTCTCTAGTCCAAAGGATATTTGACTTCATCAAATTCAGAGACCAATGACCAAATAATTCAACTACTTCAAGCATCCTAGATGCTTCTTAAGACTTGGTTGTTTATCCTTATGATGATGATATACAATTAATGTATTTTAAGTCAAATCTTGATAAGGCTAGAATACCTGAAATAATGAATCTAAAAAGTTTGTTTGTAATCTCTTTTATTTTTGAAAGGATTTGATATTATCTAAAGGGATACTCAAGATGGATTCTCTTATCTAAATATGATGTAATTTTATAGTTATATAAGAGATCACCATCTACTATAGTGGAGGTTCTAGTCGTGAGGCTGTAGGTTTGTGTGAGGGCCAAGAGCTGTATTTTAAAGGTCTAAGACGAGCTTTTTTTTATTGTATTTTGGAGACCTGTAATATTAACATGATGTTGTATCTATTTTGAGATAGGTTATGACAATGTTTCTATCTAAATATTTCAAAGTTTTGTTTAAATTGCTTATGGTCATGAAATCCTTCATTATAATGTTTTTATTGTGAATGATCATGCCATGATTCATAAATTAGGATTATATCTTAGGAATGTTTTTCTTGATGTGGTGGTTTAATTTTTATGTGTGAGTGAACTTTGAGTTCCACATGTATCAATAAGCTTCAATCCTTTACCATTGTTGACATAATAGTTTCTTCATCCAGTTATCCATGTCATTTATAGAATCTTGTGGTTTCTCTATTTCCATCAATCTCTTGACCTTTTACACAACCAAACCTAAATCTCAATCAAATCAATCAACATTTTCTCAAAGAAATAAAATGTGTGAGTTATGCTCTTGTAGCGGTCCTTGAGAATATTCCAGCACTAACATCCTCTGGTGCCATTGTAGAGAAGAAAAATAATGAAGTCATCTTCCCTAGGGTACATGAAACTGAGTAATTATGTCTTTTGATGTGTACAAAATATAGATATAGAATATTAGCTTCAAATAATTCATTGGGTGGCTTCATGTCTAGAAGGCTCCACTGGAGGAAGGATCCTGCTGACAAAGATGAAGAGTTGTAAGAGAGAAACCAGGTATGAGTTTCCTCCAAGAGCTCATATTCTTTTTTAACAATTCTTTTTTATCCTTTACCTTGTGTGTTAAAAGGATGATCCTTTTCTTTGTCTATTTAGATGACTATAAACCCGTTGTTTTATATCCCTCCTTGAAAGAAGAAGATCTACCCTCCTCTTACATTGTTGATTTCAATACGATCATTTAACCAGATCATATTATGAAGAACAATGTCTACATTTAGATTCATCTTGAAAATGATCAGCCTATTTATTGTAAAGATAACTTACTACCTCCTTAGATCATTGTTCATTTTTTCAATCAACTCACCATAGTTCAATGTAAGATTCAGCATCATTATAAACCCTTGAACCTACCTTTTGTCCTTCATGAATATGCCCCAAATTTTCTCGATTATCTACCTAATTTTATCAGAGAAAACCATGTGACAGCAGAGAATCATATGGATTTCTTTCAATGCTTCATAGATAACCTTGAAATCTTTCATGAAGGCATGTCTATGAAGACCTTTTTCTAGTCTTTGCATGGAGATGTTGGATTTATTTTCGAAGTTTAAAGACTGATTCAATTGGATCATGGGAAGAGTTACATGATGTCTTCCTGAGATAATGGGGTGTGAAAAAAGTATTATGACCAATTTTCTTTGGAGTTCAATGCTTTGAAAAGGAAGAAATATGAATCTATTACTAAGTTCAATTGGATATTTAAAAGCTTTTATCTCAACATGCCCAACGAGATTAGACCTTCAGAAAACGTTTCCATGATATATTACGCATCGGCTCATTCAACATCATGATTTAGTCCTCCATCTCAGTGTTAGAACATATTTCCCATCCAGACCTTGGTTAATAATCTTTTCATAAGTTTCCAAGTGTTTAGTGTAAGTTGTTCCATGTGAAAATGGTTCTAGTTCCTATTCTAGTGTCTTGGATCCTAGTTTTCCCACATTTGACCCACTTAGACTAGTGGTTATGCCATAAAATCTTGTTTTCCACTTACCCACTCTTTTTAGTGTTTTATGGAGTCAATACACCCCTTTATGCTTCATTTATGGGGTAGTTATTGCATTTCCCTATTTTAAGGAGACTAGGTGCGCCTTCTTAAGGATTTGGTCAATTTGCTCAATAATGGTCCAAATCAAGCCATTAAACCACCTCCAGCATCCTCATGATGGTACCTTTAACACTTGTCAACTATCCTAACCACTTCATGGTCCATCTAGGTTCACTTCACCTCATTATGGCTACTACTTGGAGTTAGACTTAGCACAATGTCATAGATTGGGGGAATTAGTCAAGATAAGCCAGCATTAATGTGACCTACTCATATGGTTTGTTGGACCCATTGTATTTTGTATCCAATGCTATTTTCCCAATGTATTGCATGTGATAATTCCTATATATTGTAATGGATTTTTTCTCAATAAACAGAGTGGAAAACTTCCCACTAGAGTGATTTTCCTCTAGTGTTCTATCCAATATTTCTTCTCTATTCTTGTTATCTCTTTATGCAAATATTTCTAAGTGAGATTGTTTTTTCTATATAGATATAGGATGGAATGTCACATGACTCAGAACTTTTGTTGTGATGTTGTGCATTCCAAAATCTTACATGGTATCAGAGCTAGTCTAATGCAAAACAATTCCCATTGTTGCTTCTAGTTATTACCTTTAGTCATTTGGATTTGCCTTTTGGACTTTCTCAAGCATGTTGTCCAAGTAAGGAATTTCAAAGAGTGTTGTTTGCAGGTAGATGAAGAAATAGTAGAAGATTCAACAAATGATCCAGTTCAACTTTCTTCCTCTATGGATTCCTCTATTTTTCATGAAGATAACATATGAGTTGTTTCCATCAATACTACTGAAGAGAAGATATTCCATCTCTCATCATTGTTCTTCCATGATTCTTCTATTGACTCTGATAGTGTGTGAAAGAGTGATCCCTTGGATTTTTTAGAAGAAGGATCAAAGCTTGGAGTTGTAGCATTCACTCTCCTTAAATCCATGCTTCTTATTCCTAGCATCGATTTTCAAAGTTGCACAGAAGATGGAGGACACCTACATTCACTAGGAGTTTATCTCACCTATTGTGGTTCGAAGCTCAAGTTTCAAGTGTTTCTTCATGCAATTGGATTTGTTTTCACCCTAGTTGGTTTGGTATGCAAGTTCAAATGGCTTCCAGGTTTTCTTGCTTTCATTGTTGAAGAAATCAAGCACTTATTTTGGGAGCATGATCCACTTCTTCCTAAGAAGAATATTCCTCCAGACATATTCATTTAGTTTGGAGTGTATAAATATTTTGGTTTCTCTTTCATGTCCATTTTTTAGGGAGGATTTCCCCCATGTGTTTTTTCCTCTTTCCTTAGTTCATATGGATTAATAATGTAAAGGGCGACCATAAGCCTTGTCGCTTGGGCCCTCAATAATTGCTCACAAACATTTTAGCTTAAGCAGGGGTTTTGGAACATATCTCCCATCTAGACCTTGGTTAATAATCTATGCATAAGGTTCCAAGTGTTTAGTGTAAGTTGTTCCATGTGAAAATTATTCCAGTTCCTAGTCTAGTGTCTTGGATCCTAGTTTGTCCACATTTGACCCACTTAGACTAGTGGTTATGCCATAAAATTTGTTTGTCCACTTACCCACTCTTTTCCTTGTTCTATGGAGTCAATGCACCCTTATATGCTTCATTTATGGGGTAGTTATTGCATTTCCCTATTTTAAGGAGACTGGGTGTGCCTTCTTAAGGATTTGGTCAATTTGCTCATTAATGGTCCAAACCCAATCCATTAAACCACCTCAAGCATCCTCATGATGGTTCCTCTCACTCTTGTTGACTATCCTAACCACTTCATGGTCCATCTAGGTTCATTTCACCTCATTATGGCCACTACTTCGGGTTACACTTGGCACAATTTCATAGATTGGGGGAATCAGTCAAGATAAGACAACATTAATGTGAGCTACTCACATGGTTTGTTGGACCCATGGTATTTTGTATCCCATGGTATTTTCCCAAGTTATTGTATGTAATAATGCATATATATTGTAATAGGTTTTTTCTCAAAAACGGAGTGGAAAACTTCCCACTTGAGTGATTTTCCTCTAGTGTTCTATCCAATATTTCTTCTTTATTCTTGTTATGTCTTTGTGCAAATAACATAAGTGAGATTCTTTTTTCTATCTAGATCTAGGATGGAATGTCACATGAATCGGAATTTTTGTTGTGATGTTGTGCATTCCAAAATCTTACACTCTGATAGAGGAAGTTATCTTCCTTACAACAGATGTTTTCAAATACCAAAGAGGTTGAAGACAACCTATGAGCTTGTGGAAAGCTTGTAGATCAAGTTTGGAATGAAGATTTGGATCAAGAGCAGGTCTATGGACAACATAAAGCATATCTATATGCAAAGGCACTAGATTAAGTATATGAACAACAGAAATCTGATCCAGGTTTTCACTTGCTTCAGTATGCTAATGCATCTATTTTAGATTTTATTTCTTTCTCAATTTTTTCTATTCTTAAAACTAATAATTGTCATGAGAAAGAACTTGCAAAGAATGATGATATTTTTGTCTTAGAAAAAGATGCTACTTCTAAGCATCTTACTATTTGTATTGGAAATCAACAGCCCTTGTTTGTTCATAACGATCTTCAAGATTACATGTTCTTGTATTTGGGTGAAGAGTTTTCATTACGTGAAGAAAGCCATCATAATGTTAACCATCAATTTCAAGAAAAACAATGAGTTTATGACAAATTTATGTGAATATGAAATTCAATGACAAATTTTCAAGAAGTAGATTTCATTGTGCATGATATTCCAACTTCTGAAATTGATCAAATTGTGTTGCGTCCTCTTAATTTTCATAATAACTATGGTGTTTTGAATGTTGCAAATAAGTTCTATGTTCAATAAGGTCATCAGCAATTGCAAGGGTATATTTTTTCCTAAAGGATATGAAACAAATGGTAATTATGACTTACTTCAAGGTCACCATTTTCCCAGCAAAAGAGAATTTTTGCAGTGGCAAACATCTCTCCTGGATCAGCACATTTTTGTTCTTGATTTTAAAAATCCAATAGCAGTTGTGTTGGAGTCATATTTTTCATTTTTTTTTATTTTTTAGACTTCATCATACATCAGCACTTGAAGGTGAGTATGATTTTCGAAATGATTTTCCATGGTTATTGTTATTTCTATGTTATCATTTATTGATCAGTTGGAAATATGAGGATCATTCTATCGCAAAGTTACTTGAATTGTTATTATGGAAGATAAGTTACACTTAAGTAGATTTGTCAACATGTTAGAGTAGGTAGTGTAGATAAATAAGCTTGATGCTTCAAGCATTTCCTTTAGCTTGCAGTGTGAGGTTTTCTTTCAACAAGTATGGTTTTCAGTGAGCAATTTCAATTTTGGAGTAATATGCTTTAAGTTTGTTTTTAGAAGTTAGCGTAATAGGGTTGTAGGGTTTGGAGTAGGTTGGGAATGAGATGAAAGACTCCGTCCCAATGGATATAGAACACTGGTGATTCTTATTCTCAAGATTAAGGAGGCCTTGGTTTGTAGAGAAGAATCATTTCAGAGCTTGATGGGCAGTACAAGTTGTAGATGTCAGAGATTGTTTCATGAAAAAGGTACAGGGCCTATGGGTTCTTAGAGCCTCACGCGAAAGACTATATCCCCATCCAGAGCCAGATGTTAGTACTAGAATCTGCCCCATTAAAAGATTTAGATTCCAACAGCACGCATGTAAAGAGGGAGCCCATTTTTTTCTAGCAAAAAGTCCACTAGCATTTTTCCAAAAATTATGAGTGTCCCAATCAACCCGGTCAATTTCTTACTAGTTCAACTTCCATCCAGGTCATTTCACAATGACTATATATGCCCTTGTTTTCCTTGTTTGGTGAGGAGGTCATGTTTTTTCCTTAAAATAATATTTTTTATTAAAAATTACAAATTATTAAATAGTAATCTTATTTTTAAAAATAAAGTTATTATTTAATGGTTTAATATAAAATTTTAAAAATGTTATTTTATGGTTTGCTTTATGGTTTTGCATGCTTTTTAATAAAAATCATTTTAGTTTTGGAGCATTAATCACCATCCAAATTCAAGATCCAAACTTTAAAGCGCCAAGGGGAAGCCACAAGGAGCCACAATACATGTATTGCTCGACACGTCAATCCGGCATGGAACCGTTGGTCAATATAAACGTATGAAATATGTTGATGGATATACGTATGGGATATGTTCCCATTGCACAAAGAACAAAATGCACAAGCTGATTGCAAGTATCAAGGAAAACCATCAAGCTCTCATGTTAATGAGGCACGCTGCTCGCTTTGGAGAAACGTTTTGTCTAAAGTATGATAGAGAAATAGATCAATTGCAAATCATGAGAGATGATTCATGGTTGTGATTCAGTAGCTCCACCAAAGCTTTCAAAATATTAATGATATATCATTCCTCTAATGCAAAATAGCAAGAAGGAGCCTTTAACATTCTCCAATTTTCCCATCTTTATGTCAAATGTCCCCTTTAGTTTAAATTTGGAATTATAGAACTTTAATAAAACTTTTCTATCTCATATAATACAAGCTCATTATAATGGCTATGCAGAAGATTTTGAAGTTGGTTATGAACTAGTTTTCGATAGTGGCAGGGGGTGTTAGCCNTTTAATAAAACTTTTCTATCTCATATAATACAAGCTCATTATAATGGCTATGCAGAAGATTTTGAAGTTGGTTATGAACTAGTTTTCGATAGTGGCAGGGTGTGTTAGCCATGGGGAAACATCTAACAGAAGCTCTTATTGTTCTCACAAATCTCAAAAGTGTAATCCTGTGGATTGAATATTGGTAGCAAATTGGGTGGATTTCCAAGGAATCATTGTGGGTATAATGATAATTTTTATATATTTGTTTTGGCAAATGATTGAATATGTATTCCAAAGTCTTCATTCAAAGTCAACAAGTCTTTGATCTTGAGTTTTAATCTCAGAAGCATTCACAAGTGTCAAAAATCTTCCCAGTATTAAAGAGAACCAAAGGAGCTATAGAAAGTATTCACTTGTTTCATGTAAAGAAGACTTCGAAGATCTAAGTCAAAATTCTTGATCAAAATATCCAAGTTGGCACATATAAGAGTCATTATTTGACTAAATATGATTCCATATTTTAATGGATTCATTTAAAATTAATGTAGAGATTGAGATTTAGAGGCAGACTATATTAAATGACAAAGTTGCAAGGTTTGAATTGTTAGAGGGGTTTACATAATTTTAGGGGAATTGGTGATCAATATGAACAACTAGTAAAATGAAGTGTTGAGTATCCCATAAGTACACCTGGAAACAAAGATATTGAGGATATCGAGCTTAGTATATTTGTATTTAACACTTCAAGGTAATAAGATTAGCTATCAACAAAATCTCCTAGATTTTAATACTACATTCAACATTCCAAGACAATATCTTTGCATTCAAAAGCACAATTGGAAAATCGCCTAGCAACTACAAATTTTAAGGGTGATTGGGGATGGGATGAAAGTCAAAGGGAAATAGATGGCAATGCACCTGTCAATGACAGAATCAAAGCAGTTTAGCATGTCTTTACAAGACCATATCCAATGACCATATTCAGGAAATACTCATGCATTCTATAGACAAATGGCAGAACATTTTAGGAAGAAAATTAGCACACAAAGGATTTTCTCCATTTCAAAGGATATTTGACTTCATCAAATTCAGAGACCAATGACCAATTACTTCAGCTGCTTTAAGCATTCCCTAGAATTCTTAATACTTGGTTTGTTATCCTTATGATGATGGTATACAATCAATGTATTTTAAGTCAATCTTAATAAGGTTAGAATCCTTGAAATAGTGAATCTAGAAATTTGTTTTTAATCTCTTTTATTTTTGAAAGGATTTGATATTATCCAAAGGGATACTCAAGCTGGAATTTCTTATCTAAATTTGATGTAATTTAATAGCTATATAAGAGATCACCATCTACTATAGTCGAGGTTCCAATTGTGAGGTTGTAAGTTTGTGTGAGGGTCTAGAGTTATATTTTAAAGGTATAAGACAGACTATGTTTATTGTATTTTGGATACATGTAATCTGAACATGATGTTGCATCTGCTTTGAGCCAAGTTCTGCTATTCTTTCAATATGAATATTTCAAAGTTTTTTTAAACTACTTGTTGGAATATATTAAACCCACTCAATACTTAGGATAAAATAATTTATCATTATTTGATAAATTATCTACCCACTAGCTTAATTAGTTGACGTCCACTTGCACCTTAAAGTCAACACATGCCATCTATACCCTAGGAATTATTTATTTCTGATTCTGGGTTGATCTTGGCAACTTTATGGACATCCATAATTAGTAAACAGTGCTTTATAACAGATTCTGCTTTATTCTGCTTTATCCTTCTTTTCTGTGGATAAGGTAAAGCTAGTTAACTAGGAAACTGGGTTCCTTTGTTTCCAACCTATCCTTCATGACTTTATCTCCATTTTACATGATTAGCATGTTTTCCCATCTCCCTTGACAACTCACTCATTCTTTTGTGAATTCGTGAGGTCTTGACAGATTTGGGAAGTGCTTTAGCCACCTATGGGGGTTTGCTATATTTTGGTAAGTCATCATTTTTGAGCTTTATGAGTTGTCTCCATACAAATCGATTTTCCTATGAGGTATGTACTATTTATGTACACTATTATTTATCATTATTCAATGGAAGGATACGCACCAATATTAATCTCTTCATTCATGTGATTCAGTCTATTTTCTTCTCTCTAGTTTTTCCTGTGTATGCTTGTGAGAATTCTTAGTAGCAAGATCTATTTCAGGTGCTTCTTCTTAGAATATTTTCTCATAGCATTGGAGATATTATTTCTACATGGTATCAAATCAGCAAGTTTGATCAAGTTTTACAGAGTTGAAGATCGCATTCAGCCTCCCATCCCTCTCTAAAGAAGACCTTGTCTAGCTTACAAGATTTTCTCCTAGTTTGTTTCGCAGGTTGCAGAGAGTTTCTTCTTGAGCACATCAATTCAACATATGGATTCTCCTTCATCAATAATTCTAACTCCATTTAACTACCATGAATGGAAATACAAAATTGGCATTCTATTGCACAGTAGATGATTATACAGAGTTACTTTAGCTTTGGAGAATGAGCCCAATGTTGTGATTGAGAAAGCTAATTGGCATAATAGGTTGGATGAATCCTATGGATTTCTTTGCCTCTCTATTATCCTAATTTACTCTTTCCTATAGATGGTTTGACAACTCCAAACCAAGTGTGGACTCAATTGGAGTCTCTCTTTGGAGTTTAAGATGAGTTAAGAGCGCATGAATTGGAGATTGAGTTATTGTCACCGAGTCCAAGCAATTCCGATTCTCTTGAGGGTTTCTTCACCAAGTTCAAGTCACTTGTTCTAATTCTCAAGAAATGTGGGATTGAGAAATAAGATGATCAATTAATCCTTTCCATTCCTTCTAAATTGGGTCCTGATTACTCAATTTTTGTGTCTACTTCTCATGCTACTAGGCTTGTTGTTCCTAAGTGGAAAATGCCTTCTTTGAATATTTTTCTTGATTCACTAACAAAGGAGCAAGATAAATTGATCCATATGGGTGTCCTTAATTCTTCCAAGGGAAAGAATCATGCTCTGATGGTTCAAGGAATCAAGAATTTCATATCAAAAGAGAAGCAAATTGTGAAGAAGCCAAAGTCAGAAATTGAAGATGAAAGTTTGAAGCCTACTAATGAAGATTCAGTAAAGAAGGGTAAGAATAAAGGGAGAACATACAAATGTTCTTATTGAAACAAGGTTTTTTATTCAGGGAATAATTGTTTCAATAAGAATATGGACATCATGTCTCAGCTTCTTGAGAAGCACAAGATCGAAGTTCCAGATGAACTAGAGAATCATGTTGATTCCTCATAACATTGTCATAGTACGCAGTTTCAAGGTGATATAACTTATGCTTTGAGTGATAGAATTAAATAATTCTCTCATGTATATGATATATATTTAGTCTCTGATATATCAGAATCATAAATATTATATCCTTTCTTTGATAATCCTCCTCTCATTCTACTAGATTCATCTCCCAAAAATTGTGACTTTTCGCTAGATACTGACTTGTCTTTGAGCAACTCTTCCTCACAAGCTTATATCTGATTTAGAAGATTGTTTTAAATATTATATGTATGTAATGACACAAATCATACCACCATCTATACCATATACCATACCTCTGAATAATTCTAAGACTATACAAATCCCATGTTCACTAAGTGATTCCTCATTGGTCTCTTATGCAGTGTTACTTATCTTACATGGTTTGAAGTCTTTCCTATCTTTTAGTGGTTGGTTATCCATGACTTTCGTCATATTTGGATTGATATTAAAAACATTTGGATCTGTTCTAAGCACTTATGGTTTATATCTCATGTCCATCCATCATTCATATTTTTACACCTATCAATTTTTCCCAGTTGCTCATAGTTTTCCTAGTCTAGCCCTATATCCTCATGGAGCCATTGAAGAATTTGTCTTTGTTGTTCCATATACTAATGTTTCTAATATATCATAGTTTCATCAGCCTCATATCAGATATGGAAAGGTGCTACATCATATTGGAATATTGACATGTGATTCACATCACAATTTTGCAGCTATTCAAGGAATTGAGTGTGTAACAAATTGTCTTAATTTTTGTACTCTTTGGGAAGGAGTATGAACAGATCTCTTTTCCATTTCAGATTTTGTTTGCATATCATAGTTTGACAACAGGAAGAATCATTCAAATAATTCTCCTACTTCATCAGTTGATGAGATACAAGGAGTCTCTCCTCTTCCTTCTTGCAGGTTCCACACTCTAGCGCATGATCATGGAGTTCATGATTTCTTCATCAAGTCTTCCATCCAGAAGCAATTCATTCAGCTCATTCAAGTGAATATAAATATATGTTGAAGAAATATTATTTCAAAATTTTATTCCTTGTCCTTTCTTGAGGGAGGATTTTCCCCATGTGGTTTTGCCTCTTTCCTCACTTTTCTGGACATAATAATTGTTAAAGGGTGACCATAGCCTTGTTGTTGGGCCCTATATGCATCCATATGCATCTATATTTTTGACATACCATCATAAATTCAGACTTATAGGGGGGTGTTGGAATATATTAAACCCACCCAATACTTAGGATAAAATAATTAATCATTATTTGATTAATTATCTACCCACTAGCTTAATTAGCTGGCATCCACTTACACCTTAAAGTCAACACACGCCATCTATACCCCGGGAACGCTTTATTTCTTATTTTGGGTTGATCTTGACCACTTTATGGACATCTAGAATTAGTAAACAACACTTTACAATGGATTCTACTTTATTCTGCTTTATCTTGCTTTTCTGTGGATAAGGTAAAGCTAGTTAACTAGGAAAATGGGTTCCTTTGTTGCCAACACATCCTTCATGACTTTCTCTCCATTTTACAGTATTATCATGTTTTTCCATCTCCCTTTACAACTCACTCATGCTTTTTCTAATTCGTGAGGTCCTTGACAGATTTGGGAAGTGCTTTAGCCGCACCTGTGGGGTTTTGTTATATTTTGGTAAGTCAACCTTTTTGAGCTTTATGAGTTGTCTCCATACAACTCGATTTTCCTATGATGGATGTACTATTTATGTACACTATTATTCATCATTATTCAATGGAAGTATACACACCAATATTCATCTCTTCATTCGTGTGATTTAGTCTCTTTTATTCTCTCTAGTTTTTCTTGTGTATGCTTGTGAGAATTCTTAGTAGCAAGATCTATTTCCTGTGCTTCTTCTTGGCATATTTGCTCATAGCATTGGATTTATTATTTCTACACTTCTTGTGATCATGAAATCCTTCAATATAATGTTTTTATTGTGAATTCTCATGTCGTGATTAATATTCAGGATTCTATGTCAGGGATGTTTTTCTTGATATGGTGGTTTAATATTTATGTGTGAGTGAGTGAACTTTTAGTTCCACATGTATCAATAAGATTCGATCCTTAACCATTTTTTACATAATATTTGCTTCATCAACTTATCTATGTCATTTACGGAATATTCTTATTTCTCTATTTGCATCAATCTCTTGACCTTTTACACAACCAGTCCTAAAACCCAGTAAAATCAATCAACATTTAACATAAGCATTAAGATGTTTTAGTCATTCTCTTGTAGCAATGCTTGAGTAGATGCTAGCGCTAACATACACCAAATTTCATTTTTTTCCCATTGTTTGGGAAAATTCAAAATCGACTTAGCAAGCAACAAAATAGAGCAATGACAACACATAGAGCACCAATGGAAAGGCGTATAAATAGGTAAAGTATGGCATCGATGCTTAGGTGGTCAAAAGAAGTGCAGATGGTAATATTGGTTTGTTTATTCAATATTTTTCTTACCCTATTTCAATGTGCCTGAAACCAAAACGCACAAGTGCGGTGATTTAGAACATGACCAAATGGAAATGAAATTTAAAAATAAAAAATTACCCTAATCTAATCCCCTCCATGAAGGACGCACCAGCATGTTTCTGAAAAATAAACATACCAGTGTCAAATATAAAATTACAAAAAAACATTTTTTTCATTTGGTTTAACCCTAATATGGTGTGGTAATTTATGTTGCACACCAGTGCAGTGGAAAAATCCAAATCCACCATTGATGATTTTAAAGAAATGAAATATTTTTCATCGCGCTTTTTTTTTACCCTATACCAGTTTGTATCTATCAAAATGCATCGATGCATTTATTTTAGGTTAATGCACGATTAGTGAATATAAAAAAAGATTTAAATTTTTATATCTAGGTTTTTCATTTACCCAACTTCAGTTCTTTCAAATATGTTGCACATTGATTCCCTAGAGTAAGTTAAATACACCAATTATAGAATTATACAAGATTTTTTTGCTTGACAATGTTTTCAAACACAATGCCACATGATTTATGTTCATACTGATGTGTACGAATGCACATCGGTGCATTTTATTTGTATAAAATCACTGAAAAACCCTCTGCTCACTCGCCGCTACTAGTGACCTCTGTTATAAACGGATATTTGGTCTCTTTTTAGAGAAGCATCCACAAAAACCTCCACTAGAAGGTCGTTTCCTTGTAGTGAAGGGGTTGAAAGTGCATTTTATTGGGGTACTCAAACACCACCAAGGAATATCACATTTATGATGAGGTAAACAAAAAGTTTATACCTTCCAAAGATGTCATTTTTTCTGGAAATGAATAAAAACAAATCTATTGAGAGGCAACTTGATCATCTGGAAAAGTTTACCCATGTAAATTCCATTCATGAATTTGATAAATTATATTCCAAATATTGAAGGGGGGAACATATATTGGATCAATATTTGGAATCTCTTTTTGTAACACCATTTCCCCCTCATGAAGAATTTCTTTCCACTTCACCAGAACAGGAGGTTTAAATAGATGATATGATTAAGAGGATTGGAAGACTAAATATTGAAGAGAATGAAGCACCATCAGTTGAGAAACTTGTACCTTCACGGTAAGTTCAAAACTATATCACAAAGACACATGAAATTTTCCATCCTGATGAAGTCGAAAAGAAAGGAACCGGGAGTTTGATGAGACAAGAAGATGGAGCAGATGCAGATAATTCAAGTTTAGGTGATGTAGAAGATATGGATGTTTTGCATGATTTTGAATTGAATTTATCTACTAACCTTGTACAAACTTCCTTTGAATAAGTTGTTTCTCATTATGATTTAAAAGAATCCATGCAGAATGAATATGGTGCTCTCATCAAGAATGGGACATGGAAGTTAGTGGACCCTCCATTTGGAACCAAACC
Source organism: Pseudotsuga menziesii (assembly GCA_001517045.1). Classification (NCBI taxonomy): domain Eukaryota; kingdom Viridiplantae; phylum Streptophyta; class Pinopsida; order Pinales; family Pinaceae; genus Pseudotsuga; species Pseudotsuga menziesii. The sequence goes on along the minus strand of LPNX010795155.1, from coordinate 1,167,321 downwards.
AATTGGATGCAAGTGGATCTACAAGAACAATTAAAAATCAAATGGATCATTTGACAAGCATAAGGTGAGGCTTGTGAAGAAATTTTTTGCACAAAAGAAGGCCTTGACTATGAGGAGACTTGCTCCCTAACAACAAAATGGGATACCATCCACACTCTATTGTCTTTGGTTGCACATAATGGGTGGGAATTTAAATAGATGGATGTGAAGTTTTCTTTCTTGAATGGAGACTTGAAAGAGAATGACTTCATGTCTTAACAATAAGGATTTGTTGTAAATGGCTAAGAACAAAGGGTATGCAAACTCATTAAGTCATTGTATGTCCTGAAACAACCACCTCGTGCATGGTATGAAAAGCTAACTAATCATATTTTGAAATTAAATTTCAAGCACATTAATCTTGATGATTCAACATTGTTTGTAAAATAAAGTTGGAATATTTGTTGTATATCTTATGGTGTATGTAGATGATCTTTTGATGGCAAGGAGCAATGAAAGCTACATTATATCCATAAAGAAATAATTGAAGAAGGGATCTAAAATGAAATATTTGGGACATATTCACTATTACTTGGGAATTGAAGTGACTCAAAATACCAAGTACGTATGCATCTCCCAGAACAAGTACATTGGGGAGTTGTTGAAAAAAATTGGCATGACATAGTGAAACCCTCTCTCTACTCCAATGGAATAGAATTTGAATTTCACATCAAAAGAAGGAAATGAATTTGAGAATGAAACCAAGTACAGACATATTATAGGAATTCTTATCTACATTACCACCACCATACTAGATATTTCATTTGTTGTTGGTATCCTTTCCAAGTTTATGTAAAAACCTTGTGAATAACATTGGTCTACTGCCAAAAGAATTCTAAAATACTTGAACAGGACTCAATATTTTGGACTCAATTATTCTAAGTTGGATGACTTCAAACTCATGAGCTATTCTATTTCAGACTTTGATGGAAACAAATAGAATGGATTTTATAATTTAGGATACCTCATGAGTCATGGATCAACAATTTTCTGGTGGATATCACGCAATTAGTATGTTCCATCAAATTTTACAACAGAGGAAAAATATGTGGTTGTGAAAAGAATGTGTGGCTTAGGAAAGTATTGTTGGATTATCCCACAATACTGAGAGGAAGGCGGGGGGGGGGGCGGGGGGTGAATCAGTATTGTCTTTTTCGTTTAAAATAAGAACACAAATGAATCAAACAGGTTAAGACACAAATTTATCATGGAAATTTCAAAGAGAAAACCACCAATTCAAAATCATTAAAAAGATGAATCTACAAAATTGCTTTATCTGTTACTACAGAAAGGGTGCAACAACACCCTAAGTTTTTTCCTGCATTTCTCAACAGACAAGTATGCTCCAACACCCTGGATTTCTGGCTGCTACAACAGACAAGGATGCTACAACACCCTGGTTTCTTCCTACTCCAATAGACAAGGATTCTATGACACCCTTTGCAGAATTATATCCTTCCCTAGCGCCACCCTACCACCATGGACTGATTTTTATCAGATTATTATTCACTTCTTGGACTCTATCATTTGCAATCACATATACAAGTTATTTATTTCAATCATTATGTCAATAAGTACCTTCATTCTTCCTATGGTCGCATATCTTCACCATTGCACCATTTCATTGATAGTGCCTCTTCATGAATATTCCAGTCGTGACCTTCTGCATTCTCCATTTCTGCAACTATCCTAAGACGTTGATTTTATACCGGGTTTTTTCCTTACTGTAGATCTCCCATACAAAGGTTTATGGAACCGTGGCTTTTCCAAATTGTCATTTTGAGATTTCCACAGTTGTCTTTCCACACCAACTGCTCTGAACATTTGATCTCCTTCGAGCTATCCATGACCATCAATCTCCAAACTGCGGTTTGTTTTCCAGACCATCGATCTTTTGGATTGACCAGGGCTCAACGAAGAGCAGACATCAAACCTTTGATGAACTGGATCTCATAAGAATTTCGGGTCTAGCCTCTACTGTTAATTCCCCTACTAGTTGACTCAACGGAATCGTTTAATACCATTAGATATTGATCTTCCACGATCGACGATGGACTCCAAAAACTATAGAGTGGATTACATTAAAATTTTGTGCACACAAGGATTTTATTTTTTCGTGCTAGGTATCCCAGCAGAATTGCTCCCAGCCATTGATCTGCTTCGAGGATCAATCTTGTCCATTTATTTCGTTCTTCTTCATGGCAATTAGTTTCCAAATTCTTAGTCATTTCACCTTGTTATCCTCCTCGCTATTTACTTAGCGGAATTATCTTACCGCCGTCGGATCAAGGTCCCCACCAAATCAACGATGGACTTCTAATAATATGAAGCGAATTTAATAGAAATTTCGCACACATCATCCCGTGTTAAACTCATGTCACTTCACCCAGCAAAATGATCTTACCACCGTCAGATCAGGGTTCCCACCAAATCAACGGTGGACTTCAAATAATATGAAGCGAATTTCATAGAATTTCGTGCACATGAAAATTTTCTTCGATCGCGCAACTCCACCCAGTGAAATCGTTTTGTGTCATCGATCTATTTTAATGATTGATCCCAGTCGTTGATCTCAATCTAATTTCCAGCGATTAGTTCTGATTTCTCAACCTGAATCACCTTTTATCCTCCTCACTCTTTTATCAGCAGAATCTTCTTCAGTCGTTGATCTTTTTCCACCTTTAATCTCCACCACACAATCTTCAGTCATAAGGTGATTGATTTAGGCTTATCTCAAGCACGTCTTCTAACTGTGAAATTATATTTCAACCATTGATCTATCCAAGATGCATATATTTAACTCTGTGATTGAATTGATCAGTGGAATGATCAATTCCTTTCTGCAGCACTCTACGCACAGAAAATTTCGATCTCCTATACTTATGTTAGATTATGAAATACACACATACACATAGAGAGATTCAAATACTTGCAAAGTAAACTTTGTTATTCATTCAACTTAACCAGAGGTACAATTTGCTCACATACAGTCTCTGTAGTCTCCACTCCACACTCTCTCTTCACTAATACACTCCTAACCTCAACCTTTTCCTTCATCATTGCTGAACTCATCCTTCTACCATATCTACTGGTTATTCCTTTGTCATTTGTTAACACCTTTGACATCAATGGAAACTACATTCTCAACAATTTCCCCCTTTGGCATTGATGGTAATATCTAAACATTCTCCCCCTTTGACAACAATGACAAAGGATAACATGTTATTTGTAACACCCCGATTTTGACCCCGTTTGCATTAAAAGGTACATGATGTATATATTGTAGATAATCGTGATTGTGTTATGTTTCGGTGATTGGAATCATTGCCGATGGTATATCGTGCTATATGGCACCTTATAGTTTTGGCATCATGTAAATATGCACTTTAATTAAAATGAACCCAACCAGCTACATCAATGCAACCATGATAAAAAGGGCATGATTTTCCTAAGGATAAGGGGGGGGAACTATTAACCTTGGGCTAATGGGAAAAGCTAGGTGTCAGCTGTTGAACCCATTTAGTTGTCACCCACCCTTTTGGCTCACTCACCTTTCCTTGTCTCATCAGCCAACTACCACATTTAAAACTGTTGTTGTTAGTGGGTAGTTATTGCTCAGTAGTGGTGGGTGGCAGGACTATCAGTCCTTTCCCACACGCACACTCCACCAGCAGACTCATTCCCTCACATAGAGAGCAGGGGACGGATGGATGATTCCATTCTCCATTCTTCCATGACTCCATCCTTTCATTTGGTCTTTCTCATCCTCATGCAGACGGGGGTTCTCTCACCTTCTCATGCACAGGAATCTTCATCGTTTTCCTCATGCAAAGAGTTGGAGAAACTGTTTTCTATGTCAACCATGATCTTCCTATGAATGAGCCATTCACGATTTCTATTGGGGTGTATGTTTTCCTTACCGATTTGTGGCCTGTGTATGTTTTCCTCCTGTCCATGCTGAGAGTCTGATTTCTCTCCCATTTTCAAACTTTGTAATTTTATCGCTGCTTCATTGTGAGACCAGGGCTGTTGTTTTCCCCATGTTTTTGTTGGCTATGGTGTTCATTTACGTTTTGGGCCGCGGTGGATTCTTAGTGAGTCATTTTGGCCACGATAGGGCCAAGAACGACTCAGGGATCGAATTTCCCTGCCCAAGCTATGAGTTGCTTGTTTTGTTGCGTGTATGCAGTGGTTGGTATTCGGACGGTGTTGGAGTGGGGTGAAGGCTTGGTATGATTGATAAACCTGGTGTGTTTGGGAGCCACACAGACAGAGCTAAAGGGCTGGATTTCTTCTCCACAACCCCAGAGTAGCACTTGAAGGGGGGGGTCAAGGCCTGAGGAACTGTGTTGTAGAGAAGGGACTGATTTCCTATTGTTGGGTGTGTGTGGGTGTCCTAGAAGTCAGGCTAGTTCTGGTGTAGGAGTCCTTAGATCTTCAATGAGCTCACTAGCTTAGCATTCAGCTTTTCCCAGCTCCTTGACGCCCTAATAAACCCAACTATGTCAGCTTGGCTGATTTGTGTATCCTTGGCTATGTGTAAGCCTACTTGTTCCTTATTCCTTGAGGAAATCATGCCCAGCTCGGGGTTGGCAGCATTGCTGAGAGATTAAGGAGCACGTTGGCCTATGGTTGGGTGGAACATTGCAGCGACGTAACTGGTTGCGGGACGAGTTCTTTATAAGATAAATATTCTTGTCTATTTCACTTCTGGAATCATATTTGATGTTTAATGAATTATGATGAACATGTTGAATGCTGGAATGTATGGTTTTGCTTCCGTTGTATGTCAAACAATTATGTATCTCTGCATGTTTTTTTTTACTTCCAAGCATTTTATTTCAGTTATATGTATGTAAAACTTCATGGGGCTAGTTGCCCAAATGGTTAGTGTATGGTAGCATCCTCTTCTCCGGTCAGAGGGTTGAGGATGTTACATTATTCCATTGAGTATTTCCTGTCTTTCTTGTTTCTAACAACTCCCCCTGTCATCATATCTCCCCCTGATATTGTGCTTCCTTCTTTACAACTTTTGTAAGGGAGTCACTCCCATCTTCTATCTAAGATGTTCAAAGGCTTCCTTCGGTAGTGGCTTGGTGAAAATGTCAACAACATGTTCTTTTGTGTCAACATACTCTAGTTTGACAACCTTCTAGGATACGTGTTCTCTTAGGAAGATATATTTTATTGGTATGTGTTTTGTCTTGGAGTGCATGACAGGATTTTTTTACATGTTTATGGCATTGTTATTATTGCAGTTTATTATTATTGGGTGCTCATACTTCACAAGTAAGTCTTCTAGTGTCAGCTTCATCCAAATGATCTGTGTGCAACATGATACAACAACAATATATTCGACCTCTTATGTGGAGAGTGAAGTGGAAGATTGTTTTTTACTTAAACATGAAACCAAACAATTTCCCAAGAAGAATGTTTCTCCACTGGTACTTTTTCGATCATCAAAACTTCCTTCCCAATCTGCATCAGTAAATGCATTTAAAATAAAGTCTTGACTCTTTGAGTACCATAACCCATACTCCATAGCACCTTTCAAATATTTGAAAAATCTTTTTACTGCAGTTACATGAGTTTCTTTGGGGTTTGACTGGAACCTAGCAACCACCTACAGCTTGCATCACATCTGGTTTGGTAGCTATCAGATACATCAAGCTACCTATCATGGATATGTACATGGTATTATCCACTTCCAAAGAATCTTCGTCCTTACTTAACTTACAACATGTGATCATAGGAGTACTAACATGTTTGGAGTCTTCCATGTTAAATTTTTTAAGCATATCTTTGATGTACTTAGTTTGTGAGATAAATATTCCTTTGTCTGGTTGGGAAACTTGCAACCCCAAGAAGAATGTTAGTTCACCCAACATTGACATTCTGAATTCCTTCTTCATTTCAGAAGAAAAGTTTACACTTAGTGTTTGTAAATTGCTTCAAAATATGATTTCATCTACATAAACAACAACAATGACCATATTTTCACATTTGATTTTAAGTAGAGATTACTTTCAGTGACCCCTCTCTTAAAAAATTGTTGTTTTAAATAGTTGTCTAGCCTTGAAAACCAGGTCCTTGGAGCTTATTTGAGACCATAGAGTGCCTTTTTTAGTTTGCAAACATAGTCTCTATTTTCTGATAATAGGAAACCTTCCGGTTGTTCAATATAAACCTCTTCTTCTATTTTTCCATTCAAAAATACAGACTTAACATCCATTTGATATACTTTAAAGTTTATATGGAATGAGAGTGCTAGAAACATTATGATTGCTTCAAGTCTTTCCCTGGGAGCATAAGTTTCTTCAAAATCAATCCCTTCTACCTGAGCATACCCTTTACATACTAATCTTTCCTTGTTCCTTATCAATTGACCATCCTGATTGAATTTGTTCTTGAAAACCCATTTGGTCCCTATAACATTCTTATCTTTAGGTATTGGGACAAGTTCCCAGGTCTCGTTTTTCTCAATCTGATCTAATTCTTCATTCATGGCTTTGACCCATTCATTATTCTTGCTTGCTTCTGTAAAATTATTAGGTTCCACTATTGAGAGTAGGGTTTGTTCATTAAATTTTATTTGTCTCCTTGTACTTACTCCAGCATTTTTATCACCTATGATCTGTGTTTCTAGATGGTTATTTTGTATTCTTCTAGATGGAGTTTTGGTATCAAGTCTTGGGGAGTCTTCTTCACTTTCCTGTGTATATTTATTTTCTATTCCTTCTTCTCCACCATGAGTACTTTCTTCCTCTTGCAAATCTTCCTTTTCTTCATTATTTGTATTTTCAACACCGTCGTGACTTCTTTCTCTTCTTGGTTTTATATCAACTACTCTTACATCTACACTTTCTACAATCTTGTGTAACCTTTTATTGTAACATATATATGCCTTCTTGGTGGATGAATATTCTATAAATATTCCTTCATCAGTCCTAGATTCAAACTTGCCAAGGTCATCCCCGTTCCTTTTACTGTAGCAATTACTGCCAAATACTTTGAAATATTTGACTGAGGCTGGTCTTCCATACCATAGTTCATAATGGGTCTTTTCCTTAGTCACTATGAGTTGTCCTCTATTAAGTATATAGATAGGTGTGTATACTTCTTCTTTCCAATATACATCTAACAGCTCTTCTTCATTTAGGATTGTTCTAGCAGCCTCTTGGACTGTTCTATTTTTCCTTTCAACAATGTCATTTTGCTGAGGAGTTTTTGCAGCTGAAAATTGTCTCTTAATTCCATGTGTCTCACAAAACTCATTGAACTCATTTGAATTAAACTCTCCCCCATAGTCGAATCTAAGACAATTGATTTTCACATGTGTCTCATTTTCAACCATTACTTTGAAGATTTTGAACTTCTCAAAAGCTTCTAATTTTTCTTTGAGAAATGTCACCCAAGTCAGCCTTGTGTAATCATCAATGAGCAACATGAAATAATATTCCTCCTGCAGGATTTTAGTTCTTGCTAGTCCATAGATATCTCTGTGCACTATTTCCAAAGGATGTGAGGTCATATGTTCTTTTGTTTTAAAACTAGCTCTAGTTTGCTTCCCATGTTGTCAATGTTTACAAACTGAGTTAAGAGGTTTTACAATTTTAGGCAAGTCTCTTATAGCTTCCTTCTTACTTATTCTAACAAAATTGTCAAAATTTAAATTCCCAACCTTCTGTGCCATAACCAACTTTCATCAACCATACTTAAGTAACATTGATTTTGATTTTCTAGGATGTACACATTATTTGAATTTCTTATAGCAATGCCAACAACTCTTCCCGAGTCCTTTTTCTTGATTTCACATTTCTCTGAATCAAAAAAATAGATGTGCCCTTGATCACATGTTTGACTTACACTGAGGAGATTAGGCTTGATATTTTCTAGTAGTAGTGCATTTTCTGCTTTGGTCTTGTTATTAACAACAATTGTTCCTTTGCCAATTATCTTGGAAGAGAAATTGTCTCCAAAAATGACTTTACCCTTATTATCTTTTAGTGTTATGAATTTGTTTGGGTCACCAGTCATATGTTTTGAACACCCATTGTCCAAGTGCCATAGGTTTTGATTTTTTGTTGCACTTAGAGAAATCATGGAACTTTCCTTTTCTTCCCTTTCCCTCCAATACTTCTTTTGTTTTGTGTCTTGAGACTTAATTGCAACAGTCTTCCTTGTAGGAGTCATTAGCTTATAATCTCTTGCCATATTTCCATGGTTATTACATTTGTAACACTCTATGTCATATTTTTGAAGAAGTGTTAAAAGGTTATGATTTTCTTTTGGTTTATTACTTGATGACTTCTTCTTGTATTCGGGAACCTTCCCATTAGCTCTGCAATTTAAAGCTTTATGATCAAAGTTATTACAGGAGTAACAATGACCTAAAAATATCTGCATATATCTATTTGGTCTCTTAGGCACCATATTATTTATGTTTTTATCTTGAGATTTTAGGGCATCTTTCTTGTTCTCTTCCTTTTTAACTGGAATCTTTAGTGCTTTAGCATAGCTTTTCTTGTTTCCTCCTTGATTAGTGAAATAGAATCTTTATGGTTTCTTTTCTTTGTTAAAACCCGAACCAAATCTATCACTTGATGGTCTTTGGCTATTCAAGATGTCATCTAGAATCCTTGAGCTATTCTCAAACCTTGATTTGATAGATCCTTCATCAAGATTTTTCTTGAATTGTATGATCTCTTCTTCAAGTCTCTCAGTTTCTTGTATTCTTGTTTTGCGCTGTAGGTTTAGGTCCTCCTCAATTCTTTTGGCATCTAGAAGTTTAGCTTCCAACTCACTAATGATATGACTTGAATGTTTGTTCTTTTTTCTACATTTCTCAAGTTCTTCAAGAGCACTAACAAGTTCAAATCTTCAGTCTACTTCTCCTTCTACATCTTAGTCACTATTATTAAATTTGATCTCACAGGAATCTAAGAAGCAAAACAAAACTCACAAGTAGATATCACAAGCAAATTTACTCAAAATATGATATGAAACAGTGCAATAATGATTTGTAGTTGTTTATGCTTTCATTAATCAGAAGTAAAAATAGATCATCAATCCAATGTAATACGCCGGTATTAATAACCAGTCAATTCGAATGCATGAGAGAGGAATTTGAATTGATTAAATCAAACTAACTGAATGAATAACTAGACATGTCTAAAACACTATTGGAGCCTAACTAGTTAGCTCTAGTTGTCTAAATCAGTGCCTCATTCAGTTAGAATCAGTTAACTACTCTAGCTGAATGTGGTAGGTGAGGAAAGGCACATTACCATATGCAGTTAATCAATGACTATCTATAACTGAATGGAACTAGATGTAATTGAATGTAACTAACTCTTAATTAGGCTTAACTAGTCACTGATTGAACTCAACTGAAGGAGGTTGGTTTTGGCACTCCCATTGGCTCCTAAATTGTAGGGATTGGTTTAAGAGGCACCTAAACTGATGCATGCAAGTGCAATTAGTGATAGTTAGCCTCAAATTGTGTTCCCCGCACTCTAGTAACTAGTACATGTGTCCCAATTAGCCATGTGGACCCAATGCCACTAGTGACTAAATATAGACTGAAAAGACTCCTAATTTAGACTTAATTGACCAAATTGGACAAGGGAGGATTATAATCCTAACACCCCCCATGAATGCTAACTTGGAAAATTTTTGGGCCCTGGTAACTAAGACCACAGGTCACCCATTACAAATAAATCAAAGTAACTGCTTGATACAAACAAGGAAACAAGAAAAAACCACATGGGAAAAAATCCCCCCCTCAAACTAAGCAGGTAGAATTAGGATCAATTTTGTTCTTCTATGCACAAGTATCCTGGGGCCTGGCATGTACAATTCTCCATCAGATTTCTGGAGGAATCTTCCTCTTTGGAAGAAGAAGAATATGCTCAACTAAATCAGAAATATAGCCAGCTGTTGGATGAAAACTGGACCCATGTAGAGAAACTGAAATCAACTGATAAGAGAGAAAAAGTGCTTGAGGATTCAAACCATGTGAGGAAAAATCAAGAAACTGATATGTTTCATCCTTGAACAGCAAACAATGAGTTGTAAAATCATCCATAAGTGTTAGGAGCAAGTGTCCAGGCGAATGCAAAATGTCTTCCTCTTTACTAGTTATGTGAGGAGATGAGCATGTGACCAAAGGTAGAGAAGCCCTGGGACTATGGAGAGAGAATGCTTGAGATCCATAATCTAATATATCTTCAGAAATAACTAATGATTCACAAAATAAAATATCAGCAACCTCACAAGAGGAAACTAACATCAAATCCTGAGCAGCAAGTTTGAAGAAGACTTGTGGTACTTGATTTTTCACACTGAAATTGGTGACAGCAGCTACAAGCATGACTGAAAGCTCTTGGAATTTAAAATTTGAACCAAATAATATCAGATCAGATCCAAATAATATCATATTATATCCAAATAATCTCATGTCATATCCAAATAATCTCATATCAGATCCAAAAGTATGGTCCACCGAGACAGTAGATGCACAGTTTTATCCTTCTTCAAAATTCTAAATATTGGCGCATGCAATCCTGTAGGAATTTGTTGGAAGATCTAGATCAAGAAGAGAGAATGGATCACTCCTACAATCTGATATTTTTTCCAAAATATCCAAGGTATTACTTATCTGCACACCAGCAATCAACATTAGAGGGAGAGAAATCAAATTCCTCTTCACTTTTGGAAGCAATCATTGGAAAATTTTCCACATAATTTAAAGGAGAATCACTGGAGAATGTTTGCATAGAAGTGCAGCAGTATTTTTCTTCAATATTAGAGATTCGAATTTCTTCTTCTAGATCTTCCATATGAGAATATGAGATATCATAGATCTCATAAACTTCTGAAGCATCAAGACAAGGATTCACTGCAAGGAGACTTTCTTCAATTCGAGTTGACTGTGTAGAAGATTTTGCTTCTTCTTCATCTTGAACAACTTCATCAGAGAGAGTAGAGGTCGAGACTTTTGGATCAATAAATCTTGTGGTGTTGGGTGTGCTCACCAAAGTGCTATTATGATCCTCATTATGCTTTCCAAAGGTTCTGTCCAATTTTGTCCAGAGATACTTTGGGTATTCAACAGATTTAGTGAGGTAGCACAAGCTAGGAGAAAGGGCCAGACCTATTGCTCCAAGAGCTCCATCGTCATCATTTAGCTACCCATTCTCATTCTCATAATACTCTTTATCAAGTACAATAGACACCTCATAGAGATCTTCTCTCTTTATATATGCAATCATCTTCATCTTCCATTCTGAATATCTTATGGATGAAATAAGAAGAGGAACTGATCATTTCAAATCCATCTGAAATTGTACCTGCAATTACAAAAAAAAACAAAATAAGGTCGACTACCTGCACATTTCAAGTTTTCATCACACCTAGCTTATTCAATCAAGATAGCTTGATCAATAATTCCTTTTCTTAGGATTTATTTGGTAAAATTTTTGGCTTCTGGTGCAGAGTAGGAAGGAGCAATTATGCTAAAAAAAATTGATCTAGTAGGAGATCTGTAGAAGGAAGAGTGACTTGTCCTATCAGGGATCTGATACCATATTAAATTTGAGCTCACAGGAATCTATGAAGCAAAACACAACTCACAAGTAGATCTCACAAGAAAATTTACTCAAAATATGATATGAAACAATGCAATAATAATTTGCAGCTATATATGCTTTCATTAATCAAAAGTAAAAATGGATCATCAATCCAATGTAATACACCAGTATTAATAACTAGTCAATTCGAATGCATGAGAGAGGAATTTGAATTGATTTACTAAACCTAACTGAATGAATAACTAGACATGTCTAAATCACTATTGAAGCCTAACTAGTTAGCTCCAGTTGTCTAAATCAGTGCCTCAGTTAGTTACAATCAGTTAACTAGTCTAATTGAATGTGGTAGGTGAGGAAAGGAGCATTCCCACATGTAGTTAATCAATGACTAGAGCTAACTAAATGTAACTGGATGTAACTAAATGTAACTGACTCCTAACTAGGCTTAACTAGTCACTAACTGAACTCAACTGAAGGAGGATGGTTCTAGCACTCCTAGTGGCTCCTAAATTTTAGAGATTGGTCTAGGAGGAACCTAAACTGATGCATGCAAGTGCATTCAGTGGCAGTTAGCCTCAACTAGTGTTCCCCATACTCTAGCAACTAGTACATGTGGCCTAATTAGGCCATGTGGACCCAATGGTGCTAGTGACTAAATATAGACTGAAAAGACTCCTAATTTAGACATAATTGACCAAATTGGACAAGGGAGGATTGTAATCCTAACACCCCCCCCCCCCCCTTAATGTTAACTTGGAAAATTTGTGGTCCTTGGTAACTAAGACCATAGGTCACCCATTACAGCTAAAGCAAACTTCTTAATACAAACAAGGAAACAGAAAAAAATCACATGGGAAAAAATTCCCCCCTCAAACTAAGCAGGTAGAATCAGGATCAATCTTGTTCTTATATGCACAGGTATCCTGGGGCCTGGCATGTAGAATTCTCCATATTATTTCTAGAGGAATATTCCTCTTTGGAAGAAGAAGAATATGCGCAACTAAATCATAAATATAGACAACTGCTGGATGAAAACTGAACCCATGTAGAGCAACTGAAATCAACTGATAAGAGAGAAAAAGTGCTTGAGGATTCGAACCATGTGAGGAAAATTCAAGCAACTGATATGTTTCAGCCTTGAACAGAAAACCATGAGTGGTAAAATCAGCCCCAAGTGTTAGGAGCAAGTGTCTAGGGAGAGCGAATGAGGAGATGAGCATGTGACCAAAGATAGAGAAGCCTTGGGACTATGGAGAGCAAATGCTTGAGCTCCATAATCTGATATAGCTTCAGAAACAACTAAAGTTTCACAAAATAAAATATCAGCAACCTCACAAGAGGAAACTAACTCAAATTCCGAGCAGCAAGTTTGAAGAAGACTTGCGGTACTTGATTTTTCACACCGAAATTGGTGAGAGTAGCTACAAGCATGACTGAAAGATATTGGAATTTAAAATTTGAACCAAATAATATCATATCAGATCCAAATAATATCATATCAGATCCAAATAAGCTCATATTAGATCCAAAAGTATGGTCCACCGAGACGGTAGATGCACAGTTTACTCCTTCAAAATTCTGAATATTGGTGCATGCAATCCTATAGGAATTTGTTGGAAGATATAGATCAAAGAGAGCGAATGGATCACTCCTAAAATCTGATATTTTTTCAAAAATATCCAATTTATTACTTATCTTCACACCAGCAACAACATTAGAGGGAGAGAAATCAAATTCCTCTTCACTTTCGAAAGCAATGACTGGAAAATTTTGCACATAATTTAAAGGAGAATCACTGGAGAATGTTTCAATAGAAGTGCAGCAGTGTTTTTCTTCAATATAATAGATTCAAATGTATTCTTATATATTATCCATATGAGAAGATGAGATATTAGAGATCTCAAAAACTTTCGGAGCATCAGGACAAGGAGCCACTGTAAGGAGACTTTCTTCAATGCAAGTTGATTGTGTAGAAGATTCTGCTTCTTCTTCATCTTGAACAAATTCATCAGAGAGAGTAGAGGCTGAGACTTTTGGATCAAGAACTCTTGTGGTACTGGGTGTGCTCTCCAAAGTGCTATTATGATCCTCATTATGCTTTCCAAAGGTTCTTTCCAATATTGTCCAGATATCCTTTGGGCATTCAACAGATTTAGTGAGGTGGCACAAGCTAGGAGAAAGGGCCATACCTATTTCTCCCAATGCTCCATCACCATCATTTATCTAGTCATTCTCATTCTCATAAGACTCTTTACCAAGTCCAATAGACACCTCATAGATATCTTCTCTCTTTAGAGATGCAATCATCTTCATCTTCCATTCTGAATATCTTGTGGATGGAGTAAGAAGAGGAACTGATAATTTCGAATCCATCTGAAATTGTACCTGCAATTACAAAAAAACAAAGTAAGGTCAACTACCTGCTCAGTCAAATTTTCATCACACCCAGCTTAGTCAATCAAGCTAGCTTAATCAAAAATTCCTTTTCTTAGGATTTATGTGGTAAACTTTTCGGCTTCTGGTGCAGAGTAGGAAGGAGCAATTTTGCTCAAAAAAATTGGATCCAGTAGGAGATCTGTAGAAGGGGAAGTGACTTGTCCGGTCAAGGCTCTGATACCATATTAAATTTAAGCTCGTGAAAATATATGAAGTAAAAAACAACTCAAAGTAGATCTCACAAGCAAATTTACTCAAAATATGATATGAAACAGTGCAATAATGATTTGCAGCTATGTATGCTTTCATTAATAAAAAGTAAAAATGGATCATCAATCCAATGTAATACACTGGTATTAATAACCAGTCAATTCGAATGCATGAGAGAGGAATTCAAATTAATTTACTCAAACTAACTGAATGAATAACTATACATGTCTAAATAACTATCGAAGCCTAACTAGTTATCTCCGGTTGTCTAAATCAGTGCCTCAGTCAGTTAGAATCAGTTAACTAGTCTAACTGAATGTGGTAGGTGAGGAAAGGTGCATTTTGAAATGCAGTTAATCAATGACTGGAGATAACTGAATGTAAATGGATGTAACTGAATATAACTGACTCCTAACTAGGCTTAACTAGTCACTAACTGAGCTCAACTGAAGGAGGTTCGTTTCGGCCCTCCCAGTGGCTCCTAATTTGAAGGGATTGGTCTAAGAGGCACCTAAACTGATGCATGCAAGTGAAATCAATGGAATTTAGCCTCAACTAGTGTTCCCCAAGCTGTAGTAACTAGTACATGTGGCCCAATTAGGCCATGTGGACCCAATGGTGCTAGTGACTAAATATAGACTAAAAAGTCTCCTAATTTAGACATAATTGACCAAATTCGACAAGGGAGGATTATAATACTAACACTAATTGAAGATTGAGTATCTAGACCCATCAATAGAATTTCTATTTCTACATCTTCACTTGTATCTGCATCCTCACTATCTTCCATGGTGTAAACAATTTTCTTCTTCTCCTAGGACTTTTTCTTGTTTCTTATTTTACCCTTTTTAAACTTTGAAGTTTCTCTCTCATTGTTATCATCTTGTTTAGGGTAAGTCGATTTTGAAGCAAAATGTCCAACTCTTCCATAGTTAAAACATTTCAGGGTAACTTTCCTTTATATGTTCCAGTACCTTTCTCAAGTTTTTTAATAAATAGAGCTTCTCCATCATCTAGGTTCTCTCATTGTTTTTGGATGAGGCTTTAAATGTTGCTTCTTTCCTTGAGGATTCATTTAGTCCCGTTCTCATCTCATATACAGTGAGGATTCCATATAGTGCATCTACTGTCACAAGGTCAATATCATCTCGTTATTCTAGGGTGGATACTTTTGAGTCATACTTCATTGGAGATGATCTTAGTACCTTGCTAACCACTTCTCTTTATTTTAATTTTCCTCCAAGACCTCTAATAACATTGACAACCTCATATACCCTTAGAAGGTATTCCCCAATATTTTATTCTTCTTTCATTTTAGGGCTCTCAAAATTCCCTCTGTATGTCTGAATCTTGGATTCTTTGACTTTAGATTCCCCTTCATAGATAATTTCCCATGCTTGTTTGGCAGTATTGCATCGCATAACTTTTGCAAATACAGAGTTTGACAATCCACTTAGGATTGCATTTAGGTATTTGGAATTACCTTCATATTGGGCTAGTTCCACACTATCTATAGTTTCTTGGTATTCTATTTTATACTCCTTTTTAGTTGTTTCCCAAACCTTCCATTCAAGGGACATCAGGTGGCACTTCAATCTCAAAGTCCCGTGTGCATAATTTTCACCTGTGAATACTGGAGGTTTGTTAGTGGCTAAAACTTCTTGTTGATCAATTAGTGGTTTTTAAATAGGATCTTCCTTCCAGCGGTTAAACTATGGTGAAGGAACCTGCTCTTATACCAATTGTTGGATTATCCCACAATACTGAGAGGGGGGTGAATCAGTATTGTATTTTTATTTTAAAATAAGAACACAAAAATTTATCATGGAAACTTCAAAGAGAAAACCACCAATTCAAACTCATTAAAAGGATGAATCTACAAAATTTCTTTATCTGCTACTACAGAAAGGATGCAACACCCTAAGTTTTTTCCTGCTACAACAGGCAAGGGTGCTCCAACACCCTGGGTTTCTGCCTGCTGCAATAGAAAAGTACGATACAACACTCTGGTTTCTTCCTTCTCCAATAAATAAGGATGCTACGACACCCTTTGCAGACTTATATCCTGGCCTAGCGCCACCTTGCCACCTTGCACTGATTTTTATAAAACTGTTATTCACTTCTTGGACTCTGTCATTCGCAATCACAGAGACAAGTTATTTCTTTCAATCATTCTGTCAGTAAGTACCTTCACGCTTCATGCACTCACATCTCTTCACCATTGCACCATTTCATTGATCGTTCTCTTCATGAATATTCCAATCATGACCTTCCACATTCTCCATTTCCGCAACTATCCTGAGCCATTGAATTTATACCGAGATTTTTCATGACCGTAGATCTCCCAGACTACAGGTTGCGGAACTGTGACTTTTTCAAATTGTCATTTTGAGATTTCTAAAGTTGTCTTTTCACACAAAATTTTCCACGCCTTTAATCTCCTTCGAGCTCTTCGTGATCGTGGATCTCCATATTGTGGGTTGTTTTTCGAACCGTCAATCTTCCAGATTGACCAGCACTCAACGAAGAGTGGAAATCAAACCTTCGATGAACCAGATCTCATAATAATTCTGCGTCCAACCTCTGCTATTAATGCCCATGCTAGTTGACTTAGTGGAACTGTTTAATACCATTAGATCTTGATCCACCCCGATCGACGGTGGACTCAAAATACTATAGAGTGAATTATGTTAAAATTCCGCGCACACCAAGATTTTATTTTTCTGTGCTAGTTCTCCCAGCGGAATCACTCCCAACTGTTGATCTGCTCCAGGGATCAATATCCTCCATTGATCTTGATCTTCTTTATGGAGATTAGTTTCCAATTTTGCGGTCGATTCACCTTTTTATCCTATTTTCTATTTATTCATCAAAATGATCTTACCGTCATCGAATCAGGGTCCCCACCAAATCAATGATGGACTTCAAATAATATGAAGTGAATTTCATAGAAATTTTGTGCACATCAGCCCATGTTAACCTCCTGTCACTTCACCCAGCAAAATGACCTTACCACCATCGGATCAGGGTCCCCACCAAATCAATGGTGGAATTCAAATAATATGAAGTGAATTTCATAGAATTTCATGCACATGAAAACTTTCTTCGATCGTGCAACTCCACCCAGGGAAATCGTTGTGCGTCGTCGATCTATTTTAATTACCGGTCTCGGTCGTAGATCTCAATTTGATTTCCAACAATTAGTTCTGTTTTCACAACCCGACTCACCTTTTATCCTCCTCACTCGTTTATCAACGGAATATTCTTCAGTCATTGATCTTATTCGACCTTTAATCTCCATTGCACGATCTTCAGTCATATGGCGATTGGTTTAGGATTATCTCAGGCACGTCTTCTAACTACGAAATTCTATTTTAACCATTGATCTGTCCAAGATGCATATCTTTAACTCTGTGATTGAATTGATAGTGGAATGATCAATTCCTTTCCGCAACGCTCTATGCACAAATAATTTTGATCTCCTATACTTATGTTAGATTCCAAAATACACACATACACATAGAGAGATTCAAATACTTGTAAAGTCAACTTTGTTCTTCATTCAACTTAACTAGAGGTACAATTTGCTCATGCACAGTCTATGTACTCTCCACTCCACACTCTCTCCTCACTCATACACTTGTACACTCAACCTTTTCTTTTGTCATTGCTGAACTCATCCTGCTACCATATCTACTGGTTATTCCTTTGTCATTCGTGAACACCTTTGACATAAATGACAACTACATTCTCAACAAGTATGTGAAGATTTGTAGGAGAAATAGGTGAATTCTACTCCTCTACTGATTTACAGCATGTATTCAATCAAGTTAGCCAAGAATCCTGAATTCCATGATCGAATGAAGCAAATAAGATATAGGAACATTGAGCACAAAAGTCAAATCGGACTTGTAGAAATTCTAAAAATGAATTGACTCAGGGAGTGGGATCCTTAAGATTTTTATTTTATGTTGAAATGGGATATTTGAATAAAGAGACTCGATCTCTTTTTCCATGTAATAGTTAGGATCGTGTATTCAGTTAGTAAGTTAGAAGAATAAGAGTCAATTATTTTTACTTCAAATAGACTATGAGATATTATTTTAATGGATCTGAACTTAGTCGAAGTTTGTATAAATATACTAACCAAATCTTGGTAACAATGGGATTTGGAGAATCATTCAAAGATGGAGTATAATAGATAAAAATGGATTTTGAAGTTATGCTTTGCATACATGTTCTCCCTATCCTAAATTGATTCTAGGTTCTATTTCTTTCATTTACAAAGAAAAACCCCTAGTTTGTAATGTGTTTTCAATTGAATCATGGCTTAGATCATTGTATGGTAGGTTTATTTAACTTGGGTCATGTTTATACAAATCTGGGAATAGTTGTAAGTGGTTCAATTCAGTATTTATTACATGCCCATTTAAAATCTAAGTACAAGGGATGCAAAGACAATAGGAATGCATTTGTTCTCTGTCTCTATTTAACTTGAAACCAATTGTTAGATGCTCAACGCATTCTGGAAGTGCATATTTCATGTTTTAGAAACATAAAATTAGATTGAAAGTATGAAGTTGCCACATATTTGTATGTTGGTTGCAAAACATATATGAATTTCATTTAGTTTTCTTTATTGATTGGTGGTTTCCAAAAAGAGAGTGTTTTTGGCTCAATCTAGTGAAAGATAAATTTTCAATAATTTCTAGATTTAAAGATCATAACAAAGTGTATGTTTTTGTTCTAGTAATGCTTATGAATTTTAGTAACACTTGTTAATTCGTGTAGCTTATGTGCAATTTGACAACACTTATTATTTTATGTGGAGTGTGTGAGGTTCCAGGAACAAGAATGGTTGAATGGTTCATTTATTAAACAGATAGAGATATTTTCCTGCTAACGTTTTGTTCTAATTGTATGAAAAGCAATTTGTATCTCCCACCTGCACCAACATCAACATGGAGTACCATATGATTCAATATCATGTAGAGGCCAAGACAATTCATTTGAGACATTGTTTCACAAATGAGAAAATTGTAAACATATTCACCAAAGCACTTGGAAGAGAGAAGATTGAAAAGTTTAGAAATATGATTCAGATCTCACAATTTCATGAACACCCCTTCGGATTAAGTGGGGTAATATTGGAAACCTAATCCTGCATGATTATGATCCCTTGTGTAAACTATTGTAAATATTTAACTATAGGGAAATGAAGAGTCATAGGAGAATGGAATGTACCTTTGAAATATAAAACCAAAGGTCACCTCAGCTTATATAAATCAGTGATTCTTGTTCAATGAAAAACATTCAAAACTTGGAGTTATTCCTCAAGCCTAACAATTTCAATTATCAAAATGTGTAGCCCATGGGGCATAGAATAGACAATGGGTGTACTATTAAGGAACTCCTTGTGTTGGGTCACTGATTTGAAACTCTATGGGTACTAGCTTACAAAAAAAATTATCAAAATTTGTAATTTCAAAAATTATTATAAAAAAAAGATGTGTAAATGACCTATTCATATTATCAAAGCATGTATAGAGAGTCCTAAAACCTATATTTCCAATCAAATTGGTTGGTTGTACTCTATTGTTCATTAAAATATCCTTTTAATGCAATGGTTGATTTTATAAGATAGACTAAAATTGCTTAACACGATAATTACATCAACCATTTCCCTACATCTTCATTGCTCAAGTATCTCAAAGGAGGTTCAAACATCCCTCAACAAAAAAACAAACCCATGAAAGAGGGAACCTTTTTCCTCTCCCAAGAAGAAGCTCAAGGAGGAGGATGCAAACTTTGACCAGGTCTCAATTTTACTACATGAGGCACTATCTCTCATGCCATTGTGGCTAAGGAAGAGAAAAACAATACACTATGTCTAGTTGCAAAGGGGGAGGGGGGACATTTGGAGAGGCTATCATTACAAAGCCGAATTTTCGTCTGGATGTAAGGACTTTTCATTTTTATTTTTAGAGATGGCTATTAAAAAAGATAGATAAGTCCTATTTTCAATTGCATAAACCAAAACATATGTTCTACACTAGAAATGATCGTGTAACAACTTACATGATATTTATGAATATGAGGGTTCAAAAAACTAGCTAGCACAATATCATTCCTCATGAATGAGAGGGTTTGGAAAACTAGCTAGCGGGATATTTATATAAGGATCCATCCTTATCCAGGACCATAACATACAAGAAATCAATATATTGGAATGTCAACTCTTCTATACTAACTTGATTGGTATACTATTGGACCTACTAATCCCAGTGTTAATTATGCCCTTTCTACCTCTACCCCAGGCTCTATCTTTGCTTTCTCTATATTTTCTTCTCCTTTTTTCCCCTACTTCAATATCTCAAAATGGTAGGGACACACTTGGAATTGAAACTTGTGTTGGCTAAGATCCAAACCAAGCCTAATATCTAATCCAAGGTTCAATTATTTTGCATGGGTATTAGAAAATTAGAATAAACCCTAGGATTAATATTATCAACTGAGAACAAGAGTGCAACTTGACATACCTGATGGCATTTCACTCACGTGGATCAATTTCTAAGTTTAAATGCTAGTAGTGGTGCTTTTAGATTTGTAGTGTGCACTGATATGTGGATAAATGTTGCATGGAATCTAGTTGTGAACTAGTGTTCGTGTGATTATACTAGTCGACCACTATTTGTGACATTTGTCCACTTAAAGTGCTTACTAATTATTCAAAACAACAAGCTTGTTATTACTTATTAAAATTCCACTGACCTATTGTAAACTAACCCTTTTTTGAAGCTCATTTTTATGTCTGTAATAATAAACTAACTATGTTTCAACTTTCTAATAATAATAAGTAAACTAGAAATATAGTTGAGTCAAAATAATGAAAAACAAAATGTAATCCATGTTTGAACAATCCCTCTTTACTTATGCACTATATTATCAATTTTTAGAAACAACAAAATTTTAAATCCACACAATCATTTAAGGTAAAACGTAGTCACTAACATGATGAGAACTATAATATCAAGCAAGAACTATACTACTAAAAAACCCATACTTTTGCATTAACACCAAAAACAACCTACAAATTGAGAAGTGTTGCTAGTAGTACAACCATTTTTCAAGGTTAAAATTATAACATTTTTCAACCATAGCATGAAAACAGGGAAAATGGGATTTTAAAAGTGTGGGCAATTTTTTCAAAGGAAACCTTGAGGCACTTCCCTTCATTTCTTGGATGGTATCCAATGTAAACTTGTCGGTGTTGACTAAAACACACAATCGTGTAGGGACATGCACTAAGGAACACATAAGAGATGACCAATTCAAGGGATCAGTTATAAGACCTCCTCCATGAAGCTCAAAGTACTCAACCACTTGAGCTAACCCACCATGTTGAAGAAGACCATTTGTTATTTGATGAGTTAAATCATAAATGTGAGTTGAACTTAAGTTGAATTTTTAAAATTTTAGTCAAAATTGAACTTTTCAAGTTTCACTAACTTTTTGTCATGATAAATTGCATCTAGTACACGTTTTGGGGACCACCTTCCCTAGGGACATCACATCCCTTGCCTTTGACTTCTATAAATTGATAAATAAGAAAGGGATAAGGGGTCACATATTTTCTAGTTGTGGGGTTTGAGTTGAAGGAAACACTAGATCTTACAAAAGGGGAAGATTTGTGAGAACATGGAGAATGGATATGAGATTTTATTTCTAACAATAGAAATTTTTATTTATGAAAGTATCTAGTGCATTTCTTCAACTCAAGTTCAACTTTTTGCCATTTTTTTATCATAACACTAAGTTTTCAGTTGTCACTATAATGGCTCAAAGCCTTTTCTCTTCATTATCAAACATCCCTATTTGTTGGTTGGCTTGGTTTATTTCTAAGATTATCCTAAACTATATTATTGTTGAGGAAGGTAGTGGTGTGAAGGGTTTTGGATTGAAGGACAAGTGAAATTGATCAATAAAAGATCCATCATTGTTGGGGGGTTTAGCAGGTTCCTAATAGTGGATCACTAGAGTGTTAGTCATGTTTATTAGACTAAGGATAAATGGTATCATTACCATATCCAAATGTCACTTAAGAAACAGTTTTCCTATTTTTCAACTATATGAGTATTGAGTAACTTGTATCACATACAAACTTTCCCCTTTAATGTATTCCTCCTTGGTTCTTTTCATAACCAAGGGTAAGGGGAAGAAATGGAATAGCACAAAGTTGAAGTCTAGTCAGTCTTGTCACAATGGTTCCTCAAACCCTTATAAACCACTTTGTGCAATGTAATGTGTATCGTCAAAAAGAAAGCACCCTAGAATTTTGTTGTGAGGTAAAACCATGATGGGACTATACATGGCAAGGATATTTTAGCAATTGAACAAAACCATAATCCCAATGATATTCAATTAACTCCATTTTATTTCCTTAAATATTGGTTTGGTTATTCACTTAAGATTCTATTTGTATGAGAGTAATTGCTAAGTAAGAATTGGGAAAAGCTAGAAACCATTCAAACTTTTTAAAGTGAAGACATTCCCGTGCTTGGTGATAGCAATTATTAGATATGTACAACAAAATTCATGGCTAGAGTAGTAAGGCTTGGGAAAAGTTGGAAAACATACAAACCTTTTAAAGTCGAGACCTTCCCATGCTTGCGTGGTGGCAATTATTTAGATATGTAAAATAAATTTCATGGCTAGATCATTTTTTTTTGTTGTTGGAAACTTAGTAATCCCTTAAGTAATTAATACGTGTAATATTATAATTTTAATAGTGACAAATAAATTTATGATCGCCATGCCTTTATTTGCAAACCATAACACTTTTCATTTGATATTTAAGTTCTATTTATTTGATGTGATGGTATGGAATATAGATAAAATCCATAAAACATTTAAATATCTAGGAACAAATCTTATAAATAGAAATTGCAGTAGAAAACTTGGAAGCACAACACATTAAAATTTGAGTGTAATTTATTTTCTCGAGTTACATAAATGTAGCTATGTGAAATGCAAACAATACATTTAAGGAATTTCACATAAAATAATTTTATGAATTCCTTTGGAAAACCACTTTGGAGAGGCATATGAATCCACAAACCTGGCCTCGTTATTTATATAGCACTTTTGTAGTATTTAAAGCACTTTCATAGGAATATGAATTCCTTTTGAAAAAACACGTTGGGGGAGGCTTATGAATCCACAAACCTTGAGTTGTTATTTCTATAATTTTTTGGAGTTCTCTATTCCAAAATGTTATATTTAGGCTCTATTATGATTATATGTTTGAATTCCAATCATACCTAAGGAAATGATAAAGACTAGAAATTATTTTCCAAGCATGAATGAAATTTTATGAAAGATTGTGCATAAAAATAAATTGTGGAGGTGTTTAAGCTTTCAAAGATGTGTATTAGTGTTATGATTATAAGATAGCGGAACAACAGTGAAATCTTCAAAAAATCCTAATCCAACAAAGCAAAAAATACAACATAAATGAAACAATGCTTAGGTGATGAATACAAGAGATATTGTTGTAATACCCACCAAGTACATGAATAAGAGAAGCACTCTAGAGTAAATTGCGCTTGGGACTTTATCAAATAATAACTTAAATGAATGAATCACAAATTAGTTGTGTGTTATATTTATACACGTTATTTAGTGTTAAGGGTTCCATCCCCTAGGGGAGACTAAGCTAACCTAGTCAAATATAGAAAAATACAATGAAGTGGGTTAGATTATTCATATGTAGGCTCAAAAAATCTACCAATACATCAACCACAGGGTCAGCACATGGCCTCATGTGAAGATTAACCCAAATCTCAACCCCCCTCCCCTAGTCCAAGTTGACCAAGGCCATAGAGAAATAATTACATCCACAAATCATCACAATACCCCCGAGTAATGTTGATCCAAGAATCATGAAAATCCATTCCACTTGTGAATAAAACCTTCATGATATTCAGTGGGATTGATCATGCTAAACAGAGTCTTCGACAAAACAAATTGGCATTTGTCAAGAAGAGGAGAGACAATAAGGGCCCACAATTGGGGCAACTCATTATTTTGTGTGGAAACGCCTGCAAGAGAATTGGTAGCATCAATAAGAGTAGCAACAACCCACTTAAGCAAAGATATAAAAAAAGAATGAGTAGGATCATCATCATCATCATTTTCATCCAACAATTGCACACCCTGAGTGGAAAGTGACATCATTTCATTAAGCATCATTAAGGTTTACATCTAGGGAAGTAGTAACCTCATCTAAAAATAGAGGATTTTAAGACACATATGAGAGAAAGGACTAGAGGAAGAAGAGGTCCTAGCAAACTATCATACAACTGTAGATGATATACTTGGGTAATACATATGACTGTACCAACATCAGATGGAAATGTCCACTACAACTAACATGGAATCATCAATAAACGACCCAACAAGAGGATAAAAGGCATGAACCATGGATATATGTGGAGAACCATCACTGAAATCATCACTGAAAAGAAGTGACGAAATCTATCCTAGTAGGCCATGAGGAAAAGTTTCATCAAAGATAACATCACAATGTTCAAACACCCAGTGAGAGGTGGGATCATAGAGATAATATCCATGAAAATTCTCAATGTAGTCGCCCAAAGTCCTATGAGTACTATAATGGACACAGGATATATCTCACCTTTGATGAGGTAGGTGGATTCAAGCACTTACTCCAAATATACATTAGTGTCAAATAGAAGGATTTGGGCATATGCAACTGCACATAAGGAGTCATATCGATGATTGCATGTGTAGGGGTGGGATTTAAGTTGTATGTTGCAAAACAACAAATTCTCCCAAAGAGACAACATTATATTCTGAGAATGCAACATATAACGTACCATTTCCATGATTTCCCAATTCTTACACTCGGTGATTCCATTTTTCTCATCAGTATATGGAATAGTATTTTGCCAAGAAATACCATGAGTGGTGAAAGTATCAAAAAGAATTATCAATATACTCACCTGCCTCATCAATGCAAAAACACTTGATAAGCTATTTGCATTGAGCTTCAATAAGACTTTTGAACTCCCAAAATTTGGAAAACACCTCATCCTTGGACTTAGTTCTGTAGACCCATAGAAACAAAGAATAATTATCAATACATGTGAGGAAGTAATTGGTTCCCCTAAGAGAAGAAGTGGCCATGGGACCACAACAATTACTGTGAACTAATTTAATGTGCTTAGAGGCATACCTTGATTTGTTCTGTGGAAAGGACTCTCAATGATGTTTACCCATCACACATACCTTGAAAGCGTCGCTAGGAGGGTTGATCAACTGAAGACTCTCAACAAGGAAAAGACATCTCTTGTCTCAAGGATCCATAATTGGTGTGACCTAGACCAAAGTGCCATAACCTATCGTTGGCATATACATTGGCCACCATTGCAATGATGGCCAATAGCTTATTCAATTTTGTATGTGAGAAAGATTGTCCCAACAAATACAAATTATCACAATTTCCAAAAGCAACAAATTTGAACATGTCATTTATGTCTTTAACAACCCCTTTGTTTTATCCAAAATACACCTTTCCATTGGTATGTGTGATGTAATAAATAGATAGAATATTTAGCACCACTCCAAAAACATGGAGAACATCCCCATACATGCAACATCAATCACAACCATGCCAAACCCAAAATCTAGGAGATTTGAGTCATCATCGATAGTAACTTGGTCACATTTACGTCAATCTCTAGTCAGAAAGAAGTTGCGTGTGCTTTGTCATATATCTAATTTTCCCTAAACTTGCAATCCATTCATGTGATCAAGTGGAATACCATAAACTTGAAGAGTGTGCATCCAGATATGCAATATTAGGATTACTAAGCATGTCCTCAAAGAGGTCATTGGTGCTAGTTGTTTCCCTACTAACATATTCAGACTTTTTAAGTCGAAAGAGACAAGATTTCAAAGAATGCCCCTCCTTATGACAATAAGAGCACTTCATTCTCTATTTCTTGGAGAATTTAGGAGATTCCCCTATAGACTCATAGATGCATTATGATGAGGTAACCTTAGAATGGGCTTGATCGTGATGGGGTAGGTCTCCTAAATTCTACAAGGTGGCCTAATGTTGGATAAGATTTGAAAACACATCCTCTAAAGAAGGAGAAGAAAGTGACTTGAAAAGAGAGGAATGTTGTAGAAAAAAATTTGAACACAAGAGAAATATTATTTGAAAAAATACTTACACTTCTTGAACCTTGTAATGTACTCCTTGACACTAGAAAAGTTATCCATTTTGATATCACCAAGCTTAGTTTAAGTCTCTTGACTTAAGTAGTGTTCATAGTTCCAAATAAGGTGTTAAAAGTATCTCAATTATGCTTTGTGCTTTTATAATTCTTGGTGTGATGAAAAAGGTCAAATACCACATACACAATAATCATCCCAAGTGATTCATTCATTTTCAAGCAAACTAGGTCATAGATGTCTTCATCAAGGGTAGGAACGTGTTTTTCCAAATACATCCATAAACCTCTATTGTGAAGAAGGGTTGTCGTTTTATCAATGCAAATGTAGTTGTTTTCCCTGCCAAAATGAGGAAAATCCATTTTCCATCCATACACGCACAAGATACTAATGCATCGCTAAAACAACGCATAGTGTTTTGTTGAAAAGAGAGAAGGATGTTGTCCTAGAAAGGGGCACCAATCTACAAATAAATAAATAAATAACCTTTAATCCACTGAGAGGATAAAAAAAACCAAAGGGGGGCACTAGTGAAAGAAAGGGTAAAAACCAAGGAATCTATTTGTTGTTTGAAAAAGAAATATCAAAACCCCAGTTTCACACTAGAAACAACATTAAAACAACACCAAAAATTTTAATTTCGACCCTAAAAAAATGTTGGATAGAAAAAGAAGAATTCACATTAGCTTTGATACCATGTTGAGATCATAATATATAGGATGTATGATGAAATGTTCGGTAAATCCTATCCCAACATAACAAAAAGTACAATAAAAATGAAACAGCTCTTAGATGATTAACACAATAGATTGTTGTAATATTTACACATGTGAACAAGAGAAATGCTCTAGAGAAATATTCCTCTTAGGTTTGATCAAATGACAACTTGAGAAAATGAATTGCAAATGAGGAGTGTGCTTTATTTATGCACCTCCTTTAGGGTTTAGGTGCCAACATTTGGAGATACGTCATAAGTGTTTACACCATGCTTAGGGGTGCTTCATGTGATGTAGAGTGCATGCTATGTTGAGCACCCTTGGTTCTATTGTATAAAACATACACATTGATGATAGTTTACTCGCTAATTGTTATAACTCAACTTGATGATGATGTGGTGCACTTATTTAGAAAGTTGTAATCCTAGTATGTGGCATAGTAATGTTCTTAATGAGGCACACATGGGGGGATTGGTAGCTTGCTTGAGAGGAGGACCTAATTGGAGGATAAGTGTTGGGAACCCAAGGTAGTATGGGTACATTGGGATGTTGATATGGAATATTATGCTTCACTTGAAGATGCTTGGGTTAAGGAGTGTTCATGGAGATGTGATGGACCCGGAGCATATGGATTAGGAGGTATCATCATAAAATTAAGGAATTTGGAGGAGCACTAGATCTTTTTTTTGGAACGCTTACCTTGAAACCCTTGCTTGAGGGGCATGATTACTTTGAAACTTGGCATGTGTCACCTTGGATATGGAGCGCTTCACGTGTGGACCTATCTAATGATTAGTTAGTTTGCTTGAATTCATACCGTGTCCACTTTATTATTGTTCCCTCCCTCGCCTTTTATATATATAGAAAGTGGAGAGAGATTTGCAATCATCATATATTTATCACATCAACATGTATTAGAGATGTGATAGTTAGAGAAAACGCGTCTCTTTCCTTGTACTTTTCATTCTTTTATAATGTTCTAGGGATCTTGAGTTGACTCAAGCAAGGAATTAGGGTTTGGGAGAAACCATATAGGAATAAAAGGAGTACTTTCTATTTTGGTTCTTGTGAGAGAATAAAACTAAGGCTTTGTGGCATTTGAAAGCCTAGTAATACTTGAAGTGTTTGATGCAGAGAAAATAGTAGAATATTAGCATGTTTTCTCTAGTACAAATGTATGATGCAAGCATAGGTGCCAAATAGGACTCATTGGTGAGTGTATTTACTAGTTGTGTATCTTTTGTGGCGTGCCCAACTTTGTTTGGAAGTGATTCCTTATTAACAAGGGTTGGTGGCTAGGGTTTAATAGTTGGAGTGCTGCTAGCATGTTGAGGTTGTTTGATCTAAGGTTTGATAGTTGGAGTGATGCTAGAATATTGAGGTTGTTGTATCTAAGGTTTGGAGAGCATTAGAGATCCCTAACTCCTAACAAGATTGAAGATCAATCTTTTACCAACTTTGTTTAAACTATCGATAGTAACTTGTCAATTGTGTCTAGCTCAAGTGGTTGTCGGATGGAGTGTTATCTTCAACACCCAGGTTCTATTCTCATAACTGACATGTTGAACTCATAACGATTATATCATTGTATTGGTTAGAGCCATGTTGTTGACTTAAACTTGTAATCTTAAGAATCCATGGCTTACCTTGGGTAACATCCTGAAAATGAGGGGAAGTTTCTGGGAGCTTGCCTTGGGATAATTACCTGCAAATATAAAAAAATAAAACAAAAAATAAAATAACTATTGGTATGTACTTTTAACTTCATCTTATGTATATATGAAGATTTGTTTATTGCCCAAAATTGTGTACTTGCATATCTTATTTTTCACTTATGTTCTCATGAAGATTGAGTGACTTTCTAGAGCTACTTATGCATATTGATTTTATAGAACAGTCCATAACTTTTATTAAGTTATTCAATAACCATATTGAAGCTAAGCACACATATTTATCATTGTAATAAATATATTGTAAAAGTATTTTTTATATATGTTATATGTTGGAAAAATATTTCCCTCGAGGATAATTGTTGAGTGTTTATTTTCTTGGTCTACCTTGTGTACTTGGTTGGAAATCAAATGAAATATATACTATTGTAATTTATATTTCAAATTTTTCAATTGGGTCTAGCTCAAGTAGTTGTGGGATGGAGTGTTATCCTCCACGCCCAAGTTTTATTCCTTTAAGTGACATGATGAGCTTAGATGATTATATTGTTTTATTGACTTCAAGCCCTATTTTTTACTTGGCCTTATGCCCTAAATAATATAGGATTTACCATGGATACCATCCTCAAAATGAGGGAAAGATCCTATGATATTTTCCTCGAGAAATTTACCTAAATTTTTTTTAACATATTTTAGATTCAACCATGCGAATAAGAGTTCCTAGGAAAAGATCAAAGAAACCTCAAAGTTGAGCTGAAATTATAAATTTGTATTATAATTCATTTCCAAAAAATTCTACCATGATATCAAAGTTGATTTGACTAAAATCGATCTCTTGGTGAAGAGAGAGTTGGGTTTGTTAGTCATTTCATACCTGGGAGAAGTGCTTACCTATGAAAATTAGTTGGGTGTGAAACCCTAGTATGCTTTGGAGAAGGTGTTTAAACCCTATAAAGGTTTTCTACTTGATTTGTTGTTGATTTGATTTGAGGTGTGGTTCATATTTATAGGGATGACTACTCTTAGTCTTAGATTCAGAGAAGGTGCTTCAAATTTTACACATAAAGTGCAAGCCGCAAATGTTATTGGAGGAGGTTGAGCTTCGAGAGTATCAAGAATGAAATCATTGCATTTACCAATATAAAATAGTTAGTTGTGCATTCTAAGGAGGAAAATCCAAAGAGAATGGTTCATGAATCGGTGAAGGGTCATTTGATCACTCACATTACATAGAAGAATATCGATAATGAGATGTATGATTCTTTAGTGGGATTATACGAGATAGCAAGTGTTGTTAGGAAGATGTTATTTAGAAATAGGTTTACAAAATTTTGCTTGAGTAACACAAAGACAAAAGTTAGCTACTTGGCCAAAATCATAGGATTGAGAGATCGGTGTGTTTCTATGGGGACAAAAAAAAAAGAATAAGGAGTTGGTTCACATTGTCTTGAATGGGTTTACTCCATATTGAAAACATTTTGTCCAAGGTTATTGTGCTCTTGAGAATTTACCTACATAAGATAATCCTTGAGATGACTTTGTGTAGGAAACGTTAAGGTTTACATATTGTCTAACAAAGAAAATGGCAGTACAAAGAATAGCCCTCATCAAGAGGATGATGAAGGGAAACAAGTAAGGTAAGAAGGAAGACTCAAGCCAAGGTAAGAATGATGGATCAGGTCCTATCACTGAGAGGGTGGGGTGAATTAGTGACATGAATTTTAAATCAAATTTCATTTACTTAGTTAATTATGGTTCGTAGATATAACAACAAATTCGAACACAATGATTTATCGTGGAACCCAATTGGGAAAACCACAAACACTTTTCTATTAACTGCAAAATTTGTTTTATAATTTACAATAGAAAGAATATGTTTTGTTCCTTTTTAGACCAGCTCCTACTGATCAGTATGCACCCACACCCCTATTCACTAGCTCCAACTGGTAGGAGGATAAAACCCCCTATTTAGTAAGCTAAAACTGATAAGGAACACCTACTTCCCTGCAGAATCAAACCCACCCTAGCACCTCCCTACTACCCTCTATTCACAAATATGGAAATAGAATATTCATTCATGTGGAAATATTCTATGTTATACACTTAATATCATGACTGTTGCTCTGTCTCCATCTGCTTTTGATCTTCAATATTTCTTCTATAGCCACACTTTCTCCTTCACATCTCGAAATACTTATAAATGTATTCAACACAAATATTTATCAAACAACATGTATGTTCATGTAGTTTCACACCTTTTTATAAATAACAAGCTTCTTCATGTATAGACTAATCACCCTTGATTTTTAATAAGACAGTTATTAATCCATTTGTCAAACATCTAGAAATGGAAGTATTCAATTCACTCAACAGTTATGGTTGTAGTTTAATAACCTCTGCTATTACTTTGTACGATCCTCCTTCGTCTTGACCTTTTCACTATTAGAACTCTCGACATTTACAGTGGTCTGAATGTTGTGTAGGGTTTTACTAAAAATTTATGACCCTCCAGTTTATTATTCTATTAAATCTTCTGACAATTTTATGGTATTGACATCTTAATGTTTATTCAAATGGTAGTGGTAATGGCTATCCTCCAAATCGCCATTATGACAAAAACTCTGATGAGATCAGCAACCTCATCAACCCTTTCTGGTTCCTCCAACCAAACTAATGAACAACTCTTAAGCCCACGATCACTCCTATGATCGTCGTGCCAAAATTTATATAAAATATTAATCAATGGTTTTTGTCACGTCCCCGTGCCTCCGACCGGCGAAGAGGATGCGACTACAAGCTTCAAACACTCGGGCTAAGAGCCCCATGAACATGTGCATTCACAAAATTGCTAAAACAGAATGCTTAAACATACACACATGAACATTTATCATGCACAGATGCAAACATCTATCAGGCACATCGGAAACATCATCCATTTAAGCAAGCATTCATTTAACATGTTCATCATTTTCATTAACAGAATTTATAGTTGCAGAAGTAAAATGGACAAAATCACTTATCTTATGATGAACTCGATCCGCAACCAGCTACATTGCTGCAACGTTCCACCCAACCATAGGCCAGCGTGCTCTTTAATCTCTCAACAGTGCTGCCACCCCCGATCTGGGCATGATTCTCCAAGGAATAAGGGAACAATAGGCTTACACATGGCCAAGAATATACAAACACAGCCAAGCCAACACAGTTGGGTTTATCAGGCCATCAAGGAGTGGGAAAGGCTCAATGCTAAGCTGGTGAGCTCATTACAGAACCAAGGACACCTACACCAGAACTAGCCGGACCTCTAAGACACCCATCCACACCCAACACAAGGAATCAGTCCCTTCTCTGCTACACAGTCCCTCAGGCCCTGCATTCCCTTCCAGTGCTATTTAGGGGTGATGGAGAAGAAGACCAGCCCTCTAGCTCTATCTGTGTGGTTCCAACCACCAGGTTTATCAAGCAAAACTAAGCCCTCTTCCCTGCTCCTCTCACAGTCCGAAGACCAAACATTTCCCTCAGGCAATTAATTTAGCTGTCATAGTTTAAACAGGGAAGACAAATTCTGAGTCATTCTTGGCCCTATCGTGGCCAAAATGACTCTTCAAGTGAAATTACAACAGCCCCAAAGATGTAAGGAAGACCACGGTAACACAACCAACCACGTGGGAAAATAACAGTCCCGAAAAGTACCAGTGAGCATAGCTCACAGCAAACGTGGGGAATACAGCCCGTCCTGGGCAACAGAATCACTGAGAAAACACATAAAGACCACGCAGAGGAAGAGAGGAATATCGACTTTCGATAGCCATAGCATCCACGATTTCGCAGGGAAAGGAACGACGTGGGAAAACCCAGAAATTCCTGTGCGTGAGAGGAACAATCAGACCCCGTGAGGTATGAACAGACAATGGAGGCCCTGCGTGAGGAAGAACAGCTCTGTTTTTGTCTGTGGATGCACAACAACAGGAAGGACGCGAATTGGAAGTGCGTGAGCCTTCAACACAGTCGTGGAGAGAGAGAAAATGTCTGCGTGAGTGAAGAGTGCGTGAAGGTTTTTCCTTCCATGGTGAAGTCAAACACTATGGTGGAGTGTGCATGTGGGTGAGGACTGACAGTCCTGCCACCCCACTCCCAAAGCAATTAACTGCCTCAACCACCACCAGCAATTCATCAATGAAAGTGGTTGGGATAAACAAGGTAAGAAAACACATGGATTTTCTCTCATTGGCCAAGGTTTGATAAATCCCCCCACATCCTTATCCTTGGGAAAATCATGCCCCCTTCGATTTAGTTGTCGTGACCGTAGCTGGTTGTGTTCATTTAATTAATTATAGGTGCATATTTACATGATGGAAAACTTAATATATGTCGCATGCCCCGATATACCATCGGTGACAAATTCAAATCCAAAACATTGCATAACCGATCAATGGTGGGGCCTTGGCCTTTAAGTCCACACCATGATCATTTACAATATACACATCATATACATCTAATGCAACGGAGTCAAAACCGGGACATGACATTCCCCTCCCCCTTCAACAGCACTGTCCTCAGTGCTTTACAAAATTGAACAAAAAGCTACACTGGTATCGCCTCAGTGTTCTGCAGAATTGAACAAAAATGGATGTGCCAATCGCATGGCATCCTCTAGCTCCCATGTAGCCTCTTCAGGTCCGAAGTGCTCGCATTGTACCTTTACCTGCCCTATGGCTCGGTTCCAGAGCATTGTGACCTTCCTGTCAAGGATGCGCATTGGCTTGATTCAGAACTCTCCCTCGAGTTCCACCTAAATCACATCCCAATTTATCACATGGTTAGGATCATGTACATATCTTTTAAGCAAAGAAACATGAAAAACATTATGAGCTCTTGTGCTAGCAGGCAATGCAAGTCTATATGCAACTGGCCCTATTCGTTCAAGCACTTCAAATGGCCCACAATATCTTGGTGACAACTTGGCACAACTTCCAAGCTTCAAGGAACTCTTCCTTTCCCTCACTCTGAGGTAAACATGATCCCCAACACTAAACTCCATGTTCTTCCTATGCTTATCCACATAGCTTTTATGTCTGTCCTGTGTTGCTTTCAGATTCTGCCTGATCTTTACAACCTCTTGCTCCATTTCCTTGAGCAACTCTGGTCCAAGCACAATCCTGTTCACTGGATTATCCCAAGTCACTGGTGTTCTACACCTTCTTCCATACAAAGCTTCATATGGACTCATCCCCAAGGATGCTTGATGTCCATTGTTATAAGCAAACTCTACCAAGTGTAAGTAATCTTCCCACTTGGTTGGTTTGTCCATTACGTACATGCGAAGCATATCTTCAAGCACCTGATTAACTCTCTCAGTCTACCCATCTGTCTGAGGATGGTATGCAGTGATGAAGTTTAGCTTTGTACCTAAATCTGCAAACAATGCCTTCCAAAAGTTGGAAGTAAACTTGACATCTCGGTCAGATACTATTGCCTTCGGCAATCCATGCAATTTGAATATCTCCTTCATGAAGATCTTTGCAATATCATCAGTCTAATGCGTAGACTTCACTGGTATAAAATGGGCTTCCTTAGTCAACTTGTCTACCACGACCATGATAGAATCATGTTGTCTCCAAGTCATCAACAATCCTGTAATAAAATCCATGGAAATAACTTCCCATTTCCATTCCAGAACTGGCAAGGGTTGGAACAAACCTGCTGGGTGTTGGTGCTCAACCTTTACCTGCTGGCACTTCATACACCTTGAAATGTGCTCAGCCATGTCCTTTTTCATACCTGGCCAAAAGTACTGCTTCCTAGCTGTAGCAATCGTCTTCTGATATCCTGGGTGACCAGAATAGGGAGCTTGATGGATTTCATCCATGACAACTCTCCTCAAATCTGCTACATTCAGAATATAAATTCTGCCTTTATAAGTGAGAAGTCCATCTTCTTCCAATTTATATCCCTCGTACCTCTTCTCAAGACTTTGCTACTGCAACTTGTCTTTTACCTGCTCGTACAATTCATTTTCGGCAACATGACTAACAATCTGCTGCCTTAGATCTGATTGGAAAATACTAAGAGATTCCACTTGCATTTCTTGCACCTTCCTGCTGAGTGCATTAGCTACCTTATTTTATTTTCCCTTTATGTGCTTGATTTCAAAATCAAGTTCACATAAAAACTCCAGCCATCTTGCTTGCCTAGCATTCAGAGTAGGCTGATCAAATAGGTACTTCAATCCACAATGATCTGTTCTGAGCTCAAATCTTATACCCATCAAGTAATGCCTCCACATCTTGAGAGCATGTACTATGGCGGCAAGCTCTAGATCATCGGTGGCATAGTTCTTCTCATGCTCCTTCAACTTTCTTGACTCATAACATATCACGTGGTTGTCCTGCATAAGGACTCCTTCAAGCCCTTGTCTGCATGCATCGGTACACACCACAAAATCTTTCTCTGGATCTGCAACCTTCAACACTGGTGCACTGGTGAGAAGACTCTTCAACCGCTGGAAGATTTCTTCACACCTCAATGTCCATTCGAACTTCATCCCCTTCTTTTGCAAAGAAGTGATGGCATGTGCAACTTTGGAGAATCCCTCAATGAATCTCCTGTAGTATCCTGCAAGTCCCATGAAAGATCTTACATCTGTCACATTTCTTGGAGTAGGCCAATTCGTAATGGCTTCAATCTTTTCAGGGTCCACAGATATACCCTCTTCCGAAATAATGTGACCCAAATACTGAATTCTATCTCTATAGAAGTCACACTTGCTTAGTTTTGCATACAACTGATGCTCCCTGAGCAATTTCAATGTCAATCTCAAATGCTCTTCATGTTCTTCCTCATTCTTAGAATAAACAAGAATGTCATCAAGAAAAACAAGAACAAACTTATCCAAATACCTGCTGAAGACACTATTCATAAGGCACATAAATGTAGCTGGTGCATTTGTGAGGCCAAAGGGTACCACTACAAACTCATAATGCCCATACCTTGTCCTGAAGGCTGTCTTATGAATGTCTTCATCTTTGATTCTTACTTGATGGTAACCAGACCTCAAGTCAATCTTGGAAAATACCTTTGCTCCTCTCATTTGGTCAAAAAGGTCATCAATCCTAGGCAAAGGATACTTATTCTTCACAGTAACTTTGTTCAACTGTCTGTAATCAATACATAACCTGAGTGTACCATCTTTCTTCTTTACAAACAGAACCGGTGCTCCTCAAGGAGATACACTCGGCCGGATATACTTCTTTTCCAACAACTCTTGCAGTTGCATCTTCAACTCTAGCATCTCTAGTGTACTCATCCTATAGGGTGCCTTGGACACTGGTGCTGCTCCTGGCACAAGTTCAATTGTGAAATCAATGTCCCGCTTTGGAGGAAGCCCTGGAATCTCATCAAGAAACACATCCCTGAATTCCTATAACACCTGATAGTCCTCCAACCTAGGAGTTTCATCTCTCGTTTCCTCCAAAATCTGAGCTGCATACAACTGGCAACCCTTCCTACAGAACTTCTTTAACTGCATTGCCGAAACCTGCCTCACTGAGATTACCTTCGGAATACCTTTCACAACTACTGGGTTCCCTTCCTCATTCCTGCATTCGAAAGTCTTATTGTAGCAATCAAGCTCCACCCTGTGAGCTTCTAACCAATCCATTCCAATGAGAACATCATAGGAACCAAGCGGTAGAACATTCAGATCTACACAAGTGACCAATCCATCCATGACCAATGGACATTTCTATACCACTTCACTGACCTTCCTCTTAGTTCTAGTGGCTAGCTGAACTAACCAAGACTTCCTATGCTTTACTTTCTTAAAAGCACAAATATCCACTACTCTAGGAGTAATGTAACTGTGAGTAGAACCAGGGTCAATCAAAATAGAAACAGATTGCTCAACGATCTTACCTGCTACCTCAACCACGGTTGACTGGTGATCTTCCTGGCGGTCCTCCAGTGCTGCATAAATCCTAGGGACTGCCCTTGCTACTTGACCCACTGTTTCTGCTTCTTGCACGTTATAGGCTAGCCTTGCACTCTCATTCTCGAGTGGACAATTTCTACGCATGTGGGGTCCTCCACATTTCCAACATTGAAGTGGCCCTCTATTTTGTTGTGGATCCTTAGGCTTTTCTCCTGTCACTCCAACTGGTTTACTCGCAGCTTGGGATGGCTGCTTCTGTTGATTCCTGATGTTAGAAGGTTTGAAACCTTTCTTTCTTTGGTCAAACTTCTCATTCTTCTTGTCTTTCCATGCCTTATGGAAATCTGGCTTACCTTTGCTTTTCTCATAGCAATACTTAGCCTTTCTTATCGCTTCTTCAAGAGTCCTAGGCTCATAAAACTCAATTCTATCTTTATAAGACTGAGGTAATCCACTCAGAAAATGCTGGACCTTCACTTTTTCATCTCTGATGTACTGGACATACCTCAACAGCTCCAAAAACTTATTTGCATACTCTTCCATGGTCTGCTGTCCTAATTTCAACTCATGGAACTCCTTAATCTTGTCATCATAATACCTGTTAGATAGGTATTTCTGCTTGAAATACTTCTTGAACTATTTCCACTTAAGTTTCCTTTCACTAATCCTCTTTACTTGCTTGAAGTGTTCCCACCAAATGGATGCTCTTCCATTCAGGTTGAATATGGCAACTCTTTCCTTCATGTTTCCTGAATAATCATGCACTTGAAAGTACTACTTAATACCAAGAAGCTAAGCTTCATCCTCTTGTCTAGTCTTTACCTCACCATCAAACGTAGGAGGTTTAGCTTTCTTAAATTCATCTCGAGAGTGATCCCTATGGTGTCTCTTTATTTTCCTTTTATGAGAAGAAGAACTTGAATCCCCACTGGATTCTTCAGAATCAGATGATCCACTGGAAGTCCTTCTCCTTCTCCTAGTACTGCTCTTACTACCTTCTGGTCTTGTCGTACCTCGTCCAGAGTCTATCTTTCTTTGCAAGTCTGTCAAACTCTGCAACATAGCAGCATTCAACTGATGCTGCCTTTCCTAGGCTTTGATCAAGCTTCTCATAGTAGCTGCAACATCTGACGGTGTCTCTTGGAATCTCCTTCCATTAGACTCTATTTCATCATTTCTATTACGTACATTTTCTCCCATGGCATCTTCTGCTCGCTCGTAAGAATCCCGAGCATCATACCCATCATGGGTTCTCATAACTGAACCACCACTTACTTACCAATTGTAATGCTTGGAATATTGCCCTGGAAGGTGACTATGACTCTGCAAACGTGTTAATAACACAAACATTAGATGCATAGCATTGATATAAATCATAATCACTTACCTTCTCCGGGAATAACCACAAAATAACAATTTGCCCAACTACTAGATCCTCTTCATCAAAGAACAACTATCTAAGGGAGATGACGGGGGTCAAGGGGGCGCATTAGATCGCTGCCTCTGGTGCATTAGATCGCTGCCTCTTTTCTCATTTTCAGCCCTGAAATTTCACTGAGAAACAGTCAAAAATCCCACTGGAAAACAGTTAAAATCTGCTGGAAAAATCTCACGGGAAACTCAAATTTTCCCCTTGCACAGAATCGGATCTCATTCAACTATTCCTTCCACTGAATCGGCTCCCGAAACCATTCTTCCTTCCGCAACGGCGGCTCACAAAATGATTTCTCTTTAGACTGGCGGCCGTTTACTTAGAAAATTTCCACTTCAGGCATCGGCGGTCTTTGCGCATCGGAAGCCAAATGACTTTGGCTTCCGCAACGGCGGCACACCAAAGGCCAACTCCTTCTGACGGCCGCTCTTTACTTGGAGAAATTTTTAACTTTTTGGCACCGGCGGACTTCTGACATCGGAAGCCAAATGACTTTGGCTTCCACAACGGCGGCTCACCAAAGTTCGACTCCTTCCGACGTCCGCTCTTACTTGGAGAATTTTGAACTTCGGGCGTCGGCTGACTTCTTGCATTAGAAGCCAAATGACTTTGGCTTCCGCAACGGCAGCTCACCAAAGTCCGACTCCTTCTGACGTCATGGACTTAGAACAATTTTCAACTTTTCGACGTCGGCGGCCTTTCTGGTTGGAAGCTTTAGTGATTTCACTTCCGCAACGGCGGCTGATGGACCACTTTCCCTTCCGATTATCCGCTCTTTACTTAGAGATTTCCATGATTTTCTTCCCAGTCGGAAGACTTAACGGATTTGGACTTCCGCAACGGCGGACGGGAAACCAATTTCTCTTCCGATTGGCAGAAGTTCACTTCGCGAATTCTTCTGCAATGGCGGAAGTCAATTCCACTGGTTGCTCCGACTGCTCCAACATTTAGCCAAATTTTCTCAATTTTACAGTCATTCACATTTTGACTTCTGCTGCACAGAATGAAATACAACCTCTGTTACTGCATCTTCGCGGCTCATGTAGGCCCATGCTGCAACATGAGCTTTGATACCATACTGTCACGTCCCCGTGCCTCCGACCGGCGAAGAGGATGCGACTACAAGCTTCAAACACTCGGGCTAAGAGCCCCATGAACATGTGCATTCACAAAATTGCTAAAACAAAATGCTTA
Source organism: Pseudotsuga menziesii (assembly GCA_001517045.1). Lineage (NCBI taxonomy): Eukaryota > Viridiplantae > Streptophyta > Pinopsida > Pinales > Pinaceae > Pseudotsuga > Pseudotsuga menziesii. Next base: position 1,127,842 of record LPNX010795155.1, on the reverse strand, counting down.
AACATACACACATGAACATTTATCATGCATAGATGCAAACATCTATCAGGCACAGCGGAAACATCATACATTTAAGCAAGCATTCATTTAACATGTTCATCATTTTCATTAACAGAATTTACAGTTGCAGAAGTAAAATGGACAAAATCACTTATCTTATGATGAACTCTATCCGCAACCAGCTACGTCGCTGCAACGTTCCACCCAACCATAGGCTAGCGTGCTCCTTAATCTCTCAGCAGCGCTGCCACCCCCGAGCTGGGCATGATTCTCCAAGGAATAAGGGAACTAGCAGGCTTACACATAGCCAAGGGTATACAAAACAGAGCCAAGCCAACACAGTTGGGTTTATTAGGCCATCAAGGAGTGGGAAAGGCTCAATGCTAAGCTGGTGAGCTCATTACAGAACCAAGGACGCCTACACCAGAACTAGCCGGACCTCTAAGACACCCATCCACACCCAACACAAGGAATCAATCCCTTCTCTGCTACACAATCCCTTAGGCCCTGCATTCCCTTCCAGTGCTATTCAGGGGTGATGGAGAAGAAGGCCAGCCCTCTAGCTCTGTCTGTTTGGTTCCAACCACCAGGTTTATCAAGCAAAACTAAGCCCTCTTCCCTACTCCTCTCACAGTCCGAAGACCAACCATTGCCCTCAGGCAATTAATTTAGCTGCCACAGTTTAAACAGGGAAGACAAATTCTGAGTCATTCTTGGCCCTATCATGGCCAAAATGACTCTTCAAGTGAAATTATAACAGCCCCAAATATGTAAGGAATACCACGGTAACACAGCCAACCACGTGGGAAAATAACAGTCCCGAAAAGTACCAGTGAGCACAGCTCACAGCAAACATGGAGAATACAGCCCGTCCTGGGCAACAGAATCACTAAGAAAACACATAAAGACCATGCAGAGGAAGAGAGGAATATCGACTTTCGATAGCCACAGCATCCACGATTTCGCAGGGAAAGGAACGATGTGGGAAAACCCAGAAATTCCTGTGTGTGAGAGGAACAATCAGACCCCATGAGGAATGAACAGACAATGGAGGCCTTACGTGAGGAAGAACAGCTCCGTTTTTGTCCGTGGATGCACAACAACAGGAAGGACGCGAATTGGAAGTGCGTGAGCCTTCAGCACAGTCGTGGAGAGAGAGAAAATGTCTACGTGAGTGAAGAGTGCGTGAAGGTTTTTCCTTCCATGGTGAAGTCAAATGTTGTGGTGGAGTGTGCGTGTGGGTGAGGACTGACAGTCTTGCCACCCCACTCCCAAAGCAATTAACTACCTCAACCACCAGCAGCAATTCTTCAATGAAAGTGGTTGGGATAAACAAGGTAAGAAAACACATGGATTTTCTCTCATTGGCCAAGGTTTGATAAATCCCCCCCCACATCCTTATCCTTGGGAAAATCATGCCCCCTTCGATTTAGTTGCCGTGACCATAGCTGGTTGTGTTCATTTAATTAATTATAGGTGCCTATTTACATGATGGCAAACTTAATATATGCCACATGCCCTGATATACCATTGGTGACAAATTCAAATCCAAAGCATCGCATAACCGATCAATGGTGGGGCTTGGCCTTTAACTCCACACCATGATCATTTACAATATACACATCATATACATCTAATGCAACGGGGTCAAAACCGGGACGTGACAGTTTTTGTCATTTCTTCCAAAAGGTAGGGGGTCTGACAGGTCGTCCCAGGCTCTAGGATAGTGATCTTCATTTGAATTCCAAGCACCTAGAGCCCCTGCCATACCTTTGCACTACGCATCTAATACCCATAGTGAAGTTGACCCTTATAAACCCATATGAACTTTAACGCGCTGTCAATGTGGTATAAATCCCAATAGGTGAGTCAATTGCCATCGTTGATCACTTGATCGGACAATTATTGAGACTCCACCTGCAACTCTTCATTCTTATCCACTGTGATTTGAAATCAATGCTCAAGTCTGCTTATTGATTCGATTTCAAGCTCTGTAATTATGTTTGCATTTTTCAGCTTCAATTGCATCACCTACATTCAATCTCTGATATTTCTATCGATGCATAAACTTGTTTAGCATGTTAACATACTTGATCAACTCGGTCTCTAGATGTAATCAAGGTGACTCTGATCATGCTTTTACATATCCTTCCTCCACAAAGTCGTTGTTAAACTATTTTGTAGCAATTCTAATCACATCATTTGACTGAAGGTGGGGTATTCTACTACTTGGACAGAGTGTTTTGTTGGTGGCAGATTATCATCACTCGGGGTTTCCTCAAGACTAGACACTTCCATGTCCTCTGCTACTTGATCAAACTTAATTTATTTACACAAGGATAGGGACTTGGACTCCTTCAACGGTTCAATAATACATCTATTATAGGAGGATCAGTCTTATGTAATATAACTTACTTTCTACTTGTCCAATTCACTTCCCAGGGTAATACCTTTTCCAACAGGGTCACATTCATTTACAGATATTCCATAACTTTCTTTTGAACATTCTCCTCAGAGCTGTCAATACTACCATGTAATAATAGAGTACCTCATAACCATCACAGACAGTAGGTCAACATACATCACTGCTCATGTCATCTTACACACCCAATGAACAATTCTTTTCTGTCAATTCCAACCATATACTTTGTCATCATACTACCTCATCCATGGCTCTGTCAACATAGACATACATTTCATCATAGGCAATGTCTATCATCTATATTCCATCAATGCAAATGTGTATTTCCATATTTCCAACAATATCCCCCTTTGGCATTGATTGCAATACTATTTTCATTTCTTCCCCTTTGACATCAAGAGAAAAGGGTTGAATGACTCCCCCTAAATTTTATCACTGTCTCCTCATGAATGGATGACAACTGATGCATTATTTTCTTGAGAGATTAGATTGGAAGAGAGACTACTACTAATATTTTCCTAAGATATTCAAATATATATTTGCTTAAGGTTTTAGTGAAATGCAACTTGTTCTTGTGTTGGGACATATTCCAATTTTATGATCTTATTTGCAACCTGATCTCTTAGATAGTGGTATTTTATTGGAATGTGTTTTTCTTTGGAGTGTTGTACAGGGTTCTTTGAGAGACTTATAGCACTTTTATTATCACAGTAGATAATATTGGTTTCTTCAAACACTACTTTGATGTCTTGTAAGGTTTGTTTCATTCACTCCACTTGTGTGCAACATTCAGTTGCTACAATATACTCAGCTTCAGTGGTAGACAGAGAAATTGAGGTTAGTTTCTTATTTGTCCAAGCTACCAATGATTCTCCCAAGAAGAATGCTCCTCCACTTGTACTTTTTCTATCATCTACACAACTTGCCCAATCTGCATTTGAATAGGCCTTTAAAGAGAATGAATTCTTTCTAGGGTACGACAATCCGAGATATATGGATCCTTTTAAGTACCTAAAGATTATTTTCACAGCTTGAACATGGCTCTCTTTTGGTGCAGCTTGGAATCTAGCCACCATTCCAACAACATGCTTGACATCAGGACTGGAAGCTGTTACATAGACTAAACTCCCAATCATTGATATGTAGTGTTTTGGATCTACAGACTTGGACTCATCTTCCTTTCTTAGTTTGCATCCTACTATCATGGGTGTACAAACACGTTTGCAATCCTCTGACTGAAATTTCTTAAGCATATCTTTAACATACTTGGACTGATGGATAAGGATTCCCCTTTTGGACTGTACTATTTGTAATCCTAGAAAGAAATTCAGTTCACCAAGCAAAGACATTTCAAATTCTTGCTGCATCCTCCTAGAAAAGTCCTTCCTCATTTTTTCATCATCACTCCCAAATATAATATCATCAACACATACTTCCAAAATAATCATGCTATCATCAACAATTTTACAATAAATATTATTGTATGTTGATTCTCTTTTGAATCCTTATACTTATAAATAAGAATCTAACCTTGCATACCATGCTTTGGGTTCTTGTTTTAACCCATAGATTACTTTCTTTAGTTTTCATACATAGTATCCTTCACCAGTTAATTGAAATCCTTTTGGTTGCTCAATATAGACTTCATCTTCTAATTTTCCATTGAGAAATGTTGACTTGACATCCATTTGGCATACTTTCAATTTTTTGTAGCTGGAAAAGGCTAAGAACATCCTAATTTCCTCTAATATGGCCACGGGTGCAAAAGTCTCTTCAAAATATACTCCTTCAACCTAAGCATGCCCTTTACATACCAATATGGCTTTGTTCCTAATTAATTTCCCATTTTCATTTAATTTGTTTTTAAACACCCATTTACTTCTAATGGAATTCTTATTTTTTGGTCTTGGAACCAGTTCCCAAGTTTTATTCTTTTCAATTTGGTCCAATTCTTCATTCATAGCATTGACCCAATTCCCATCTTTGCATGCCTCTTTGATTGAGTTGGGCTCAATATATGAAAAAAGTGTTATTTATGTTTAATACAACAATTGTCTTCTTGTATGCGCTCCAGTGCTTTTAGTTTCAATAATTAGGTCTTCAGGATGATTCCTTTGAGTTATTATTGAGGGTGTGTTCATGTCTCTTCTTTGGGATTCTTCTCTTATCTATTATTCTCGAATATATTCCTCTTCTTCTCTAGTATCCATTTCATCTTCTTGTATATCTTCATTTTCTTCTTCATCTGCTTGTGTAGAAACTGACTCATCATCATCTTCATCTTCATTGTCAAGTATGGTCTCTTGATGCTCGATCTTATTTGTTTTTAAGTCATCCACTTTAACACCTACACTCTCAATAACCTTATGTAATTCAATAATTTAGCATATGTATGCTTTCTTGGTAAAAGCATATCCAAGAAATATAACTTCATCAGATCTAGCATCAAATTTTCCAAGATTCTCATCAATCCTTTTGATGTAACCCTTACTTCCAAAGAACTTGAAGTATTTTACTGAAGGAGCTCTCCCTAACCATAGCACATAAGGAGTCTTATTACTATTAATCCTGAGTTTCCCTCTATTTAAAATGTGTATTGATGTGTTTACAGCTCCCCTCCAATATCCAACAGACAATCTTGCTTCATTGAGCATAGTCCTTGTAGCCTCCTAGATTGTTCTATTCCTCCTCTCAACAATCCCATTTTGCTGAGGTGTTATGGCAGCAAAAAATTGTCTCTTAATTCCATGGGTTTCATAGAAGAGATAAAACTCTTTTGAGGTGAGCTCACCACAATTGTCTGATTTAAGACATTTGATTTTTTTCCTCTGTTTCATTTTCAACAAGGGTTTTAAAAGCTTTGAACGTGTTAAATGCTTCTGATTTTTCTTTGAGAAAAAATACCCAAGTCATTCTAGTAAAATCATCAATGAGTAGCATAAAGTAGGAATATCCTTGCAAAATTTTGGTCCTTGTAGGTCCACAGAGGTCAGTGTGAACCAACTCTAAAGGTTTTGAGGTTGAGTATTCTTTTGTTTCGAAACTTATTCTAGTTTGCTTCCCTAGTTGACAATGTCTACACATAGGATTTGAGGGTTCTTTTATCTTTGGCAAGTTTCTTACTGCACCAAGATTGTTCACTTTCACTAAATTGTCACAAAGTTAATGTGCCCCAACCTCCTATGCCATAGCCAACTTTCATCCACTAAATTTATATGACATTCATCATTCAGTTATGTATTTAGTATGTATACATTCTCTAGAGTTCGAGGAGCAGTACCAACCAATTTTCCTGAGTCCTTTCTCCTAATCTCACATTTCTGTGAATCAAATATGCAAATGTGCCCCTAATCACAGGTTAGGCTTACTCTTAATAGGATAGGCTTCATATTTTTAACAAGAAACACATTCTTGTCTTTGTATTTTTCCAAATTCACAGTGCCTTTCCCAAGTATGTTACCTAAACCATTGTCACCAAATGTAACTTTACCCTTTTGTTTATTTAATTTCAAAAACTTGTCCTTGTCTCCTGTCATGTGTTTTGAACAACCACTATCAACATACCAGAGATCTCCTTTATCTTGGGCTTTCAAGGCAATAATACATTCTTCTTTTGATATTTTTTCTTTCCAAATATTCTTTTGCTCTCTAATGAACTTTCTTTCCAAATAGATTTCCATTAATTTCAGTTACTTTCTTTATGTCCATAGGTATGCCATTTGAATCATCTTAAGTTCCTTTCTTGTAGAGGTGCAAAGGAGTTATAATTTCTTCTCTTAACTTGATCAACTGTTTGGTTGCCTTTGAGGTTATAGTTCTTAACACTCGAGTTTTTCTTTCCATATGATCTACAATTCATATCTTTGTGTCTGAAGTTAGAGAATGCAAAGCAATAACCAAAGAAAATGTGAGGATACCTGTTTTGATAAATCTTCTTTGGTGTTGTATTGAATTCCTTCTTGATGGGTGGCAGTAAACCTCTGGAGTTCTAATCATTGCTTGTCTTTTCTTCATCTTTCTTCTTGACTGTACTAAGGAGAGAAGTTGCATAAGATTTTGAGTTAACTTGGTTTTCTTCTTGAGAATAACCTATCCATATTTGTTACTTGGATACCTTTGTGTGGTTATAATATTATCTAAGACTTTAGAGTTATTTTTATATCTTGTTTGGATACATTTTGCATCGAGATGTTTTCTTAGGTGAACTACTTATGCCTCCATTCTTTCACGGGTTAGTTGTTTCTCTTTAAGATACGTCTCTGTACTTTATTTCATCCTATTTGCTTCTAGGATTTGGTTTTTCAGGTTGCTCATGGTTTACTCCGTCTCTTTTTCTTTATGTTCATGTTTTTCATTTTGTTCAACTACAAAACTTTTCAATTGTCTATATTTTTTTTGTATCTTCTTAATTCATCTAAGGCACTGAGAATTTATTCTTCCATATTAAACTCTACTTCATCTTCTGACTCTTCCTCATGCTCAATTTCTTATATTTCATTAGACTCTTCAATACCTAGAAAAAGGACTTCATCATTACTATCACTAGACTTAGATGAACTGTTGTTCTCTTCTTTTGAGTAGAAAATATTTTTTTCTTTGTAATACTTTTTCTTATAGTGGGATTTTCCATTTTTATTGTATTGTTTATTTGTGTCATCTTCATCTTCATAGTATTCCTTGGGATAAGGACACTTGGCTGCAAAGTGCCCAACTTTTCCATAATTAAAACATTTGAAAGGCAACTTGCCTTTGTACTTCCCCGATCCTTTCTGAAGTTTCTTAATAAAATTGGCTTCTTCTACATTAGATTCTTCATGATGGCTGGGTTGAGGTTTTTGCTTTTGATTTTTTGTTTTCTTGAGCGCCTTGAAGGAGGCCTCTTCTTTTCGGAGGCTTTCATGACCTAATATTAACTCATAGGCTGTGAGGATTCCATACAATTCATCCATGGTGAGTTGATCTAGATTCTCTCGGTCTTCAAGAGTGGACACTTTAGGATTATATAGCATAGGAAGTTTTCTTAGTATGTTTTCAACTATCTCATTTCCTGACACTTATACTCCCAAACCTCTTATTGCATTAACAACAGTATCAACTCTTTCGATGTACTCTTAGATATTTTCTTTTCTTCATCCTTCATTTTTAGACCTTCATATTGTACTTCGAAATATTGAATTTTGGTCCTATTTACTTTGGAATCTCCTGCATATATAGTTTCCAATTTATCCCAGATTTGTTTTTCATTTCCACGGTTTAGTACTTTAGCAAGAACCTTCTTACTCAGTCCATCTTGTAGTGTGTTTAAATCCTGCATGTTCCCAAAATTTCTTCTTATCTTCTGCTTCTGTGGGAGTGAATTTTGGAACATCATATATTTTTTTAACTAATGTCCATACTTCTAGTACAATGGACATCAGATAGCTTTTCATTCTAATACTCCATAAATCATAGTCTTCACCATCAAATAGGGGGACTCTTAATGACATCTTCATCTGCTGATCGATTCTGATGTATATTTCTCTTCAAGTGATTAAACTTTCCAGTGATAAGACCTACTTTGATACCAATTGATGGATCAGGTAATGTCACTTAGAGGGGGGGTGAATCAGTGACACAAATTTTAAATAATTTTTTTTATACTTAGTTAATTATGGTTTGCAGATATAACAACAAATTTGAACACAATGATTTATCGTGGAACCCATTTGGGAAAACCACAAACACTTTTCTATTAACTGAAAATTTTGGTTTATAATTTACAATAGAAAGAAGATGTTTTCTTCATTTTTAGACCAACTCCCACTAATCAGGATGCACCCTCACCCCTATTCACCAGCTCCAACTGGTAGGATGCTACAACCCCCTATTTAGTCAACTACAACTGACAAGGAACACCTACTCCCCTGCTGGATCCAACCTTCCCTAGCACCTCCCTTCCACCCTCTATTCATAAATCAAGAAATGGGATATCCAATCTTGTGGAAATATTTTGTGTTATACACTGAATATCATGAATGTTGCTCTGTCTCCATCTGCTTTTGATATTCAATATTTCTTCTACAGACACACTTTCTCCTTCACATCTCGACATACTTATAAATGTCTTCAACACAACTCTTTATCAAACAACATGCCTATTCATGCAGCTTCACAACTTTTTATAAACAACACACCTCTTCATTTACAGACTAATCACCCTTGATTTTTAATAACACAATTATTAATTCATTTGTCGAACATCTGAAAATGGCAGTATTCAATTCGTTCAATAGTTATAGTTGTAGTTTAATAGCCTCTTCTATTACTTTGTGCGATCCTCCTTCATTTTGACCTTTTCATTATCAGAACTCTTGACATTTACAGCGGTCTGAATGTTGTGCAGGGTTTTACTAAAAATTTATGAACCTTCAGTTTATTATTCCATTAAATATTCTGACAATTTTGCGGTCTCGACATCTGAATGTTTATTCAAATAGCAGTGGGATTGGATATCCTCCAAATTAGCATTATGCCAAAACATTTGATGAGAATAACAACCTCATTAACCCTTTTCGGTTACGCAAACCAAACTAAGGAACAACTCTTAATCCCATGATCACTCCTATGATCGTCATGCCAATAGTTATATAAAATATTAATAAACCATTTTTTGTCGTTTCTTCCAAAAGGTAGGGGCCTGACAGGTCATCCCAGGCTCTAGGCTGGTGATCTTCATGTGAATTCCAAGCACCTAGAGCCCCCACCATACCTTTGCACTACGCATCGAATACCCATAGTGAGGTCGTCCCTTATAAACCCATATGAACTTTAACACGCTGCCAATGTGGGATAAATCCCAATAGGTGAGTCAATCACCATCGTCGATCACTTGATCGGATGGTTTTTGAGACTCTTCCTGCAACTCTTCATTCTTATCCACTATTATTTGAAATCGATGCTCAATTCTGCTTGTTGATTCGATTTCAATATCTGCACTTATGTTTTCATTATTTTAGCTTCAATTGCATCATCCACATTTAATCTCTGATATTTCTATCGATGCATAAAAAAATTTAACAGGTTAACAGACTTGATCAAATCGGTCTCTGGATTTAGTCATGGTGACTCTGATAATGTTTTTACATAGCCTTCCTCCACAAATTCGTTGTTAAATGGTTTTGTTGCACTTCTAATCACATAATTTGACTGAAGGTATGGTATTCTACTACTTGGACAGAGAATTTTGTTGATGGAAGAGTATCATCGCTCAACTTTTCCTCAAGACTAGACACTTCCATGTCCTCTTCTACTTGATCAAACTTAATGTCTTTACACAAGGATCGGGACTCAGACTCCTTCAATGATTCAATAATACATCTATTACAAGAGGGTCAATCTTCTGCAAGATAACTTACTGTCTACTTGTCCAATTCACTTCCCAGAGTAATGCCTTTTTCAACAGGGTCACATTCATTTACAGATCTTCCATAACTTTATTTTGAACATTCTTCTCGGATCTTTCAATACTTCCATGTAATAACTGAGTACCTCATAACCATCACAGTCAGCAGGTCAACATACATCACTACTCGTGTCATCCTACATGCCCAATGCACATCATTTTTCTGTCAATTCCAACCATCTGCTTTGTCATCATACTACCTCATCCATGGCTCTGTCAACATAGACATGCATGTCATCATAGGCAATGTCTCTCATCTATTTTCCATCAATGGCAACCTGTATTGCCATATTTCCAAAAAAGAAAGATTTGAGTAATGTGAAACTTAAGTGTCACCAAAAGGATCATTATGCCAACCAATGTTCAAAGAAGAAGAAGTGAAGGCCATGCAGTTGAAATGGGTTACAAAGAATGCAAGCATCATAGCAAGAGTAAATTAGTTAGTATCCCATCTAGAGACTGCCTTCTTCATGGTCCCTTGTTTATCTTCCAACAATGTGTCAAGTGTTGGATGGTATGTGGATAATGGTGCATCAAGACAGGTGACTTATGACAAGAAACTCTTCAATGAGCTTCAAGGGTAAGAGGGAGAGATGAGAGTCGAGTTTGGTGATGATGTTACATATCCTATGAAATGAGTGGGTTGCATTTCTTTTTGGATGTCATCATGTGATGTTCCTGAGTTGAATCATGTTTTGTTTGTCCTTGGTTTGAAGAAAAAACTTCTATTAATGTCTCATGTGACTGAGCTTCAATGTGAAGTTGTATTTGAAGGATAGCAATGCACTATCAATGATTACAGTATACCAAGTTCAAGGCCCTTAGCTAGAGGTGTGAGGGACGATGACCTTTCCAAGTTACTTGTTTATCCTATAGAACTTGTACATGTCACTAAGATGTTGGGTGAGCCTTCTATTTTTTAGGAGGTATGTGCATAGCATGTATGGGAGGATTCCATGCAGATAGGTTCAAAATCTATTGTGGAATCAATAATTAATTCCGAACTTGCAACTAATGGAGTTTTAAAGGGTATCAAGATATATTGTTGAGGTGTGTGGGGTGGTGACCTTTACAAGTTACTTTTTGATCCTATAGAACTTTTACATGTCACCAAGATGTCAGGTGAGACTTATAGTTGAGGAGGTATGTGTAGTGCATGTATGGAAGGATGCCATGGAGATGGTTCAAAACCTATTGTGAAATTAATGATTAATTCCAAACTTGCAACTAATGGAGTGTTAAAGGCTACCAAGGTAAGATTGCTAGATTTTCTCATGAACTTGGAGTTGACCTTTATGAGATTATTGCTTCAAATACTAAAGGATTCTCTTAAAAATATGAAGTTGACCATGTTGAGGGTTTTTCATCGATTGTCAAAGGTTTTAAGGTGCATGGGAAAGATATCGTGTTTACAGTTTGTTGGAAGCCATATGTGGGATTTTTTTTGCACTATGAGCTTGATATTTAAGAATGGGTGAGATTGTGCAATTTTTAATATTTGTTTGGTAGATTTTATGCACTTGTCTTGATCTTGTATGGATATGTGATCACCTTTGCATGAATTCCTAAACACCTCACTAAGTGGTGTCTAAATATTTTGGCTCATAAAGTTGATATTAAGGATGTTGGATTTTAGATAGTTGTTGATAGTGCATGGTAATGTTCCTTTAGATACATAAAATGGTCAAGTTGTTAGTAGAGGGAAGGTTTCATATGTTGTGATCATATATTGTTTTGTTAACTACAATGAGACTTTTAAAGCTTACAAGATCTACATTCCAGCACAACGAAGGATTGCACTGAGTCGAGATGTGAAGTTTGATTCATGTATGGTCATTTATATCAAAGGTATCCCCTTTAATGATTGAGGGGAGTGAGGAGGTTGTTTCTCCATAATTGGATTTAGAGGTAAGAGAAGACTCAAACCAAAGTGTGGTAAAAAAGATATTAACAAATTATACATCATCGCCTACTAATCCAGCTCATAAGAAGTCAAGATTGCTTACTCAAACATTGTAGGATGAACAATAGCATGTAGGAGCACCCAAAACTTTTATTAGAGCAAGTGCACTTCCTACAAGATATGCTAACAACATTGAATTTGCTACATCCATTTGTGAGACTTCCGAATATTTTTGAGGAGGTGAGGTGTAATTCCTTGATGGAGGAAAGTAATGTTTGGGGGGGATTCCTTTCTAGGGGCCATTGGTTGATTTCGAGAGTGGAATATTCAAATTTTTGGATGGTAGGTTTGATTGAGATTAGAGAGAGAATATTGATATTTGTGGAAATACTTTCCTCATAAAGAGGGAGTGTTTTCATTTTAGGGTTACTTTCAAAGTGTTTAAACGAGGGTGCTTCATTTAGTGTGGAATGCATGGTGTGATCACTGCCCTTGGTTGTATTGTAATGGGCATACACATTGAAGATATATTACTCATGGAATTGTATACCTTGATGTGGTGCACTTCCTTAGGAGGGTGGAATCATATGTGACAATGACATTATTCATGGGGCTTGTTGTTAAATGTACAACATAAGGAGTCATTCTTTGAGACTTGTGTTGTATCAAGTTAAAGAAATTGTGTTGTATCAAGTTAGGGGCTTGTGTGGTATCAAGTCAGGACATTATGTTGTATTAAGTCATATCTATGTCCTCATGTGTAGAGGTGAGATACATGTATTGTGATATTGTGTTGTATCAATATTGGAACCTTATGTTGTTGCAATACTAGTGTGTGTTGTATAAAGACTCTAGACTTGTGTTGTATCAAGTCTGGACTTTTGTTGCATCAAGTCAATGATTCTCATAGATATTACCCTATGAGATTGATCTCCAATTGTGGAGATTATCTTGTGTTGTATCAAGATTGAATTCTTGTGTTGTATCAAGGTTATGGACCTCCATTTATTGAGGTGGTTATATTGTGTGATGTATTACTAGTCATGGTCATTGAGTGCTATAAGTATCCTTTAGCAATTAGCTACTCCTAGACTAAATTAATTTAGCATATGACTATATGACCTGAGGTAATATATATGATCATCAGTATGTATGAAAATTATTCTAAATATGATATGATAAGATGGATAAATAATTAATACACGTGTGAACCATGCAATGATTGATTAATGATAACGAGATAAGAATAGAGAAAGAGAAAGGGTTTGAATTTCCTTGAATACCTCCAAGTGAACTCCAATTGTAAAGGCTTCAATAAAGCCTCAGTTGTAATAAAGCATGCATTAGTTAACTAGGAAGATTCATGCAAAAGTTAATAATTGAAATTGTGCATGGATGGAAATAAATGTGAAGCATCAAATACATTTAGTTAGCCTCCTAAATTTATGGTCATACACTCATTTAAAGATTGAGCTTAGTTCAATCAGTTCACATTTAGTTCATTTAGTTCACATTCAATTCAGTATGTTCACAATCAATTCAAGTCAATGAATATTGAGTTAAAGCTAATTATAGAAAGGAGGGCACATATCTTATGCATGATGGATAATCCTAAGTGCCATCTTGTCAGTAGTGTTAGGGAGGGTGCTAATTTTTGCATGGACATATTTCTAGTTAGCTCCTCCTTGTCTATGTGCTATGTGATGCTCTAAGGAGTTTTACTTGAGCCTCTTATTTGCTACCTTCTACATGTTAGGTGTTTTGACTTGTTATTAATATGCTAGGCATATGGGAAGTTCATTACAATCGATTATCATGGTTTATTAGATCTCTCTTCTCTATTGTTGTAGTGATATCTCTTAATGGGCAATCTACTTATGTGTTGTAAACCATTCTCTGCAAATCTATCTCTCATACTCAAAGAATTGTTGGGTTTTTCATTCTCCATGTTTGGTAGTTTTTCCCAGGGTATATCTTGTCTCTTATGGTTGAATGATTTATGTGGCTGATTTATTTATGAGATTCATATATATAGTGATTGATTAATAAAAGTTTTAAAGTATAAGCATCTCCATACTTGCTCAAAACTTTAATATGGTGTTACAACATAGGGCATGAATGAGCTTAGTTCTGTGCAGCAAACTAAATCCTATGTGATCTTGAAGAGTTGAGAAAAAGATTGCAACCATGACATCAATATCCATTCGACTGGAAGACGTCCTTGAAGGGAAAATCCAAGAGCAAGTCAGTATGCACCATTCCCGTAACTTTCTAGGAGACAAATTTTGTGGAGAACTTCTAATCAATCAGTGAGGAATCATCCAAAACCGTTAAAACCCCACTTCCCAAATGGGATGATTTAGCTCAAACATGAGCAAATTTCAAAAATTCACAATGGTTTGGGAGATACGATCAGGTATTTGAATATGAAGTTTTTAGAATTTGTGTTATGGATGTCTTTCCAATCTGGACGAATTGGTTAAATGACCCAGGGAATTGTGGATTGGATATTATGTGCAATGAGAGCCTCATAGAGTAAATAACTCATCTGAAAAAGAGGATGATGATCGTCGAAAAAAAATCCTAAAGAAGAGCATTCGCTCCAGGTTGCATGGGATCCAGTTTCCCCATGTAGAGATTCGGTACCTCCTGCATGCAATCAAATTTGCAAGGAGATCAAGATCAAGGGAGTCCAGTAATATCTGCAAGGAAACATAGATCAAGAGGGAGCCCACACAAAACAATAAAAATAATTATTTTATATTTTGATTATCATATTCTATTATAAATCGTATCTATATGTTTATGAATATGTTTCATTAATGTCATATAGAGATCTACATTGAGGATATTAGGAATTGTATTATGATATAAGCATGTTAAGCATAGGAATTGTTTTCCTTCTGTTATTGGAAAATGGAGAAGCTCATGAAATATATGATGTGCATAAATATTTATAAATTTAGGGATGCATTAAATTTTATAAAAGATTAATACAAGGATGAAATTTTCTGAGATATATAGGGCTGCATATAAAGGTTGAATTTTCATATGAAATAAGGATTGCATGATTGTTCATGAATTATGAACATGGGGCTTCCTTAAAATATTTATAAAATATGATATGGGATTGATATGGGACTGATATAAGACTAATATAAGGATGAAAATCAGTACATGAGATCATAATGGATTATGTTAAAACAGTTAGTTAATATATGCACATAATTGTGTAAATCATATCAGTATATTGAATGTATTCATGTGAATAAAATTCATGAGTGTGAAATGGCTCTAACCAATAGAATAATTTGTCTTGTAGGGAAAATACATATGACCTGACCTACAAGAAGACAATGACATGTTTGTGGAGTCATTCTGATTGTTGATCTGAAAAGAGAGTTGATCAAGAAGTTTCTATTGTTCTTAGGAAGAAGTCAGAATAGAAGCCCCAATACTATTCTGAGAGATGTGAAGAATCTTGAATATATTTAAAAAATATCTTAAATACGTTCATGTGTCAAGAAGAGATTTAGACATAGATGATCATGAATCTCCGTGATGGAGAACCCAAATTATGATTCTCGCATCCAAATGGTGAGAGGGAGAAGCTAGATTTGCTAGCTCCTAGAGAACCAGTCAAACTGGTTGATGTATCTCCTATTAAGAGGAAACTTGCATGATTTTCATGTTCAAAAGGAAGCTAAGAATTGTATTCAAGAATATTGTTATAATTTTTTAGAATAAAGGTGTGGCAGTCTCCAAGACAAATATTTTCCTCTTTTAAGGAAAATATGCAGTAGAAAAACTTGAAGAGTTTCAAGATGTTGGAATAAAATTCCATGGCCACCTATATGAATATAAATCTGATTCTTAATTCATATTTGGAGGATCTCAAAGTCAATTGATTTATATTTGGTTGGCACCGGGATCGATTATATGATTTGCAGTCAGTACATTGACATGTGCAACAAAGCATGTGTTGTGGTACCTACATGGTACAAGTGTATGTGGACTGAGATATGTCTCGCACGGTGAAATAAAGTTTCAAGGATATATGGATTCTATATAACGCAGTGATAGAGGAAAGATCACATATGTTTCTCCAGATATAGCATGTTGTAAAGTAGTGAAGCTTTATGAGGTTCCCAATCAGTGATATTTGATACATGGCACATATCCATAGATGAGAAGCATTGCTAGCATTCTTACTAAGCCTCTTCCTGGGACAAACTTGGTAGAGTATAGAAAGACTCCTCTAGTTGAAGAGGGAGTATTGATGTGTCTTCACAGGAAGTAGTAGATAAATTCCACACTATTTAGTCATGGTACATGACTCAAGAAGATAGGGGATGTGATATCTTGTGGAGAGAATCCACATGAGCAGAGACATGGTCAAAGTCTCAGAGACTATTGGATACTTGAGAATAGTTAAACTATTGGAGAGGTAGTTGGGGCATTGCGGTATAAAGAGAAGAATATGAAATCATTAAGAAAGTTATCAGGCCTTGAAGAACATCACAACGAATGGAAAGCTTACGAGGTACATCTCCAAATAGGAGAAGATCCCAGAAGTCAACAAATGTTGAAGAATGAAAGAAAAGATGAGAATTTCTTTCTGCATGATACCACACATTTGATATGTGTTATTGTATATGATGGATGTGAAATCCATGGTTTCTAGTTTAGATAAATTACATTATAGATTGGATCCATATGATGCTACTATGTATAAGTTGTTGGTTGGTCTCTTAACAGGCCTGTTATATTTTATGCTTGTTGCTATGCGTATGTTAGAAAATCTTTGAGGTACATTAGAATAGGTTATTTATTGTATTTGATACATGGCATACCTATTGTGACATCTAGCTATTGTTTTAGCCTGAGATAAGCTATGTATATTGTGGTTAGTACTACAAAAGCTAAGTGTATTGTGACTAGTACTACATAAGTAAGGTATATTTCAGCTAGTACTAAGAAAAATTTATTGCATATAGTACTACTTGCTGAGGAGTATGGGAAGCTACCTACTAGGGTGAAAGACTTGAACCTGCAGTTATTAGGTGTTAATAGTCAAGCTTTTCAAAAAAACCTATGTGTTATGATAAAAACACATTGAGATGAAGGTTTACTTTATTGAAACATGGTCATGAAAATTGAAATTTCAATACATAGCTATTGATGAGCATATTGCAAAAGTGTGGACAAGACGCTTTTAGTGATGAAGTATAGACACTTTCGAGATAAGCTTGGTATGGCAAAAAATGCCTGGTAATGCAGAGAATGTATCCCTCATTGATAGGGAGTGTTAAATGTACAATATCAGGATTCATTCTTCAAGACTTGTGTTGTGTCAAGTCAGAAACATGTATTGTATCAAGTCAGAAACTTGTGTTGTATCACGATTAAGGAACTTGTGTTGTATCGAGTCAAGGACTTGTGTGGTATCAAGTCATATATATGTCCTCATGTATTGAGGTGAGATGCATGTACTGTGATATTGTGTTGTATCGAGATTGGAATCTTGTGTTGTATCAAGACTGGTGTTGTGTTGTATCAAGACTATAGACTTGTGTTATATCAATTATGGACTTGTGTTGTATCAAGTCAATGATTCTCCAATTGTGGAGATGATCTTGTGTTGTATCAAGATTGAATTCTTGTGTTGTATCAAGGTTGTGCAATTTGGACCTCCATTTGTTGAGGTGGTTATACTGTGTGATGTATTACTAATCATGGTCACTGAGTGCTATAAGTATCCTTTAGGGATTAGCTACTCCTAGAGTGAATTACATTAACATATGACTATATGACCTGGGTTAATATATATGATCATCAATATGTGTGACAAAGGCTTATGAGTATGATAGGATAATATGGATAAATAATTAATACACATGTGAACCATGCAATAATTAATTAATTATAATGAGATAAGCATAGAGAAAGAGAAAGGATTCGAATTGCCCATGTATACCTCCAAGTGAACTCAAATTGTAAAGTATTCAATAAAGCCTCAGTTGTAATGAAGCATGCATCAGTTAATTAGGAAGATCCATGCAAAAATTAATGATAGAAATTGTGCACGGATGGCATTAAATGTGAAGAACCAAAGGCATTTAATTAACCCCCTAACTTTATGGTTATACAATCAGTTAAAGATTGATCTCAGTTTAGTCAGTCCACATTTAGTTCAGATAGTTCACATTCAATTCAGTTAGTTCACAATCAGTTCAAGTAAGTAAATATTGAGTTAAAGCTAATTATGGAAAGGAGGGTGCATATCTTCTGCATGATGGATAATCCTAAGTGCTAGTGTGCCACTAGTGCTAGGGATGGCACTAATATTTGCATGGAGAGAATTCTAGTTGGATCCTCCCTGTCTATGCGCTATGTGATGCTCTCAGGAGGTTTACTTGAGCCTCCCATTCACTACCTTCTACATGTTAGGTGTTTTGACTTGTTATTAATATGTTAGGCATATGGAAGTTCATTACAGTTGATTATCATGTTGTATTGAATATCTCTTCTCTACAGTTGCAGTGATATTTATTCTCGAGAAATATTCTTATGTGTTGTAAACCATTATCTGCAAATCTATCTATCATACTCTAAGAATTATTGGGTTTTTCATCTTCCGTGTTTGGAGGGTTTTCTAAGGGTGTCTCTTATCTCTTATGGTTGAATTATTTATGTGGCTGATTTATTTATGAGATTCATATATGCAGTGATTAATCAATAAAAGTTTTAAAGTACAAGCATGTTCATTTTTTCTCAAAACTTTAACACAGACATGCAAGGATGGGTCCCTTGCTTGGGAGAAGGACCTACTTGAGGGAGAAGCATTGGAAATTTGAATCAAACAAAAGTTCACTCACACAAAGATTACCAAAATATTTGGAATATAGAATAAGCTATAATAACTCATGAGTAAAATATATGAACATGAGATAAGATATGAAGATATGAAAACTTGAAGGTTTGGTATATATATCGCCCTTTAGTAATGGTCAAATCTTTTCGATAAAACACCTCCTTTTTTTATAAAACCTATTTATTAATTACTTATTATTATTATTATTTATATTGTATTATATTATATTTTTGTATATAACATTTTCTCCCTCTTAAATATGTTTTGTCCTCGAAGCATGATTATGGAAGACCTGTATCCATTGTTCTTTTCTCATAACGCTTTCTCGTTATCTTTTGTGTTGGTAGTTGCGATGCTTAACGAAATGAGACGATGTGTTCTTTTAAACATTGAGTGAAAATGTTGTGTTAGTTGTGAAGTGGTCCATCTGAGGTCTACCTTAATCAATGGAACTGTTTGTTGGTCAATTGTTCAGACATAACTTCTCATTTTCTACTTCCATACAAGTTGTCGATTATGTCTTCGTGCTTATTCAATGTGGTAGTTGGTTTGTATGTAGGAAGAATATTGTTTATTTTCTTCTTGACTTTGTCATCGACCATAACGATTATTTATATGATGATAAGATATTCAAGTCATTAATGGAGTGTTTGTAGAAACTTCAATTTTATGTTCTTTCAGTGATTTATGGGTTGATAATAACTCAATTGGGTGTGTACTTGTTCCTCTTTTTTGTGTTTGATGACTTTTATAATGGGTTAGTCATCGTTTATTTATTGACAACTGAATTTTTGCGATCTAACTCTTCTTGTAAAGATTTATTATCATGTTTTAGCTTTCTAATTTGTATGAGTGAGTCTTGATTATGTCTCCTTCAATGTAAAAGTTATTTCTTATCATCTGACTTGTCTAATTCATTTTGAACATCTTGATTTTCATGTTCTTTTTCTCTAACGTTTTTATTTGCTCTAGCGAATCCTAATTAACCTTCTATAAGGAGGAATTTTCTTTGTCTTTTCCTGATAATTTTTGTTGGAGATCTTGAATCTCATCTTATAACTTTTGATTACACTGTGTTTTATCCTTTGTCTTCTTGATTTGAAACAGTAATTTCTGATTATGATCTCTTAGACTAGAGATCTCTTCTTCTTTATCCACAATAACTTTGTCGAACTCTTTCTGTATCTTATGTATTGATTTATGATCTTCTTGTGAAATCACCTTCAACATATCTTTGAATTCTTCCAATGTTACTAGATCAAACTTCGATGTAGAGTCCTGTAATGTTATCTTTTTTTTGTATGAAAATGTTAAAAACGTATGCTTTGTGTTTAAAATGAATGTCCCTAGTGTTTCCATCCAGGGTGCACCCAAAATTATGTCACCATCATGGTACCACAAAAAATTAACAATGAATTGTGAGATGAAAATATAATTTCCAATGTTCAGTTGTAAATTGCTTCAGCTATATTGTTTTTTTGTTCCCCAACTCTAGTTTTTCAATTATATTTGACTCAAGAATCGCTAATTGGTTGGAAATTTCAGTACTAATATAATTATTACGTCTTGTGGGATCAATGGAGATATTAATATCTTTCTTTCCAAGTGTTCTTTTAACTCTGATTAGCACTGAAGCATAAACTCTTGAAGTTTTAAGGAACCTTCCATTTGTTTCTTTATTGGAGTCCATTTACACAATTAGTAGCTTGTTTCTTGATACCTTAATACTTCTTATGCACTTGTAGCTTTTATCTTATATAATAAAGAGAATTAAGAAATAAACTCAACCTAATTAATGTGTGAGTTATAAAATACTTAATATTCTTTCTCCTTGAAAATAACCCTTCAATAAAAATAAATTTGAATTCTAACTTATGTAAGCTTTCTCCAAAGAAAAAGTATTAATTAAACTTCAATGATCTCATTATAGAAAATGTGTGTTGGTTTATTGAAAAAACCATATGTTGTTTTCTTTAAAACTACGTGTTGTTTTATACTTTTTCTTTTATTTCTTTTCTTTTTTTTTCATTCTTTTTTTTAACTTTAGTTTTCTCCCACAAATAATTTATTTCTTTCTTATTCCTTTATAAAAACCATGTTTGGTTTTATTTTAAAACCATGTGTTGTTGTTGTTGTTTTTTTTTTACTTTTTTCACTTTTATTTTTCTTCTTCTTCTTCTTTATCTAATGTTTTGGTCAAAAACCACAAATTCAGGGAAATCATAGGATAATGGTTGAAAGCCAAATTACACAAAGTGTAAATAATGGCCATGGGCCATATCATACTAGCTCTGATACCAAATGATTCAAACAAAAGTTCGCTCACACAAAGATTACCAAAATATGTGGAATATCAAATAAGCCATAATAAATATTAAGTAAAATATATGTATATGAGATAAGATATGATGATATTATAACTTGAAGATTCGATGTANTATATATATATATATATATATATATATATATATATACTTCTCTTTACTAATGGTCGTGGTTTTTCGATAAGATGCCTCCTTTTTTTATAAAACCTCTTTATTAATTACTTCTTGTTGTTGTTGTTGTTGTAGTATTATGTTATATTTTTTTATTGCGGCGAGAGGTGCTTTACAACCAAGTATTGGGGAGATGTTGTCACATAACACTACACCTACATGTGGACAAAATAAAAATAATAATCGATAATGAATAAATTTAATTTGACACACTAAATTTAATTAAATATGGAGTCGGCTTCAATAAAATCTTAATGATAATTAATGAAAAAAAAATTCAAAATAGATGTCTCAAAATTCAAAATTTACTTACTTTAACAATGTGATAAATCATAATAAAATTTAAGAAACTTGAAAATTTGAGTAAGGTGAATATTTTATAAATTTTAAATATTGATTAAGGTAAAGTTTAGTTGGGTTAAAATTAGATTAGATAAATGTTAGATTAGTTAGAAATGTGAAATTCACTTAATTTAACAATATGAAAAATTTGAGTAAGGTGAATATTTTAGAAACCTTAAATATATATTAGGTTAAATTTTAGTTAGGGGAGATGTTGTCACCTAAGAGTACACCTACATGTCGGCTCAATAAAAATAACAATCAATAATCAATAAATTTAATTTTACACTAAATTTAATTAAATATGGAATTGGCTTCAGTAAATTCTTAATGGTAATTAATGAAAAGAAAAAAAATCAAAATAAATGTCTCATCCAACGTGTCCATAGATTGATATATATATATGTAAATACCAATTTGAAAATATGAACCACCGCTCCCTGAAATTCAATCAAGTGATTGTTGCTTGCTTGAATAAAAGAAAGAAAAAATGAATTTGTAATGATCGTTGCCTAAATATGAGAGTTAGCTACTGGAAAAATCAAAGTTTTCACAAAAAAAAAAACTTTCCTGCTATTCATATTAAATCAAGGAAAGAATACAACCTTCTTACAGTCCCTTACAAAACTTTTCAGAAAAAGTTCTTTCAGATATACATTACATGACCCAACTGATTCAATCTTCTAGCTAGCTCAGAAGACTATTCTTTTCATTGCTTCAACAACTAATCAAAAAGACAAAAGAATATCTACTCTATAGTCTAACATCTTCAAATTCTGCTCTGAATATAAGCTTCTTCAGATCAAAAAAACCTTCAAAGGTCTTATTCCCTTCCATATATTCATGAATACTTGCAAATCCAAACAAATGTGAGAGTGTTTCTTTTGAAAGTGAGTCTATTGTAGCATTCAAAGCATCTCGAAATATGGTTGAAAGAAATTCTTGCAAAAGACTTTTTAATCGGTTGGATTTTATGACTCCAATGACTAAGAGATAAAACATGCAGTTTTGAAATACCATTCTGGCAGTCTATAATAATCTTTGAGTCCCCATAAATACTGATATCGGATCTCCAATAAGAGAAGCTATAAGAAGAAGACCAAATAAACTTAACAGTTCAGCTTTTGTGTTTGTCCCCGAACCCCCACCAAAACTGAAATACAAAAAGTGATATTTATTTAAGTTAAGGACAAATACACATCCACAATTATACAATTTGGATGCACCATCAAAGAATCCAATTGCTCCATTTGAAACCTCTACTTGCTTAAATAGCTTTTTGGTGATCCTTTTGTAGACAAGATTCTCATATTCCTTAAATATATTTGTACTTCTCATGCTACAAATATGAACATTTGGCCAATTATCTAGAAAAGCATAGGAATTCCTAGAAATCCATATAGACCAGGAGACAAAAATTGGCAGCAATTTATATAGATCTTCCTTAGTAAACCAATTTTGAAAAGAGTTTTCTAAACTGCCAATTCCCCAACAAGAACTAATACCAAGATGGTCTTTTATATTTTTCCAAACATCCAAACAGAAAGAACATTCCATAAACAAATGAGAAGTAGATTCACATTCATTTCTGCACAGAAGACAAATACTAGGACCCTGCCAACCTCTATCCAGTAAATTTTTCCAAGGAAGGATTTTGTCCTTAAGGGTTAACCACCATAAGCATCTTAATTTGGTTGTGATGTTCCATTTTCACAAACCTTTGGACCACCAAAATGCCTCCATATGGCTAACTTTTTTTATCATAAACTCATATGCCAATTTAGTTGTCAAAACCCCATTTTTCTTGTTTTCAGACCATACCAGTGTCTTTTTCATTTCTGAGCTTTATACCAGCAATCTTCAAAACTTCAGTGTAAGAGTCCCATTTGTCTTCCCACTGACCACTAAGTCCCAGATCTCTTGCATTTAACCAATATCCACCTTTAAGGATATCCCACTTAGGCCTCACCATAACATTCAGAGTCTTCATATCAATCCATTTGAGATGCTCTATAATTTATGTTGGAAGATAGGGTCAGACAGAATCACCTATTAAGGATCAATGCCAATTAGAATATTTTTCCCATTCCCAATATTCCAGCTTATGCCTTTTTTCAGCGAGTGAATTATTTTCATCATACTACTCCAAATAATTGATGCATTCACACAATAGAACTCAGACTTCCTAATCCAAGTATTGACAGAAATATTCTTTAATTATTTTGATTTCATTACCTCACTCTACAAACTCTGATAAAAGAGACATCTCCAGAGTGATTTAAGGCATAGAGTTGAGTTAAATACAAACAGATTTTTTATGCCCCAACCACCCTAATCGGTTGGAGAAGCTAATAACTCCCACGATGCTAAATGGAATTTTCTTTCACTAGTTGATCTAGACCATAGAAAATGAAAAATAGTTTTCCTTATAGAAGAGATGGCAGATGTTGGAAGTTTGATCAGAGAACACCAGTATATAGGGATGCTTTGTAGAGTGGCTTTAATCAGTGTTATCCTACCCCCAAGAGTTAGAAATCTGTATGACCAATTTGAAATCCTTTTGTCAATCTTTTTAATGATCCAATGCTAGTCCTTTACTTTGTAGGTGTTGGGTTTTATATAGAAACCCAAATATTTAAAACCAAACTCTAGCTGCTCAAATTTATACTGGAAAAGATTCTTTAAATCTTTTTTGCACTCTTGTTGCATATTATGAGTATATATGCATGATTTTTCAGTGCTAATATCCATACCTGAAGCATTGCAAAAAAACATCCAGAAGAGAAAGCATAGTCTTCCATTCATAAATATTGTCAAGTCCAAATAGGATAACATCATCTACAAAAAGTAAATGAGTGATTAATACTTTTTCTAAGAATTTTATACCTGTAAAAATCCCATCCTCCTGGGATTTAATGATAAGTTTGTTGAGCCCTTCAATAATAACCAAAAATAATAGAGGGGAGAGAGGGCACAGAGAGGGCAGCCTTGCCTCAGTCCTCTAGAACTTGTGAAAAAGGAAGTTGGAGAACCATTTATCAAAATAGAAAAATTTAGAGTGGTGACACAGGCCATTATCCAGTTTATAACATTAGCAAGAATGCCAATTTGAAGAAGAACCAATCTCAAAAAGTCCCAATTGACTTTCTCATAAGCCTTAGATAGATTGAGCTTCATAGCCACCAATCTGAGATTTTTGGCCTTAATAGTATGTAAACATTCCTGGATAGTCCCTACAGCATCAAGAATTTGCTTGTTATCCAAAAATCCAAACTGTTCTTTGGATATAAATTTAGAAAGAAAAGGCTTTAATCTATCAGCGATTATTTTTTAAATCATTTTGTAGAACAAGTTGCACAAAGCTATCGTCCTGAAATCATTGAAAGAAACTATATTGTCTTTTTTAGGGATTAGAGTGATAAAAGTTGCATTTAGGGCTCCAGACATAAATCCTTTTCTTCTGGAAAATTCTGCTAACTCAAGTAAATATTTCCCTAAGATATCAAAGAAAGCCAGGAAAAACTCGACTGTCCAACCATCTGGTCCGGGACTCTTGTCCTTGGCAAATTTATGCAAGACATTCTGAATTTCAACCAAAGTAATTTCTCTGCCTATGTCCAATCCATCTTCTTTTGAAAAAAAAGAGGGATATTGTTCCAAAACTTTTAGCTGATTACCAATAAGAGCCTTCTGATGATCTTCGAGCAAAGATTTAAAATATGATTCTGCTGCCATTTTAATCTTATCCTCAGAGTGAGTCATTAAACCATTTTCATCATGAATCTTCCAGATAGCATTTAAATTTCTACGAAAAAAAGCATAGTTATGGAAGAATTTTGTATTTCTGTCACCTGCTTTCAACCATGTGACACTATTTTTTAGCCTTAATTTTTCTTCATTTTTCAAGAGAATTTCATCATAGATGAGTAGAAGAGATGAGAGTTTTATTAATACATCATCTGAAACATGCCCTGTAGAATTAGACAAAAGAATATCACCAATTTCCACTTATATTTGTTTTAAAGTAGCTATGTTCTCAATGGCTTTATTTTTTGTCCAAAAAACAACTTCTTTCTTCAGTTCTTTTAATTTAAAACAGAAATGCTCCACCACATTTGTATTTCCTAAATTTTCCAAAATTTTCCAAAAATCTCTTAACCATCATCATAAATCTTCGTTTTTGAGCCATGAATGATCGAATTTGAAAGGTCTATAAAATTTTTGTGGGTTTACATCCAACTGGAGAACAATTGGAAAATGATCAGAAATGTTGTGATATAAAACCCAAGACTTATAGCTTGTGCTCATATCGAGCATAGAATCTTTTATGAGAAAGTGGTCCAATCTTTTACCGACATTTGACCCAATTTTCTTACTTCTCCATGTAGGGGTAATTTTTTATGGATCTAAATCAACTAACTGAGCCTTATCAAACATATCAAGGAAATAATCCTCCAACAGATCTGAAGGAAGGACCGTTCCCCAATTCTCATAGGAATGTAGGGTCAAATTGAGATCTCCACCTAAAATCAGATTCTCGAGATTTAAAAGACCACTTGATACAACTCTGTCCCAAAATACCTTTATGTCTTTGTATGGAGCATATACATTAAGCAGATTCAACTCTTTATCAATTCCCCTGAAGTTATGTTTTAAGAGAATCCCAGCACAAGTTCTAAAAGGTTTGAAGTTACAAGTCCTAGGGTTCCAAAATACAGCCATCCCTCCTGACAAAACCATTGAATCAGTAGCACAACATTTCCAAACCCTTAAAAATTTCATAAAGAATTCAAAGGCTTTAAAACCCGATGCCATGGTTTCTTGAGCAAAATATATGTCTATTTATTATTCAAGAAAAAAAAATTGAGAGCTCTAACTTTTGGACCAGATCCCAGGCCCCTAATGTTGAAAGATATGCAGATCATTGGATAACCTCTGTTGTGGGCTTGTTTGCTCTAAGTGCCCTGTATGTAGAACCAATTTCCTCAGCAAGTCATAATCTTTCCGAAAGGGGAGTATACCCAGCTTCTAATAACAAATCATTTTCCCCTTCCTTTACTGCAGAACCTGCAAATAGTTTTTTTCTTTTTATTCCTACGAATAGTAACATAGCATTGCACAAGGTCTTCCCAGTGCACATATCCCGTGGATATAGACGAATATTTATATATAAATATGATATTATCTATTTTTCATTGGCCATTACTACCATTCGTATTAAAAGGGCCAGACTAATGCGAGGGAACAACTGGTTCATAAGCACTCACTGGTAAAGACATGAGGCAAGCCTTAGCTTTATTATCTATTTGTGGACAGACCTGTGTCTTCCTCCCCTTCACTTTCTTACTTGCAGATTCACTTTCTTACCTAATGGAATTGATGGGGATAATCTCATCATTTTCCACAAGAGCATTAAATCATAGATTTCAGTGTTCTTCGATTTATTTCAAAGACTATTGCATTGATTTACGTAGCATCCATTGATTTAACATTGTTCAATTGTTTTTAACTTATGATGTATTGCATTGATTTTAGTATTGTTGTATTGAATATATTGTTGGTCAATTCATTTCCAAGACAAGATCATTGATTTCAGTAATTGTTGCATTGATTTCTGTAGAATGCATTGAATTCACTATTGCTCAATTGTTTTGAACCTAGGATTAGAAAAGAAAAGAAAAAGGATTTTTGTATTCTTGCATTGAATTAACTTTTGGTTAATTGTTTTCATCTTATAATCAGACAAGTGTTGCGTAAAATAACAGATACGGAACTTTGAAGACATGTCAGTGGATTAACAAGAAGAACCAGGAAGAAAGAGATATGAAAGGAAAAGAAAGCATCAACAAAGAAGGTTAGAACAAATGACGGTTGAAGAATGAACAAGAACAAAGAAGACGAAATGCAGAAAGACAAATAACTTATTGGCAAAGACGGTTGGAAGAAAACACTAGCGAAAAAAATGAAGAACAAAGAAGACAAAACACTGGGAATAACAATTTTGATAGAGCGTATCAAAGAACACAATATACGCCAAGGATACTATGATATAAGTTTCTTTCACGATGACAAAGCCTTCCTTGAGCTAGATTTTGAAGGGAAGGGCATCCAAGGAACTCAACTCTCTATCGTCTAAGGAATTGGGTTTTCCCTTTATAAGTATTGAAATGTGGAACTTGATCGCGAGCAGCTGTAATGGTGCCCTTCACACGGAGTTTCAATGTGATCTCCACTTTGTGAGTGTTTTTCTTTCAAAGCAGGCTTCTTTGCATATGATCTAAGAATATATCATTTGCTTTACTTCTCGCCAAAATTCAAAGGGTTTGTCGCATGTTGAGAACCTCATGTGCAAAGATCAATGTAATTCACATTGTTATTCACATTATCCTGCATCATTACATTTACATCTTCAACCATTTCTTGACTTGCATTTCTTCTCATCACAACTTGTAACGCAATCATCTATGGAGGTTATTGCTACAACTTGCTACGGGATGAATCTAATATGCCTTGAAACAATCACAACCAATCATTTATATTATCTCACGTTGCTCCATACAAACATAAATTGCACTTGGATCACCTTGTTCCCATTTTTATTTGCATACTTCAACATTACAATTTTTGCGATCCAAACACCTGTTTTCATTTCCACACTTCAACTTTGCAATTTTCGCAATCCAAACATATAACTTTATAGGGAAAATTGACGCTGCAACTTTTTTTAGTTGTTTTCCAAATGTTTTTCTTTTTAAAGGTTGAACTGCAATACAATATTCTTGTCGTCAACATCAAGATTTTAAATAAGTCCTAGAGTTGCATTTTCATTGATAGACTTTCTGATACGATGCACTTTCTTATGCATACTTCATAAACATAATCATGATCATCTACAAATTTAACGTGGCCACCCCGGACTACAACCACCCTAGATCCATCTAAACTCTAGGTCTACAATGCGCCAAGAGGAATCAAATTGCTCAAGGTGCAAACCTATCCAACAACAAAAAAAGGTTTGCACCTCAAGAGATTTGATCTCTCTCGACGCATTGTAGATCTGGAGTTTAGATGGATCTAGGTTGGTATAACAACATTTACGGCGATG
This sequence comes from Pseudotsuga menziesii, assembly GCA_001517045.1. Taxonomy (NCBI): domain Eukaryota; kingdom Viridiplantae; phylum Streptophyta; class Pinopsida; order Pinales; family Pinaceae; genus Pseudotsuga; species Pseudotsuga menziesii. The sequence continues at coordinate 1,099,260 of LPNX010795155.1, read as the reverse complement.
GCATGGATCCCTATGAAGCATGTTGACACTTGGATGCTTACATGAAGGCTTTCCTTGACTTGATGATGCTTGAATTAAGGAGTGTTCACGGATGTGTGGTTGACCCAAAGGAGCACATGGCTTAGGGGGTAACGGTGAAGCATTAGAGGCCTTTGGAGGAGCATTGGACCTTTCTTCTGGAGTGCTCAACTTGGGACCTTGCTTGATGGACATGTTTACCTTGAAGCTTCACATTTGCCACCTTGGAGTTGAAGCATTTCACATGTGGACCTATCTAGTGATTAATTAGATTGTTTGCTTGTGGAGCGTGTCCATGTTATTATTGTTGACCTTCATCACCTTTGTATATATAAAGGGAGAGTGTATTTTCAATCATGTTTTGATCACATCATCATGTGTTAGAGATGTAAGAAATAGAGTGTACTTGTCCCATTCAATGTGCTTTGCACTCTTGTTTAGCGCACTAAGGTTTTTGTGTCCATACAAGGAAGGCATTTGGGTTAGGGTTTTTCCTATAAAGAGAAGGGAAGCTAGGGTTTGGGAGAAAACCTAAAGGAGAAAAGTGGCACTTGTTCTTGTGGATCTTGAGAGAAGGTTCTTATGAGAGAAGGCTCTTGTGGGAGAAGAAGACCAAGCAAGTTTGTGGCATCATAAACCTTAGTACTATTTGGAGTTCTTGATGTGGAGAAGATAGCAGAAGATTATTTTGTTTGTACACTTGTGTGATGTAAGTGTAGGTGTCAAAGAGGGTTTCTCGACATGTATGCTTGCTAGTTGTCGATCTTTGGTGGAGCAACTAACTTTCATTGAAAGAGATTCCTAGCTAAGTGTCGGTAGCTAGGGTTTGACAATTGGTGTGATACTAGTTTGTTGAGGTTTCCCTAGCTAGGGTTTGGAGGGCATTGGTGTGTCCTAGCTTGTGACTAGCTAGAAAGACCATCTTGTACTTGTTTTATATAAGTTGTTGGCATGTAATTGTAACTTCATCTTATGTATTATGAAGAGTTATTTTCTATCCAAATTTTGTGTACTAGCAAATCTGGTTTTCAACTTATGTTCTCATGAAGATTGATTAGTTTCTAGCGTTGGTTTTGCATACTCTTAGGACAAACATATAAAAGCTAATTTGGCATTTTTATGGCTGTCATAAAATTGTTATTCTAAATAATTTTCAGATCTGTTATATATTGGGAATAGTGCCTTAAAGGTTGGAAAATTATTTCTTGGGTACAATTGATCAATGCTTTTTTTGCTTGTGTTGCCTTGTGTATTTGGTTGGACAAAAGTGAAATATATACTGTTTTAATTTATGTTTCAAATTTAGCCCTAAAGCACAGGAAAATAGATCTAGAAAACTTCAAGATTGAGATGCAATTTCTGAACTTGCATTAAAACCATTTCCAAGAAATTCCAACATGAGGATGCCAACCCCAAGAGGGTGACAGCCAACCTGATAAGATATAGAAAAATACAATAAATTGCATTTGAATACCCACATATACGCTCAATAAAACCACCAATACATCAAAAAGAGGGTCAGCATGTAGTCTCAGTCTCAAGTGAAGGTTAGCCATATTCTCAACAATTAAGAACCCTGTAAAGGAACCCATAACCTAAGAATTAAAAACTAGAAAAAACAATTAAAGAATGTCTAAGGAGGCATGTGTTGGTAATGACCTTTAGCACTTCGTTACCTTGTAGATACCAATCTGATGTGTACATCATCTGAGTTGGCTACTTAGCACTGTACACTGAATGGAGATCCCAATCTGATGTGTACATTATCTGAGTTGGCTACTTAGCAATGTAGACTGAATGGATTAATAATAAATGTAGGCCTTTCTGTTCATCTATCTCAAATTTAGTAAGTGCTTCATAGCATCTATTTGCATTTGAAAATATAAATTTATATCTGAACATCATGTCTATAACTAAGGGGCTAGGAGGCAAGCCCTACATGTTATTACAAAACAAATGCAAGTAGGTCATTCGAGAACTGTCTGGAGGATAGAATTCTAAATCAAAGAAAAATGAACTCAAGCAGAAAATTCAAGGCATTCCATACCATGAGCTCCCTAAATGCATTGTATAGGTGTATAGGTGTAGGAAATAATCAAGTTGGGACATTGGAGGAGGACAAAGTCACTGAAGCACTCATAAAAATGAAAAGGAGATGAGCAAAACATTATAGAAACCTACGAGTGGTAGAATTTCTATGTACACTTGAAAAGAATAGATAAAATCTTTGAAAGTTGGAGATCACATACTTCTATATGTCAAACAAAAATAAGGTTCTCCACATCTGGCCGCTACAAGAATCTCGTAACCAAATATTATGGTCCATCTAAAAACTTGGAATGGACTAGACCACTTAGTTGCAACTTGTCCTTATTTGTTGCCTGCCGAGTTAGGGTTACCCTATTGTTTAAAGGTAAGAGAATTATAATAATGGCAACCTGAGTGGGTCCAATGGTTAAGAACACGTGTTATCTCCCTGGTTCAAAACCGGCGAGGGGTAGGGTTGCTCATATGACCTGCTGTGGCAAGGCTAGAAGGGCCCTTGGGAGGTTGCTGTTCCCATGATCAAAAAAAATAATGGACAAGCAACAGTTATGGCACTTACTACTGTCTATAAAAAAAATTGAGTTAATGACCATTTGATCTCAGTTACACAGTTCTAACATCTGCACAGTTCTAACATCTGAATCTTTAATTACTCCTATGTTAGAAGATTATGAATTAGACTTTCCTATATACAACTAAACAGTGAACCATAAACCAATACCATATACAAAAAAAAAGAAGAAAAAGGAACAACATGCTGAAGTAGTACCTCAAAATCATTTCTTTATTTCTGGAGTACATGGAATCGAAAGATAAAACAGAGAATCACAGATCGAACCCGCGGATTGATCTGATACGAAGCTATTGGCCAAAAAATCAGTAAATGGAAGGGTCTTCTTACAAGCAAATCCATCAAACCCCAAATGACACCGCAAACTAAGAACCATATTCCGCTTCCTTGATGGCAAGCACATATTATTCATCTTGTCAGTCTCATGGCAGCCGTAGCCCCTGGCATTTCTATATTCCTCGAACAGAATCCGAAATGCCCCTCTTGAAATCCCAAAGCTATGAACAAGAATTGCATACATTTGTTTCGACAGAGCAAAAGCCTTAATTACAACACCCAAACCGTCCAATCCCCCTTTAATAACACCAAACCCTTTAGTAGAAACAGCAGCAATTTTCCCATGAAAGACATTGACGCCCTCAAATACATTAAAAACGCTCTTGGACAGCTTGTAACCCTTGATTATAGAATCCCAATCCATGTCATTCGGGTCCATTTCTAGGGTTTTGGAATACTTGACCAGATTGAGGGCCCCCTCGGAGGCCTTGAGACCCTTGGAAATTTTTTTAAAACTGCCGCTGCTGTCTTTGATTATGAAGCCTCTGCTGGCGCTCTTGGCGAGCACCTTCGCAGCCGCCATGGCCAGGACGAGGGCGTTGGCGGGGCTGGGAGAGCTGAGTCCGTGAACGGCCTTTACTCCTTTCACCACTCCGTCTGCCAATCTAATGCTCGAGGCCACGCTCTTCAATGGCTGGTTTCCCTGAGCGTGGAGGCGGAAACCCAAGCCCAATCCCAGCCCTAAGCTGACGCAGCCGATGATCGCGAGTTCGAATCCGAATGACTCGCTCTGCATGAAGATTTCGTCTATCCATTCGTGTTCGGCGAAATCGTCCGGAGGAATATCTGAGCGGAGCATTTTTTACTGTTCGCTTCATCTATCCCTGTGCAGCACAAAATTCGGAAATGGTGTCTGAAATAGAGTGTCGAGGGCAGAGATCGATAGGTCGAATCACGGGAAGCTTCAGCGCTTTCCTCTTTCGCTTGATATCGTGTACAGCAACGCTACAAGACAGCTGCAGTCTCTGGATTTACACCAGATGACACAATTCTTACCAGACATTTGGTTGGATACTGTCTAAAAGGATGACTACCTAGGGAAGGTCAAATTATCATACAACTGGTTGGCTGTTGTGAAGAGACATGTTTGAATGGATTTGATACCTATAGTGCATGTGTAATTTAGATAAGGCATACAAGTGGTAACATGTAGAATGTGGGAATATAGGAAATTTAGATATGGACAATTTTGGATGCTATGTTTTCATTGTAACATATTTTTCTAATATTGGACAATTTTATAATATTCAACGTTGCTATTAGTGTAGAATATGTTTATCTCAATGTTTTTTATATGTCAAGGATATGGTGGTTTATTGGTGCGACAAATGGATTTCATTCTATCCACTTGAATTCAATTTCGTTGTTATATGCAAATAAATGTTAGCCAATTGGAATAATATTGGTCTTCTCATTATATGTAAATAAAGTTAGGTCATTCAAAATAGTATATTTGTTAGGTGGTGGTTTGTAAGGTAGCAAAGTTTTTTATATTTTATTACATGTATGATATATAGCAACATCATTATATGTAAGTAAAGTTTGGTCATTTGAAATAATATGTTGGTCGTTTCATTATATAAAGATCTTTTTTGGAGCATAAAGGATGTAAGGATGATTAAAACAAATTCAGCAAGCCACCACGTCCTCCCCCATGTCTTTCACATGGTGTTTGGGCACAGTTTGATGGGGCTTCTTGGGATGGGGGTTCCCGTTGTGGTGTTGGTGTTGTCATTCATCTGGACGAGGACAATTATATAAATAGTTGGCTCAATTGGGTTCCAGGATCAAATACTAGAGGCGAGCTGTTAGGTTTATTGTTGGTTTTATTCTTTGCAACGGCTTAGGGATATGTAATACAACATGTTGTTGGGGACTCATATATTATTATCAATTGGGCTAATGAGCAGGTTGATATTACTTCCTTGCATCTCCAGTCATGGTTTCTTGAAGTGAGATCTATGTTTAATGCATATCACACTTGCTCAAATCTTCCTTGAGTTCAACTAGTCGGTGGATGCTCTTTTTCGTCTGGGACTGGATTCCCTTGAAGGTGTCATTTTTCTGGAATTTCGGCGAGGTGGTTCCTTAGTCCTGTTTCGGCGAGGTGGTTCCTTAGTCCTGGTGAACCGCCTGGGTATTTATTAGCCTTTCCTTTTGGGTTTCTTGTCACTTTGTTATTTTTGGGGCCTTAAGCACTTTTATGTATTGGTTATTGTGCTTTTTTGTCCATATGGTTATGTCTAGTTGGCTTGGGTTATTTTGGATCAGGTTTCATTGTTCTTGTTCTATGTTTTGTTTATGAACTGGTGAGGGATTTTTCTCTGTTTATTTGGATGAGGTCTCGGACCTGACTATATGTGCATATACTTTCAATAATTCAAAGTGTAGTTTGTTTTTGTGTGAAAAAAGGTAGCAAAGTTCCACTCTTATTAGATGTATCTGGGTCTTGCATTGTCACTATGATTTCTTATATTTGAGGAAGATGAGCTCTTAGAGAACTAAAGGTCGTTTTAGGTTATATCCCAAGATCAAAAAATCTTTTCAAACTAAATAGTATATGCAAGTGTGAAATCTTGATTCATAGCAAGATCTAGAAGCTAAGAGAATCCTCGCAACTAAATAATTTGACAAAACATGAAGAAAACATTGTAAAAGAGCAATATTAACACATAGAGATGGTGTCAATAACTAAGTTTTCTATTACAGTCCAATATGTAAACATGTATGGAACATAATTATATTACATTAGAAAAAAATCATTAGCCTTTGGAGGCAAATTGGTGGCATACATGTGGCAGGCCTAGATTGGACCTCAAACCCCCCTAGGTGGACCAATGAGATCCCAAACCACCTCAAACGGTCACGAAGGGCCATGTGAACGCATGTGAAGCATGCTTGGTCATAAATAAGGGTAGGCTAGGCATGCTAGAGTGCATAGGTGAGTGGGAGTGACTCTAGGAAGCATTTAATGGTCCAAAAGAGCCAAAACACTCAAATACAATGCATGGGCGCCTCTCGTCAAACCAGTTCCTTGTTTTAAGGAGTGGGAGCGCCCTAAGAGAACAAATTGTCATTAATGAGGGCAACCATGCTCCTAAATTATCAAAATGTGGGCGTTGGGTGTAATTAATGGTCCAAAACCCCCAATTATCTTAGGAAGTCAACATAACCAAGGTTTGGACTATGCCACAAGAGTGAAAAACAAATGAAAGTATGTCCTAGGTGATATGTGACCATGGTACTAGGTGGTATGATGTTCTTGTTAGAATTGTTGTGCCATTTAGATCATCGAGCAATGAGTCCAAAATATTGATGCAGTGAATAGGAATGAATTATACAAACTGAACAAATCAAATCTCACAAGAAACAGATAAGTATTGCTCAGAGAATTATAGTATTATCTTCAATACATAATCTGGTGTTACAATAGTGTTACATAGGAAAGAATTCGAATCATTAGGGATGAATTTGAATCTAGCAATTGGATGTGACTGTATCTGACTGCATGGCTAACTAAAGATTTCTAAATCGTTATTGGAGTCTAAGTGGTTAACTCCAAATGTCTAACAAAGTCACAGAATCAGTTATAATCAGTTAACTCGGTCTAACTAAAGTGGTAGGTGAGAAAAGGTGTCTTATCCACATGTAGCCATGCATAACAGGCGCTAACAGAATTGAAAGTGAACTAACTGAAAGTAACTAAAGAATAACTAAGCTTAACTAGTTCCAACTCCAAGTAACTAAAGGAGGTTGGTGTCGAGACTCCCAGTGGCTCCTAAGATGTAAGGATTGGCTTAGGAGGTGCCTAAACTGATGCATACAAGTGTAGTCAGTTGTAGTTAGCCTCTATCAGTGTTCCCCACATTCTAGTAACTGGTACATGTGCCCCCATTAGGCAAAGTGGACCTAATGGTACTAGTGGACCCAATAATTAAATAAAACTCCTAAGTTAGGCTAAAATAATCTAATAGACAGTTTAGTCAAGGGAGGATTATAAATCCTAACACCCCCCGCCCTGAATCCTAACTTGGACAACTGTGGGCCCTGGAAACAAGGCCAAAAGTCACCCATATACAATCTAAAACATAAAAAATGTTGCTTAATAAACCGAGGAAATAGGGGAAAACCTCATGAGAACCCCCCCCCCCTCAAGCTAAGCAGGAATCAGGAAATACAAGTTAAGAACTTGCAAAATCTTTTGCTGCAATTTGCAACACTAAGCAGCAACAAAGCAGTATTCGGGTTCTTTCGTGCAGCAGCATCCTGAATCTGTGCATATGAACCTCTAAATCCAAAATGAATCATTATGTCTGGAGGAATATTCTTCTTTAGAAGAAGAAGAATATGCTCAACTAAATCAGAAATATAGACAGCTATTGGATGAAAATTGGACCCATGTAGAGCAACTGAAATCAATTGATAAGAGAGAAAACGTGCTTGAGGATTCGAACCATGTGAGAAACACCCAAGAAACCGATATATTGCAGCCTTGAACATCAAACCAAGTGAGGTAAAATCATCCCCAAGTGTTAGGAGCAAGTGTCCAGGCGAATGCAAAATGTCTCCATCTTTACTATCTCTGTGAAGAGATGAGCATTTGATCAAATAGATAGGTAGAGAATCCCTGGGACCATGGAGAGCGAATGCTTGAGCTTCATAATCTGATATATCTTCATAAATAGTCAATGATTCACAAAATATAATATCAGCAAACTCATAAGAGGAAATTAACATCAAATCCCCAACAGCAAGTTTGAAGGCAACTTGCGGTACTTGATTTGTCACACCAAAATTGATGAGAGCAGCTACAAGCATTACTGAAAGCTCTTGAAATTTAAAACTTGAACCAAATAATCATATCATATCCAAATAGGTTCATATTAGATCCAAGAGTGAGGAATGATATCAAATCCCCGCCAACAGTTTTGAAGGAGACTTGCGATACTTGATTTTTCACACCAAAATTGATGAGAGCAGCTTCAAGCATTATTAAATCTCTTGAAACTTAAAACCTGAACCAAATAATTTCATATCAGATCCAAATAATACCATATCATATTCAAATAGGTTCATATAATATCCAAGAGTGTGCTCCACCGAGATGGTAGATGCACAATTTTCTCCTTCGAAATTCTGAAAATTGGTGCATGCAATCATGTAGGAATTTACTGAAAGCTCTAGATCAATGAGAGTGAACTACAATCTGATATTATTTCCAAAATATCCATGGTATTACTTATCTACACACCAGCAACATCATTAGAGATAGAGAAATCAAATTCCTCTTCATTTTCTGAAACAATCACCGGTAAACTATGCACAAAATTTAAAATAGAAGAATCACTGGAGAATTTTTGCAAAGATTGGAAGGAGAGTTTTTCTTGAAAAACAGAGATTCGAATGTATTCTTCTAAATCATCCATGTGAGGAGATGATATATCAGATATCTCAAACACTTCCGGAGCAGCAGGAGAAGGAGTCACTCCAAGGAGACTTTCTTTAATTCGAATTGACTGTGAGGAAAATTTTGCTTCTTATTCATCTTCAACAATTTGCTTTGCTGTAGGAGAGGGCATGAACTCATCATGTTGGATTTTAACTAAAACTCTCTCAACAACTGGGATTTTAGGTTCATCTCCCATATGACTTCTAGGTCCTCCGGATAGAGGGAAAGTGATGAAGGATTCCCTAGAGGCAACCATGTGGTTGGATGCTCCCGAATATATCAAATAAGCCTTCAACGAAGTAAGGCTTGCATGCAAGGCATGGCATCTCTCATGTTCTTCAGTCTACTCTTTATCATCAGACATCTCTGCACCTTGTGGAAGGGCAATATTGTTCTGTACACATAGAGCTTTCAACTGCTCGAGGGTCTTCTTCATGCACGAGTCTTCTAGATGAAAACCCCTCATACAATAGGGACATTTTTCTTTTCAAACCTTGTCTTCTTCTTGGAGCCCAAAGCTCCTTTGGAAGTCTTCTAATTCTCTTTAGGCTTCGAATCAGCTTTTTTAGGCTCCTTCCCCTTAGATTTCCCTTTAGCTTGCGCTTTGTTAGAGTCTGTCACTAAGAGAGATTGATCTTTGGAAGTCTTGATGACTCCCATATACTATCAACTTCTCTTGCTCATGTATTAAGGACTCGACAAATAAATCAAGTGAGGGCATATTCCAATGAGGAATGGAAGCTCTCTTAGAATGGAATATAGAGACAAATACAGAATACTCAGAACCTAGTTTGTTGAGTATGGAAAACACATGATGCTCATCATTTCTTTTTATTCTACATTGAAGTGCAAGAGACTTGAATTTAGTAAAGAATAGTTGCACAGTCTCAAAACTACTGGGATGTAAGGCTATCAACTCATTCTCCAAAATGTGTCCCTGAAGCTCATCTTACTTGCCAAACAAGACTTCAATATTCTCCCAAGATTCCCTAGGAGTTATCAAACCTTCAAGGTGAAAGAGGATATATCTAGATATGTGAGTACATATATAACGGAAAGCTTCATCTAAGTTGTTCAAAAACTTGTTTTTCTCTATTGGATGATGGGTCTCGACCTCCCTTCCAAGTATTATCCTGAAGTAGCCCTGCTTGCACAAGGAAACTTGCATATATTCCCTCCAATCAACATAATTGAAGGGTTTTAAGATCCGAGGCGCGGAAGATTGAGAATCCATAATTCTCCTATTGGAAAAGACAATATCTTCACACAAGCGACGTAGCACTTGTAAAAATTTCACTGCAAAACCAAAATCATTCGAAAAATATGTTAGAATCAAGCCTTCCCTCTCAACATGAACACTTTCTTAGGGTCCATCACACCCGCGCCACCACTCTGAATAAATTCGGAGGAAGCAAGGCACTCTTTGTGGGACTTCTGTGGAAACCCAGTTGCTTCTGGTGTTCAATGGAGAGTAGACAGACTTGAAGCTTGCTTGAGATGGCTTTGATACCATGTTAGAATTGTTGTGCCATTTATATCATCAAGCAATGAGTCCAAATTATTGATGCAATGAATAGGACTGAATTATACAAACTGAACAAATCAAATCTCACAGGAAATTGACAAGTATTGCTCAAAGAATTACAATATCATCTTCATTACATAATCCGATGTTACAACAGTGTTACTTAGGAAATAATTTGAATAATTAGGGGTGAATTCGAATCTATCAATTGGATGTGACTGTATTTGACTGCATCTCTAACTAAAGATGTCTAAATCACTATCAGATTCCAAGTGGTTAACTCCGGATGTCTAACTAAGTCACACAATCAATTATAATCAGTTAACTCGGTCTAACTGAAGTGGTAGGTGAGAAAAGGCACCTTATCCACATGCATCCATGCATAATTGGCACTAACTGAACTGAAAGTAACTGAAGAATAACTAAGCTTAACTAGTTCCAACTCCAAGTAACTGAAGGAGGTTGGTGTCGAGACTCCCAGTGGCTCATAAAATGTAGGGATTGTCATAGGAGGTGCATAAACTGAAGCATGCAAGTGCAGTCAGTGGCAGTTAACCTCTATCGGTGTTCCCCACATTCTAGTAACTGGTACATGTGGCCCCATTAGACCAAGTGGACCCAATGGTACTAGTGGACCCAATAATTAACCAAAACTCCTAAGTTAGGCTAAAATAATCTAATAGACAGTTTTGTAAAGAGGGGATTATAAATCCTAACAGTTCTAACACCACCCCTTAATCCTGACTTTGTGTAACCACATCGAAAATTGAGGCCTTGGCAACTAAGGCTCAAGTCACCTCTTAAAAAAAATTATTTGTCCATATAACCAAGGTAAAAAGGAAAACCACATGGGAACAAAACCTCCCCTCTAAAATGGACATGGAGAAAAATCTGAAAGCAAATATCAGTCATCACCATGTGTCACCAACTCCAAGGAGTGACATCCAAAAGGTGAATGTCTTCTCTGTGAAGCTCTTGGTGAAGATGTTAGCAGTTTGCTCTGTAGATGAGCAATACTACAATGATATCACTTGCTCATGCACCAAGATCCTGATGTAGTGCATGTGAATCTCAATGTGCTTGGTCCTCTATCTCTATACTAGATCTATGGATATCTTGATTGCACTTTGCTTTTCACACCAAATTATAGTGAGTGAATCAAATGCAAAACCAAATTCTCCAAGAATGCATTGCAACCACACACATTGTGTAGTTGCATTCACTGCTCCTTTGTACTCAGCCTCAACTGATGAAAGGGATATAGTGTGTTGTTTCTTACTTGACCAGCATATGGGACCATGTAAAAGCATGTATACATAACATGAGTGGAATTTCTATCACTGGAATCTCCATCCCAATCAAAATCAGTAAATCCATCCAGTTCTAGTGGAGAACTAGCAACATAGTGTATCTCGAAGTGTTTGGTTCCTTGCACATAATGCAAGATCCTTTAGCATCCTTCCAATGGATCTCATGATGCTCTTGCATATAAATTGAAACAACGCCTACTGCATAAGCCCAATCAGGTCGAGAGTGTGTGAGATACAACAAGCACCCAACTAGTTTCCTATACAACGAGATGTCCACCAATGGAGATGAACTAAAATCACCTAGTTTTACTACTAAAAGAAAGGGACACTTGGATTCTTTGAATTCATCCTTTTTAAATTTAATTACAGGTCTGAAAGCATACTTTGATCGGTTGACCTTAATACATGCGTCATATTTCTCAATCTCTAAGCCAAGAAATTGTTTCAACAATCCAAGGTCAGTCATTGAAAATGCATTGTGCAATGAAGGCTTAATTGAACCGATATCAACAATGCAACTTCCACTGATCAAAATGTCATCAACAAACAAGACTATGATTGTAATAGAGTCATCTAAATTCTACAAATACACATTAGGATCATATTTACATCTTTCAAATCCTTGTGAGAGAAGAAAGTTGTCCATCTTGACATACCAAGCCCTGGTGCCTTGCTTGAGGCCATAGAGAGACTTATTCAATCTACAAACAAGTGAAGGATCATGAATGAAACCTTAAGGCTACAACACATAAATCTCCTCATAAAGGTCACCATGAAGAAAATCACTCTTCACATCTATATGGTGCACCTCCCATCGCTTAGATGCAACAATGGAAAAAACTAGCCTGATAGAGTCCATCTTTGCAACCGGTACAAATGTCTCTATATTGTCAGTTTTTCAACATTAAGCTAGCATTATTAGGATCTTTAACTAAGAGAATAACAAGTACAGCAATCAAACACAAGAGACAATGAGCACAATGTTTTTCCTCAGGGAAACCATAAAGGAGAAAACCCCGCAACTTCCTCAAAGATAGAATCAGCACCAAAACAGTAAGTGATCTCCCAACAGCAGTAATATTCTTTTTGTCTAGCCACAGTGTCTTCTCCTTCCTCAACTATGTGCTACACTTGAGTTTGTATGACTTATGTGATAAATAGAGACTCCAGTTCTCTATTTATACTAATCCCGACATGACTAAAACCCTACTAGGGCCGACCTCTACTAGGAGAGTCTAATAACCCTAGTGCCCCGGAACTATGGGGACTTTAACACTTAGACAATCGGAGGGTTACCCACTATGAATTGACATGACTTGTTTACATTATTGATCCTCCCGATCGGAACATCGGGGCATGACAACATGACTCAAATACATAATAGATACATCCCAGAATAAACATCGGGTTACAATACATAAGATACATAGATGAATACATTCCGAAGTTACAAATACATCAACACTCCCTCTTAACTAGGAAGGTATTCTTTTGACACAATTTTCAGCACTGGTCTTCTTCTCTGTATCAGCTGGATCATCTCGTCTTCTGCATCTCAAGTCTTCTGAGTCTTTAAGTCATCTTCGTCTTCAAGTCATCTTCATCTTCAAATAATCTTCGTCATCAGATCTGGATCATCATGGGACATCATCACTGGATTTGAATCATCACTCGATCTAGATCATCACTGGGCATCATCACTAGATCTGGATCATCACTGCTGGATCATCATCACTAGATCTGGATAATCACGGGTGCTATCTCATGATTCTTCTCGTCACAGGAAGTTCTACAGAGCCAGCCCTTTTTCATGTTAGTTGTAGGCCTAGCCTCCATGTAGGTCTTCTTCATCATATATGACCTGATCGTCAGAATGGTCCATCTAGCACTTACATCTAACCTACTCGTCAGAAAGGCACACCCAGCACTCACATCTAATCATGTAGGAACCAATCCTATAATCATATCAGAAAGGCCCAATAATTATATCCACCCAGTGAGGGAACACATCCCATTACTGATGGAAGGGCTCTGCACTTACATCCACCCAGTGAGGGAACACATCCCATTACTGATGGAAGGGCTCTGCACTCATATCTGATCATGAGGGAACACATCCCAACAATCATATCAGAATGGCCCCTAGTCCTCCTCGACTGAGCTACCTGGTAACTGACCAGGTGCCTCCATTCTCCTAGAGAATGGCAATTGCCCTTACATACGACCTACTCGTCGGAATGGCCAACACTCACATCTGACATGGGAGGAACTTAATCCTTTAGCCATGATAGAATGGTTCAACCCTTACATCTGATCAAGTGGGAACACATCCCTCTGTCACATCAGAATGGCTTCTCAGTCCTAGGTTGAGTTTTCCTGGTAACTGACCAGGTGCCTCCATTCCCAGAATGGAAGTTTCCCTTACATCTATCCTACTTGACAGAATGGCCAGCACTCATATCTGACATGGAAGGAACCAATCCTCTCACCATGATAGAATGGCTCATCCCTTACATTTGACCATGGAAGGAACCAATCCTCTCACCATGTCAGAATGGCTATGGGTCTCATCACTTTCTCTTGGAGGAAACCTTGATCTGGAGAACACCAAGCTTCTCCCTAAAGTACTCGAACTTTAGCCTAGCCAATGGATTTGTCAATACATCAACTATTTGTTCCTCCGTCGCAACATATTGGAGCTTCACTGCTCCCCTCTGCACCATATCGCTGATATAGTGATACTTGATCTCGATGTGCTTCGACTTGTCATGGAACACTAGATTCTCTGACAACTTCACGCAACTATGGTTGTCACAATGTATACAAGTAGCATCCAACTGGAGATCAAATATATTAGACAATAGCTTCCGCAGCCATATACCTCACAACTAGCTGAACAAGCTGCGACATGCTCTGCTTCAGCTGTACTCAGTGCCACACAGGATTGCTTCCTGCTAAACCAAGAGATCACACCTGATCCCATACTAAAGCAACACCCTGAAGTTCTCTTCCTATCGATGGACTGCCTGCCCAATCTGAATCAACATAACCCTCCAGGTTAATCTTTTGATTTGCATCGTACTTGAGCCCATAATCTACTGTACCCTTCAGGTACCTCAGAATATGCTTTGCAGCAATCAAGTGAACATTTCTCGGATCTATCAAGAATTGGCTCAAGTTGTTCACAGCAAAGCAAATGTCTGGTCTCATGTTCGTCAGATACATTAATGACCCAATCATCTGACGATACATCGTAGCATCAACTGACTCTGATGAAGCATCACTCAATAGCTTCGGGTTCGATGCCATAGGTGTGGCCATAGCCTTGCAGTCCATCATTCCAAACCTCTTTAGGATCTCTACTGCATACTTCCCTTGTCCAAGGACGATTCCATCTGTACTCTGCCACACCTCCATACCTAGAAAGTAATGCATCATCCTCAAGTCCTTCATTTCAAACTCAGCAGCAAGATTTCTCTTTGTATCTGCAATCAACCCATCCGTACCTATCACAAATAGATCATCTACATATAGTAGAAGAATCACTGGGTTGCCATCCTCAACCTTATAGTAAAGGTTGGAATCTGCTTTACTCTTGGTAAAGCCCAAACTGGATAGAAAGCTATCAATTCTGTTGTACCAGGTCCTGGGTGCCTGTTTCAAACCGTACAGGGCTTTCTTCAATCTGCATACATGAGACTCTCTATCATGTGTCTCAATACCGAGTGGTTGTTCTACATACACTTCCTCTTCCACTACACCATTCAAGAAAGCAGTCTTGACATCCATCTGGTGTATCTTCCATTTCATCACTGCAGCCAGAGCAAGTACTGATCTGATGGAAGTGTATCTGGCTACAGGTGCAAAGGTTTCTTCATAGTCTATTCCTTCCTTCTGAGAGAAACCCCGAGCTACAAATCTTGCTTTATACTTTTCAATGCTACCGTCTGCAGCATGCTTGATCTTGTAGATCCTTCTAGTCTTGGGACAACATCCCAAACATCATTCTTCATGATCGATTGGTACTCTTCGATCATAGCATCCTTCCATTCTTTCTGTTCTACCTCTTCTTCGTAATTGGAAGGTTCTTTATCAATGAAATCACATAGTAAAGCTACATACCCGGAACAGGATCTGGTCCTTCTGTGATTCTCTTTTGGAGCCCCATATATTTCTGCACCTTGGATAAGTTCTCGTACCCAAGCAGGTTTCCTCTTATGAGGATTCTTCTCCAGAGGTGGATCTACAAGTCTTTGTGGTTCTTCAAATTCTCGATCTTCTTCTTGAGCTTCTTCATTCATGGTTGTATCATGGATTTTGGGTGCTTCTACTTCTGCTTCTTCAGGTTCTTCAGCATGTCTCTTTCTAGATTCGTTGTAAGTTGTGTCTTCATCAAATGTCACATCCCTGCTGATGTCAATCTTCTTGTATCTTGGGAAATAGATTCTATAAGCCTTCAAGCTTTTAGAGTATCCCACAAATATGCCCTTCTTTCCTGAAGGATCTAATTTTGTTCTCTTCTCTTTTGGAATGTGTATGTATACAGGACAGCCGAATATTATGAGATGGCTGACTTCTGGTTTCTTGCCGGAGAAGACTTCTTCAGGAGTCTTGTTCTCGAGTACTCTATGTGGAGTACGATTCTGTACATACACAACTATTCTGGCAGCTTCCGCCCAAATATGCATAGGAAGGTCTTGATCATGAAGCATTGCTCTTGCAGCTTCCATGATAGTTCTATTCTTTCGTTCTGCAATCCCATTATATTGTGGATTATAAGGAGTGGACAACTCCCTCTTAATCCCTGATTCTTTGCATAGCTCTTTGAATTCATTCGAAGTGAATTCTCCGCCATTATCTGATTGAAAAGTCTTGATCTTCTTTTCAGTGTGGTTCTTGATCAAGGCTTTGAATTCCTTGAATTTGCTGAATACTTCGTCTTTGTTCTTCATGAAGTAAACCCATGTCTTTCTAGAAAAATCATCAATAAAAGAAACATAGTATGCATACCTGCTTAGTGAGTTTGATGACATAGGATCGCATACATCGGAGTGGATGATTTCTAGTATGCCTTTGGCTTTGCTTTCACTGCTGGGAAATGTCTTCTTTGTATTCTTCCCTTTCGCACATCCTTTGCAGACCCCATCATGCTTTGCTTGGAATTCTGGAAGACCTTCAACAACTTTGCTCGCAATAGGTAGTTCTTTGTAATGCACATGTGCAATCCTTCTATGCCAAAGCTCATTTGGCTCTACTGTGTCATGGACTAAGGCTTGTTCTGGATGGCCCTTCAATTTGTACAGACCTCCTTCTTGTTCTCCAATCACCACTGCATCATTGATAGTCTTACCTCTTGGCCACATGATGACTTGACCATCTATGAATTCAACCCGCATTCCTTTTGCATCTAATGCTGATATGGAGAGAAGGTTCTTCTTGAGTCCTGTCACAAACAATACTTATTTCGTTGTTAGAGACTTAGTAGAGTCTAGTTTATAGGAAGATTCCCCACTACCTTTTATTGGATATTGGTAGTCATCTCCTAGTTTCACCTTGTGAGGTGATTCATGTTCTGACAGTCTCACAAAGGATTCCTTGAATCCAGTCATATGTTTGGAAGCCCCACTGTCTATAAGCCAATCGTCACTTCCATGAGTAATGTTACCTGTGAGAGTGGAGATCATAACATATTCATCCTCGCTTGAAGAATCTTCACTTTCATATCTTTTCCTTTTCTTGGATGGTTCATCATCCTCTGCAGCATGATCATGATGTCTTCTTTTGTTCCCCTTCTTCTTCTGAGAGTGAACCTTGTTCTTAGGACAGTCTTTTGCAAAGTGTCCTCTTTCATCACATGTATAACATCTCATTTTAGATAGGTCTCTTTTAATGTTATCTCTATGATGAGGATCCTTACCTTTAGAGTAATGAGGTTTTCTTCTGCCTCTCTTTGAGTGAACTGTGAGAGCTTGATCTTCACTACCCATCTTCTCTTCTCGAGCTGCTATTCGGGCTTCTTCTTGAGAACATTCTTCCCACAGTCTGCTGAATTTGACTAACTTCTTTCTGGCACAAATTCCTTGGATGAAAGAATCCCATGACCTAGGAAGGCCATTCAGTGTTGTCATCACAATATTTGCATTCTCCACTTCTTCATCTACAGCTTCTAATTGTTCCTTGATCTGAGAAACCCTCGTGAAGTAAGACTAGATGGTCTTTGCATTCTGAATCTTCACATTCTTCAATTGATTCCTCAGAGTCATCTTCTAGTTTATGTTCTTCCCTTCAAACAACTTGGTTAGGGCAGCAAACATAGCTTTAGGTTTCTTTAGAGAGGACACCTATGGGATAAGGTGATCCTTGATAGAACAGCAATGATCCTCTTTGCCATAACCATCTTCTTATTATGTAAGGCCTTTTCCTCATCTCCCTTTGGAACTGGAACCTCCTCATGAATGTAGGAGTCTAATTCATTCTCTTCCAGGACCAGGGATATCCTATACTTCTAGGCTCGGAAGTTATTAGCTCCTTAAATCTTTTCATCAAGCTTGGTATGATGAGACATCTTAAATTGAGAATCTCAAATGGAAATACAAAAGATCTTAGATCTTACCAGGTCAAGATGTCGGATCTGAAACTTGAGCTAAAATCCTGTAGGACTGGTTCAGGAGCAAATTAGGGTTTTGCTTTTCTGGAGTTCTGTCCAAACAAAAGCCTTGAAATTTGTCCCTAACTTTGATTTTGGGGAGGAGATCAATCCAGGCCTGGGCTCACTAAAAAATTCCTCTTCTGTGAAAATCCCTAATTTCCGGTAGCAATGACAGGTCCAAAACTGAAAAACCTCATAATTGGATTCTACTTCGACAAAAAGATGTGCCCTAAGGAGGAGAGTTATTCCACCTTACTTTTGCTGAAAATCTGTGGAGGAAGATCCACAAACTAGGAAGCCCTAGTTCCCGCAGCTACACAGTGTCTTCTTCTTAGGTTAGCTCTGATACCATGTTAGTTTTTCAACATTAAGCTAGCATTATTAGGATCTTTAACTGAGAGAATAAAAAGTACAACAATCAAACATAAGAGACAATGAACACAGTGTTTTTCCTCGGGGAAACCATAAAGGATAAAACCCCGCAACTTCCTCAGAGATAGAATCAGCACCAAAACAGTAAAAGCCCCAAAACAGTAAGTGATCTCCCAACAACAGTAATCTTCTTCTTGTCTAGCCCCAGTGTCTTCTCCTTCCTCAACTATGCGCTACACTTGAGTGTGTATGACTTGTGTGATAAATAAAGACTCCAATTCTCTATTTATACTAATCCCGACATGACTAAAACCCTACTAGGGCCGACCTCTACTAGGAGAGTCTAATAACCCTAGTTCCTCGGAACTACGGGGACTTTAACACTTAGAAAATTGGAGGGTTATCCAATATGACTTGACATGACTTGTTTACATTATTGATCCTCCCGATCGGAACATCGGGGCATGACAACATGACTCAAATACATAATAGATACATCCCAGAATAACCATCAGGTTACAATACATAAGATACATAGATGAATACATTCCGAAGTTACAAATACATCAACATATATAGTCCACTCCATGTACTTGAGATAATCCTTTGGAAAACAACCCAGCCTTATACTTCACATATGAACCATCAACAACCATCTTGGTCATGTAAACCCACTTACATTGCACTAGTTTCATCTTGGAAGGTAGAGGAACCAACTCATAAGTAAGGCATTGAATGTTGCATTTGAATGCCACACTCTTCACATAGTTGTTGTAGGTTCTTTTTGACATATTCCTTTCCATTATTAGTCCTTAATACCTTGATCTTCTCCCCACTCAAGTTCTCAACCAAAACTTTGAAAACTTTGAAGATCTCATCCACTTCAGATTTTTGCTTGAGAAAATACACCAACCAATACCTTGAAAAATCATTTATGAATGTTAAGAAATACCTTGAGTTTCCACTGGAGGGTGTGGGAATAGGTTCTATTTGATCTGAAGGGATCAATTCAATCACTTGGACAACCCTTATGTCCTTCCCCTTGTCATACTTACGCTCTGCATGCTTCCCAACAATGCATCTCTTGCATGTGCCTTTGGAAAACTTGATGCTTGGAAGTCCTTCAACCATGTTTTCTTTGTTCAAAGATTGAAGATATATGTATTTGAGGTGTCCAAACCTCCCATTCCATAGCTTGCTGGTCTCATTGGCATGTGATAGGAGCGCATTCTCTGAGGAGTGAGGAAGAAAGTGTGAAAACTTGTACATTTTTTACTCATGATCTGCAATACCCACTGCAAAAACTTTTCCTGGAGAAATATCTGAAATATCCACATCATATTGAGTGAATGTCACTCTCTTGGCTGAACCTGTATGTTTCATTTGACAGACAGAGAGTAGGTTTGTTGCAAGATCAAGCACATACAACACATTGTTGAAGTACCCATTGTCAAGATTGATCATGACAATCCCTTTGGTTGGGATCTCTGAGTCATCACCCATGAGGATGGATGGAACACTGTATGGATGTAGGTCCGAGAAGGAATATTGTATAGAATCCATGTTCCTTGAGGCACTCGGATCTATCATGAAGGAGAAAGATACATAAGATCCAACAACTAGTGCATGGCATCTATCCTTGTTTTCAGAATTTGAACCTCCCTCTTTCTTCCTTGAGCCATCTAGAAGAGGAATGGTGTTCTTGTCAAGGATTTGCGGCATCATGTCAATGGTTTTGTTCATGCATGCACTCTCTGGATGCCAACCTTTGTGACAATAAATGCATTTTGTCTTCTCTTGCTTCGTTTCTTTGTCCTTGCTAGGATTCGAACCCCCATCAAAAGATTTTGGATTCTCTTGCTTCTTCTTCTCTAGCTGCTTCGAATCCTTGGGATTCTTCTTTCCCTTTCCTTGATTCGAAACACCTGTAGAAAGCGCTTTATCCTTGATGGATTTTATGGTACCCATTTGAACAAATTTGTATTGTTCTTGAGTCAAAGACTCCATGAAGTCTGCCAAAGTTGGCATTCTCCAATTTTGAACTGTCAACTTGCCTGAGTGGAATGTCGAAACAAACACTAAATATTCATTCCCTAGCTCTGAAAGAATGGACATAATCAATTGTTCTTCCTTCTTTTCTATGCCACATTGTTTCAGCTGAATTACCAAGGATTTGAATGTGGTGAAGAAATTTTGGATCATCTCAAAGTAAGTTGGACTCAAAGTGATCAACTCATTTTCGAGTTGGTGTCCTCTGATCTCATATGTCTTACCAAACAGTGACTCGAGCTTGTAACATTGTCTATATGAAATAAGATATCCCTCGAAATACTGAGACAAAGCATCATGAATGTGTCATCTAATCTATTGAAATACTTAGACTTCTCAACAGCTGAGTCAGGCTCATTCTCTGTTCCCATGATTACTTTTTAGAGACCTTTCGATCTCAACTGGATCACTATTTCAGCCTTCCATTCAAAATAGTTGAATGGAGTGAGAAAATATACATGATACTTCTCCATTCGCTGCTCCGCACTGAGTGACAAAGAACACTTGAACAACCTGCAATGGAAACTCTCAAATTTACTAGAGGAGACCCTACATACAAATTCAAACGCTATGAAATCTCTAAATTCATCTTGCAGCTACAAAGAGATATGATACCATGTGAAATCATGATTCACAACAAGATCTAGAAGATAAAAGAATCCTCACAACTAAAGAATTTGACAAAACATGAAGAAAACAGTGTAAACGAGAAATATTAACACATAGAGATGGTGTCAATAACTGAGTTTTCTATTACAGTCCAATAAGTAAACATGTCTGGAACATGATTATATTACATTAGGAGGAAACCATTAGCATTTGGAGGTAAATTGGTGGCATACATGTGGAAGGATTGGATTGGAGCTCAAACCCCCCTAGGTGGACCAATGAGCTCCCAAACCACCTCAAATGGTTACAAATGGCCATGTGAACGCAGGTGAAGCATGCTTGGTTATAAATAAGGGTAGGCTAGGCGTTCTGGAGTGCATGGGTGAGTGGGAGTGGCTATAGGCAACATTTAATGGTCCAAAGAGAGAAAAAACACTCAAATGCAATGCATGGGCACCTATGGTCAAACCAGTTCCCTGTTTTAAGGAGTGGGAGTGCCCCAAGTGACCAAATTGTCATTAATGAGAATGCTCATGCTCCTAAATGATCAAAATGTGCGCGATGGGTGTAATTAGTGGTCCAATACCTCCAATTACCTTAGGAAGTCAACATAACCAAGGTTTGGACTATGCAACATGAGTGAAAAACAAATGAAAGTATGTCATAGGTGATATGTGACCATGGTACTAGGTGGTATGATGTTCTAACAAAGAACTTTAGTATATTTCTCTATCATCATTGAGGCCACAACAGTTAGGCCATGTGCCTTCAAGTAGCATAGTTGTAGTTCATACATGGGACTAAACAATACCTTGATTGCAATTTAACCTCTTACCCTAGTGAAGCGATCATTTTAAATATATGTAAAGGAGTGAGTTAATGAGTGGAAAAGTTCAATATTTTGGTGAGTTTATTTTTTAGCAGAGCAAAGTTCTCTTATGTTTCATTTTTTTAACAATATTTCAACAATTTGGATTGTTTGTAAATGGGTTAAAACTCCAAAAGGAGAAAGTTCTATCATGATAGTTCCTATCAACTATGAGGTACTGTAAATTCCAACAAAATTCCTACCATATTTGTATTAAACTTTTGAGTTACCCTAAAAGTGTTTACACCATGTTCGGGGTGCTTCATGAGATTTGGGGTGCATGGTGTATGCTCAACCCTAGATGGTTTGAGATGGATTGTAGCATGGGAGATGGTTCATGATGGACATGCACACTTTTGATAGCTTTCTCAATGGATGTTAGATCTCAAATGATCACTAGCTCCATATCCCTAGGGAATTAGAGATCTCTTGCTTAGACGGTGGAATCCATGCATGATGGCAACATGGAGGATTCACCTAGTGGGAGAGCACCCTAAAATATATGAGGAGATTTGTGAATTTTGGAGGATGGATACAAGCCTTAAATGACATATGAAAACTTGGTTTCATGTTCAAAGGATTAAAGATGGCTCGAGGACGATTAGGGCCTCAACAATGTTCTTGCAGGGGGTAGTTTCCAATTGGAGTACTTGGATTTATAGGATGGATGGAATCCATGGAGGATCGAAATGGAGTGGTGTGGAATTTCCTTGCATAGCTACATCACCTTAGGTCAACATTGTGCATGGCATCATCATTGGAGATTGACACGTGTACTTTGGGAGTGGAGCGCTTCACTTGTGTGTGGATTAATTTTTTTAGTAGGCTTTCTCATAAGGCTTAGGTTAATTTATGTTATATTTTGGCCTCCTTTACCGCTCATATAAATAGAGGGAAGAAGAAATTCTTTCCAAACAACACATCACATCATACATTCATTTGTATCTCTTCTTTGGAGGAGCTAGGGCATCTTGGGTGGTTGGATTTTGTCCTAACCTTCAGAGGAAGCTATATATGGTACGTGTTTACTTCATTCATTGAGCATATATATATGAGATTTCTATCTCTCCACATATTGTGTATATTTCATATTTGATTTCGTCATTTTATCTTCTTGGGATGGTTATTTCTGACTCTTAATTGCCTTGTTGATTTGACACACATAAGAGAAAACTATTAAGGGACTTCACACTAAGATTGAAGATATTATTACAACTATCTATTGTTGTTTTGTTTATTATTATATATATTGTATAAGAAGATTTTTTGAATCTAATTTATGAATGTGAAGTTCCCCTAGAAGGTTGAAAATTCACTAGAATGTATGATATCTTTTCTCCTTGAATTGCCCTAAGTTTTGGGGCTACTAGAAGTAAGTTATTTCGATTGTTTTGTTGTTGTTTTACACATCAATTTACAGTGGTGATAAAGGCTGAAACTTCTAATGTTAAGATTAAAAAAACCTTTTCAAAAAAAGGTGAACTTTCAAATTTCCATTAACTTTCCGGTGCAAATGAAATTTCTAACAATTTGGAGAAGAATTTATGTAAAAACTGATTGATTTTTCCACTTATTAACTTAT
The DNA here is from genome assembly GCA_001517045.1 of Pseudotsuga menziesii. Classification (NCBI taxonomy): domain Eukaryota; kingdom Viridiplantae; phylum Streptophyta; class Pinopsida; order Pinales; family Pinaceae; genus Pseudotsuga; species Pseudotsuga menziesii. The sequence goes on along the minus strand of LPNX010795155.1, from coordinate 1,075,876 downwards.
TCCTATATATAAATATTATTTCTCACCATGAATCATTGTTCAATTTATGTGAAGGTTATTTTGATATTTTAAAGTGGCCATAGGGCCATGGAAGTAGTAATTGAATGAAAGTGCACTTCGCTATACTTCTTAAGGCCAAAGATTTAAGCCAAAAGATGTTGGATCCAATGGTGAAAGAAGGGGGGATTTCACCATTAACAAAGGGTTAATACCTATAAGGGTTGTTTCAATAAGGGGTCAAATTTAAAGCATTCATTGCTGACCAAAAACCCCTTTAACATTTCATAGAAGGGATTACTTGTTTTTCCCTTCAAAGAAAGTTAAAATAAATCAAATGGCTTATCAATTTATAAGTGAGAATCATTTTGTATCTTACAACTTCCCAATATCTATTTCTTAAGGCTTGGAACTTGGTACTCACAAGGAAAAATCATTTTGATTTTTGAAGTGGTCAATTGATTCATGAACTGGTAATTGATAAGTATTGTTGGTGGTTTTGTAATGGTATATTATAATATTGGTTTATAAACTTAGTAGTTGATAAATGTTTTTGGTAATGTTAACTCCTTATTAAAATAGTTTAGCTCAACTTTCCATCAATATATATCGGTACCTCTATCATTACTAATTTCAAAGCTAATTTTTTAATCTATGAGATTACATTAATTGTAAAACTTGATTAAAAGGCTTTGCTGATAAATTTAATATAAAAAATTCATATTTAATAATACTTTAAAAAAAATCAATATATAAAATGTCAATAAAATATAATATTTATGTTATTTTGCAATCCTCAACTATTATAATGGATTTCACCTCTCTTTTGGGCTTTGGACATTAACTATTTCCTTCAATTTTTTCAATGCACTTTGATGAAAAATTCCAATGTTTAAAATTCCTAATAATATGTAAGAAATAATAAATAAGAATAAATAAGTGACAAAAGAATTTGCAACTTTCAAGTAATTGGTCTTGAGAAGCAACAAATGTACACTAAAGCTAAAGTAAGTAGAAAATGTTATTTCAAATAAGTGTTGTTTTCAATATTTGCTTTTGTCATTGTATCTATCCTCATATTTTACGAGCAAAGTAGTGAGGTGTTCTTGAAATAAGTTTTAGAGCTTGTGTTTGTTAGAGAAGGAATTCAATTCCCATTTATATTATTAAATCCTACTTTTCAAGAAATATATATATTAAAACATAGTTATAAAAAGAAAAACAACTTTTCTTTTAAAACATTTTTTCTATTTAAAAAAAATATCAATTTTTTAATAAAAAATTTAAATATCAAAAGATCAATAATCAATATAACCTTTCTAATCAACTGAAATCACAATACACATAAATATCTATCTAAAACTCCAACTATGAAATGTTTTAAAATAACTTTCAAAAAGGACATGATAGTTTACATTGTTGGATGTTTACTCTACAAAGTTGTTTCTAAAAATATTAATATAATCTTATTAAAGTCCTCGAGTGGAAAGTGTTTTATGATATAAAGTTCTCAAATAAAAAGTGTTAAAATAACTTTCAAAAAGCACACGATAGTCTAAATTGTTGGATTTTTAGAAAGTTGTTTCTAAAAATATTAATATAATATAAAGTTCTCNTTTTTTTTACAATTAGATAACTGTTAAAAAAAATCAAAAGGCAATCAAATAATGTTTTAGGATTTTTATCATAATGTGATAATTTTACACGCATCAATTAACATTTAATACCTCAAATTCCATGTTATGTGATCTATCTATGGGTTGCCCACATTAAGATCCGTTTAGGCATGTGTGTAAATTTGGATTTACATTGGGATTTGTTTTTATTATTATTATTGAGATTCACACCATGCATACTCCTCAAAATATTACTCCTCAATTTATAGATGTTGTCTCTTCAAATTTTAAGTTTATGTCATAAAATCAGACTGCTGATCGCCTATCTAAAAAAGCTTTTTCTTGCGTTCTGGGATTGGGATTTTACCTTGAATTTTATGATGGTCATTTAACCTCACAAGATAGTTTTATGCTCTTTTGAGCCCGGTGCTGGATCTCCTCTTTTATTGCACGTTAGATGCCCTTTGATTCAATATGAATATCAAGGACAGACTTTTTTCTTCTGAAAAAAAGTTTATATCATACAACCCACACCATCCTTGGATTCTATCACATCCTTCACCACATCTCTTGGGTTGCCTTTCCCTAACTCCATCATACCTCTTGGGTTTCCTTCTGGCTAACTCCATCAGAGCTCTAATCCTATATCAAAATTTTTCATAAACAAATTCAAATTCCTTCGCCCTAGCTCCAACCTAGCTTTAATACTATATTAAAAATTCCCATACACGAGTTCAAATTTACCCTAACTCCCCCATCATAGCTTTAATACTATATTAAATTATTAAAAATTTCCATACACAAGTTCAAATTCATATAACAAAGGCGAAGAAAACAATTTAAATTAACTCATGTATCAAGAATCTTTTACATAACTCAAATGGAAAGGGAACAATTTAAATTAACTCATATATCAAGAGTCTTTTACATAACTCAAATGGAAAGGGAACAATTTAAATTAACTCATATATCAAAGAATGTTTTATATAATTAAATTAATTCATATACCAAAGTCTTTTATATAGTTTAAATTTGAAGACAACAATTTAAATTAACTCATGTATCAAACAATCTTTATATAATTTCAAAGAGGTGATGGTGGATTATTATAACTTAATTATATTAAATGAAGATAGTTTAGTTTTAAAATATTATTTTGTCCAAATGAGTTGGATTCATTGGTAAAGAGCGAGGAGTTTTTCACTAGTGGGAAATGTTCAATCCCAATGAGGACCTTACCTGGAGCCATGGGGGCATGTTGAGGTAGTGGTTGAACGTATGGTTTCATCCAGATATATTGTATTAAGTGATTTTGTGACTTGTGGACAAATAAGTGGATCAAAGTCCATCCCCATGTCCTCCTAACATTTAGCCCATCGGGCTAGCTCAAGTGGTTGAGTGATGTAAGTTGTGAGCATAAGGTCTCAGGGTCAAATCCTCGGGTTGCTATACATTGATATATAAGGGCCTCACTTGATGTCCCCATCGAGTTAGCTCTTTAATAAGAGCGAATGGGGTGAGACCCCTTCGGATGGGCCCCTTATGACTTGTTCCCATGAACGTTGGACACCTTATGACTTGTTCTCGTGAACATAGCAAGTCCCGTTAAAAGTAAGTAAACCACAATTAAAAAAATATTTTAATACATCACAATTATTTTGTTAAAATTAAAGTATTTATAACTATAATTTTTTTCTATGATCATGGTATCCGGGTGATTGTGAATTATTATAAATTAATTATATTAAATGATGATAGCTTAGCTTTAAAATATTATTTTATATGTGGTAATTATTTTATTAAAATTAAAGTATAATTTGTTATGATCATTTGATCATATATTTTAACTATAAATGAAATTAATTTCTAAATAATGTGAAAATTAGAAATATAAATAAATACCTTTAAAGTTACCAAGATTTCCAAATTAAATATTAATATCCATTTACAAATTCCTCTACATATATTAGCAAATCCTACACCAATAACCTTGGAGGTTAATTGGATGGTTTTGACATTAACCATTTTCATGATTTGATTGGAAATGTATGCAAAATCTTAAGAACATATTCAATGTGGCATGGCGCATTTTAGATTATTGAGCAATTAAAAATGAAACGATGAGAGGTATAGACATTGACATGAATAAAGTTGGTCTTTTTGACGTTCCGTGTCATAATCTAGAGGTTTCTCATTCGGTTTTAGGAGGGTTTAATGACAGAACGTAATCTTTGCTAAGTCTTTATGGGTGGATCAAGCACATAGTTGGCAAAGGAGATCGTGGGTTTAGTGACAGTTTGTAATTTTGGATAGTTATAGCTTTGTATAGTGACAGAGTTTAAATCTGGAGTATGGTGTAGAGTTTTGTCAGGACGTCATGTTTGGAGGATGATGTCAGATTAGGTATGATCGTATTTCTTGGAAGGATCGAAGCCGAGAAAGGTCAGGATATCTAGATGCATTTATTTGATTTCTCGTATGCCAAGGTTGACAGTACTCATCTGACATGAGACGATGGAGGTGGCGTTCTTTTGGTGTCCCACTGTGTAAACGCCTGGCTGGAAACTCTGGGATTTGTGTCACTCATTATGTTTTGTCCGGTCAACATTTAATTGTCTGCTGATCGATTTGTGGTGGCAATCCCATAGACGTATTACGTTATCAATCTTTGCAGCGTTGTGTTGACACATCCTCACCTGCCAACACGATTATCCTTGCGCTCATTTATTTGCAGTGACATGTATGTTGCTTCGGGCGACGAAAAGCCTGGCTCGTACGCCGCCGGGGAGCCTGAAATGTTTTAAGAAGGGTATAGGAGAGGAGAAGCGGGTTTCCGCGACCTATTCGCCTTTGCAGTGTTGTCTGGGAGATATGGGAGTGCCATTGCTCGGTCCGGTGCAAGATGCCTGTAAAATTGACCATTCTGGTTTGGTTGGGATTAATTCTGTATCTGATTGTATGAATGATGGAATTATGGGTGGACGAAACCATTGTTTAGACTTGACTGATAAATGCTTGCATGAGTCGGAACTTTCGGTAGCTAGTTTGGTTGGTTCTGTTCCGCCGGGGAATTTGAAGTGTTTTAAGAAGGGTATTGGTGAGGATAAACGGGTTTTTGCGATCTATTCACCGACGAAGGTTTGTTTGGGAGATATGGTTTTTCCATTGTTGGGACCGGTGAAAGATGACTGTAATCTTGGTTATTCTAATATGATTGGGTATAATCTTGTATCTGCTTGTTTGGATGGTGGATTTATGAGCGGCCGAAACCATAGTTTAGATTTTAAGCCGATTGAAGAGAGTGTGTCTGGTGCGAAACACTCAGCAGTTGGTTCGGTTGATTCTGTGCCAGTGCGTTCTGAAATTAAATCATTGACTGATGGTTTTCTCTCGTTGGATGCTGGTTTGGTAAATGATGTTGGTTTTGATCCTTTATTGAATGCGTTGGAATTGAATGCTCATTCTAGATCTTGCCTGAGAAATTCGGCTTCGGAGGCTATTTTCAGATGCTCAGAGTCTAGGCATTGCACTACGAGTCTTGGGAATAGATCTTTGGCTAGGATTGAGGCACATTCTTTGAGTTCAGGTTTTCTTCCGAATTCAGGGGGTATCCTGGCTTGTGATTTTAAGGTTTCTGGTGACCTTTATCAACATGGTCCTGGTTATAATGGTGATAAGGTATCAAGGAAGTGTATCCCGGATATTCTTACGGAATCTGTGCTGGAACAGGGGGTATGTGAAGGCATGTTAGAAGACTTGGGATCTGAACCTAAGGTATCTTATGGGACTCTTGTTTCTATTAGGCATTCTGATTCGGGTAATGAGCATTTGCATGTTTCTGTAATGCCGGTGTGTATGGGGCCTGAAACACCTAAGAAGCGTCCGTACAAATCCATTAAGAAAATTAATCTGGTTTTGATGACTGTGGGTGAAGATGTGCATTTAAATGACATTGATCTCACCAATGCATTGACTTTGGTTGGGAGGTTTGGAAGGCGTAATTTTAATGCTGATAGTCTGCACGGGTGGGTTGCAATGATATGGAAAGATGTTATCAGCGCTTCACTTGCGATTTATCTTCTTCCAAGGGACTAGATAGCATTTAAATTCTCCTCTGTGGATGATGCAGACCGGGTTCTGGCTGGAGTTTGGAGATGGGACAAAGATGGTCTACTCATCAAACGATGGACGCCTTTATTTGATCCCCGGAAGGAAAGGTATGATCAAGTTCCTATTTGGGTCAAACTCCCAAACTTACCATTTGAATTCTGGTCATCTGACTTTTTTAGACTTGTTGGTAATACTTTGGGATCCCATTTGGAAACTGATTTTTCTTATATGCAAACTGGGGTTTGCTGTATGGGACGGTTTCTTGTATTGTTAGATTTTCAAAATGGGTTGCCTGTTGAATTGGTAATTAAAAAGGGTAGTAGTGAATTTTGTCAGCCATTGGATTATCTTGGAGTTCCCTTTAGATGTTATAGATGCCATGGGTTTGGACATTTGTTGAATGAATGTTCGCTCCCTTTCAATAAACGCTTTTCTTCTGGATCTCATAAAGTATGGAGGGTTAAAAATTGTGGGACAAGGTTGGTAAGGAAGGATTGCCTCTAGATGAGAGAGAAGTGGATTTGAATTCTGTTAAGGTGGGTTTAAACCATGAGGTTGGACAATTATCAACCTTTAAACCTTTAAGTATATCTAATCTGTCTGATGACCTAGGTTTTAATCCTTGCATTAAGAATCCCTATGTGGTTTCATCTTCTTCTGCTCCTTTTTAGAATTTAGCTTTGTGGGATTTGGGGTTTGTATCTCCTCGTAAGGTTTCTCCTATTGTTATCAAGGGTTATTTTCTTCGTTCTTGTTCGAAATCTTTTAATGGAGGGTTTGGGCCTGTCAAGGATACTTTTGGGAATCATAATCCTGTTAGGGGTCGGACTGGAGTTGTTTTAAAATATTTCCATTCTGTTATGATTGGAGCTGGGGCACTTAGAGCCAATGCCCCTATCAAGTTTCCCTTATGATCCTTTTGACTTTAAATTGTAGGGGTTTGGCTAGTCATCCTAAACAACTAGTGGTAAAAAGACTGATTGTTGAACAGTCTGTTGATGTTATATTTTTGCAAGAAACGATGATTGAGGGGTGTGTTCTGGTTAAGGATTTGGAACTTTTGATTCAAGGTTGGCAGTTTATTTCGGTGGATGCTAAGGGCAGATTTGGGGGACTCCTTTTGGGTTGGAAGTATCGCAAATTTCTTTTTCAGAATGCCTAGGCCATGACCTCTGGTCTATGTGCTGTCTTACATTCATTTGAATTATAGAAGGAAATATCCTTTGTCAATCTTTATGGGCCATACCTGGACAGGGAAGTATTCTGGAATAATTTGATAAGGATGGAATGCTTCTTGTCTCCATTTTTGGTTTTTGGAGGAGACCTTAATTTCTCCTTGGGACTTTCTGAAATTTGGGGGGTTAAAGCTCGTGTGGATGTGTTTTAACCAATTTTTTTCATAATCTTCTGGATAGCTTGGGGTTTGTCGATATCAATCCTTTGGTGTCCATTCCTACCTGGAGTAACCGAAGAGTTGGTTCTGAGAGTATCTGTAAAAGGTTGGATCGACTCTTAGTATGTGCTAATTTCCTAGATTGTGATTTTCTTCTCAAACAATGGATTGGGTGTGGAGGTGTATCTAATCATCAACCTATTTATTTGCAAATTTCTCCTAAGTCTCCTAAGGCCCATTTCCCTTTCAAGTTCAATGCTTGTTGGTTGGATCATATTGAGTTGGTTGAAGCATTAAAAGACTCATGGGTTCTTTTTGATGCCCGGTTTGAGTTATCTCCTGCTTCTCAATTTGTCGAGAACCTTAAAAGAATTAAATATATTTATATTAAGTGGTCTCTGAAGAAAAATGCACAGGATATTAAGGATCTGGTTGATATTGAATGTGAGTTGAAAAGGTATTATGACAGGGATATTATTGGTTTTATATCAGAGGAGGATAAAACGTTATTGATTGAGATTGAATCTCGCAAGAGATCTATTCTTCTTTATCGAGAAAAGGAGGCTCATAAAAAAAGTAGGGATTTATGGTTGATCTGTGGTGATGATAATACCCCTTTCTTTCATAAATTTGCTGCCCATAGGAAATGTCTTAATACTATTTGGAAACTTCATGATGATTCTGGCAATCTCGTGGATGGATCAGAGGCTATTGTTGAGGCTGGGATTCAGCATTTTGAGAGTCTATTCAAAGAAGAAGTTGATCTACACCTTCTTGAGATTGTGCAAAGTGCTGGTTATTTTCCTTCATCTGTTTCTGTGGCTGAGAATGTTGAGCTAATGCAGGCTGTCAATCTGCATGATACCAAGCATATTTTAACCATTAGCAAAAATGACAAGAGTCAAGGACCTGATGGAATTCCTGTTGAGGTTTACAGATGTCTTTTTGATGTATTGGGTGAGGATCTCTTGAGAGTTATTGAATTGTACCGAATAAGTGGTAAAATCCTAGCTGTATTTAATTCTACCTTTCTAGCTCTTATTCCCAAGATTGATCATCCCTTATCTTTTGAGGATTTTCGGCCTATATCCCTGTGTAATTTTGTTTACAAAATTATTGGCAAGATTATTTCTATCAAGATCATAAAGGTATTGGGTAGGTGTATTTCTGGTAAACAGTTTGGGTTTTTGCCGGGTAGGCAGATTCATGATGCAGTAGGAGTCATTCAGGAAGGTATGCAAACTATGCATGTTAAATCCTTAAAAGTTGTCATGATAAAGATTGATCTATCTAAAGCTTATGATCGAGTCAGCTGGATCTATCTTCGGGTTATACTTGCAAAACTGGGTTTTGCAGGAAATTTTATTGCTTGGGTAATGAGTAGCCTTTCTTCTGTATCTTTCTCTCTGCTCATTAATGGTGTTGCTACCAATTTCTTTAAATCTGGCAGGGGTCTTAGACAGGGGTGCCCTTTGGCACCTCTTCTGTTTCTTATTGTGGTTGAAGGTCTGGGGAGAGCTATTCTTTATGCCAAAGCATGTGAGACATATCATGGTTTATCTTTTGGAAATGACATTGTTTTAACTCATGTCCTCTTTGTGGATGATATTGTCATGGTCAATGATGGTTCTGAACAATCTCTCTCTACCCTATATGAGATTTTAATGAGTTTTTGCAAGGCATCTAGGATGAAAATTAATGATGATAAATCTTCTTTATATTTTTCTTGTATGGAAGATACTGAGGTTATTACTTTACATAATATTTTCACTTTTCCTGTTGATAGAATTGAAAATGGTATGAAGTACCTTGGGTTTCATCTTAAACCTTGCAGATACCTTATTAGGGACTGGGATTGGTTGATCATTAAAGTTGAAAAAAGGATTCACAATTGGAGCTTCCGTTGGCTGTCCAATGGAGGCAAGCTGATCCTGATTAAAGCTGTTTTAGAGGCTATTCCGGTCTATTGGATGCACTTTTGGATACCTTTGGGAGTCATAGATAAAATCAGAAAGCTTTGTTTTAATTTTCTTTGGTATGGTAAATAGAATTCTTTAGGTTTACCTTGGATATCATGGAAGATATTGGCCAATCCAAAATCAATGGGTGGATGGGGACTTAAAGTTCCTGTTTTATTTGCCAAGGCACTTGCAGCAAAAAATGTTTGGAATATCATTCATGGCTCGGGTTTATGGGTTAAGATTGCTGTTCAGAAATATATTCATCCATTGCATATTCTGGATTGGATTAGATCTTCTGATAAAAAGAAAAAGAACATATCAATTTGTTGGAAATTTGTTCGTTGGGCTTTCGACCTTATTGGGAATTTTCTGGTTTGGAAGATTGGAAATGGTAATGCTGTCCGTATTGGATTAGATCCATGGATTGGCTGCAAATGGAGACATGTATTACCGTCTCCTATGATAGATAAATTATACTTGGCTGGTTTTTATTTTATTTCTGATATTGGACTTCATTGTTTGTCTGGTATGATGTCTCAACAATGGTTATTTGCAGATACCATTGGATTTTATGATCCTTTTGAGATTGAAGTGTGGAATTGATATGTTTCCATTCTTAAGTCTAGCCATGTTAGAATTTCTGATGCAGATGATTGTTTTGTTTGGAATTTATCTAAAACTGGAAAGTATTCTCCAAAAGAGGGTTATGCAGAGCTTATGAACAGAGAATTGGAACAGATCTGGTGGTGGAAGGTTATCTGGAAGTTGAAGTGTCCTCTTAAAACAAATTTTTTTTGTTGGTTTGTTCTTTCTGGAAAAGCTTTGACCTGGGATGTTCTTTGTTTGAAGGGTCGAGAAGGCCCTGGAAGGTGTTATTTGTGCAAACTGAGTTGTGAATCCAACTTTCATATTGGAGTGGAATGCCCTTTCACTCAGTCTGTTTGGTTAAACATCGAGGATAATTTGAAACTTAACAATCTTTGGAATGGAGAATCTGTGTCTACATGTTTTAAAAATTGGTGTTTTAATTCGGCTGTGGTATTCATCAAACCATTACCCATCATAGTATTTTGGTTTATCTGGAAGGCCAGAAATGTGTCTTGTTTTGAGGATCTTGCCTTAACCCTTGCACAGGTTTCTAGTTACAGTTTGGGTATGATGAAGAATATTCCGCAGTCCAACTCTGTGGTTTCAATCAGAACAATCTTTGTGGAAGATATTGACAAAACCTATGCTTGGGGTTACTTTGATGGATCTGCAGCTGGGGACCCAAATATTTGTGGGGCTGGAGGTATGCTATTCATATCTTATACACATTTTTTTTCTTTCAAAGCGGGATTAGGTTTGGTTACTAATAATTTTGCAGAATTATGTGCCCTCAAGCTTCTTCTTTTGCTGAAACGAAGGAACAATGTGGATAAAATTCAAATATTTGGGGATTCTCAGTTAGTTATAAATTGGGAATCTGGTAAGTATCGATTACTAAATATTGAATTAGCCATGATTCTTTGAGATGTTCATTGTGTTACTGATAGTCTTGAATATGTGTCTTTTAAACACATTTATAGGGAAAGAAATTATTCAACATATGCATTGGCTAAAGCAGGTGGTAGTATTTTGGAAGGATCCTGGAATATTATTGAACAGCGAGGAGAAGACATTGTGGAAACCTTTCAGGTTTTCTAAATTTTGAATGCTAAGGAATAGACTGTACAGCTTTCTCATGAGCTGTCTAGATGATGATTTTTGGACATCAGTTGAAGTTTGAGCTTAACTGTTTTAAGGTTTTTTGCCTTATGATTATGTCTGTTGATATTTTTGTTGCTGTGATACCTTGGATGGTATGGAACATTTGAATATTTTTGGTTGCTTATCGGCTTGTTACTGAAGCTTATTTACTGTTCTGAACAGTTTTTGTTTTTTGGGATATTAAAGATCTTTGAAACTTTATATTTTGATGGCTGTAAGCCTTTGGATCTTGTAATGGTTTATTGTGCTCATCATGGGGCAATAACTTGATTGTAATTCCAGCTTTATAGTTGGGTTTATTTTGGTATAATGGACATTAGTGCCATCTGCTGAATATGAATAATATATTTACAAATTTTTTCCTTGGAAAAAAAAAGAACAAAGTTGGTCTTTTGAGATTACCCACTCTTTATGGGTTGGTATGGCTTCTTATTATCTTGGCCAAAGCATACAATATATTATTGTATCGAAGAGGTGTATTCTACAGCCTAGTATGGAAGAGATGTGTAACTCCTTCAGTACTCTTAGATTTGGCACGTGTCCTTTATAAAAAATAATAATAAATTATTAAAAATAACATGTAAGCTTAAATTAAATTAAATTTATTTATAAGTACATATATATAAAACAATATAAACTAGATAAACTGAAACCATAAACATTGGATTACACATTTCTTACACACTTCCACTATAAAAAGGGTTTATACTTTGAGATATTTGATCCCTCTCGGTGCTTGGTAGATCCCCTTTTAGATGGATCTATGCTGATAATTGAATCTCATCCTTTCCTTCATCCAGTTTCCTTGGTAGTGTACTTAAGAGTGCGTGATACAATAAGGGCCACTAACCACATAAGTTGCTTCCATGATTCCTTAATGATAACACAAGTTAACAATAACTATGTGGCACTAATATAATAATGAACTCTACTACTACTAGGTGAGATATTTTAATTTTGAAAATGTTAGTCGAGTCTCCAATGCTTCTTTCCTTCAATGAATTTGTAATATTGTAATATTTTAATATCTATGCACCATAGCACAATGCTCTTCACTACATCAACATTTGTCATCTCCACTAAATCATAAATTGTCAACAGAGTATGATGGTTTTACCACTGTTAATGTCTATATCTATTCTTTTAACATCTGGTGCTATTAAAGATGTTTTCATTGCCTAATAAACCACCAATGAAGGTAGTTCGCCTTAACATTAATTGTTCCATAAATTGATATATTAATTTGTAAAGGAATGGAATTAATAATAATGATAACAATAAATTTACAATTTAAGGTTACAACATAACCAAATACCAAATTGGGATATGAGACGTCCTTGTTTGAGGGGGAAGGAACCCTCTATGCACAAAGCCTTTTAATTGTATAGTCTATGAAAGTGTACATTCCCTACTCCACTCTAGATTTAAACCTATGACCTCCAAGGAGAAACATGTATTCTTACCCATTAAGCTAGCATGCAAAGTGTACTATTTGGTCACAAAATATCTAGAAAATGTTGAACATATTACCTCAGTTTGATAAAATATTTGAGACTTGTTTGTTAGAATGTGTTGCGTGTTGTTTAGTGGTCATATCTGTTGATGTATTTAGTATCATTTTGATAGAATTTGTAACCTTTGAAATAATTATTTTTGGAGCATTTGTGTAAACATAATCAAGCATCATGAGACTTTATGGGACAACTTGTATAGCACATGTTACCTATTTGGCTCCTTATGACTTAATGTGGGCTAGTAGGTGAGTGTTGTGTATCATGCATTCATTAGGTAATTGGTCTTGTCACTATTCAGGCCTATATATTAGGTGCCCGTGACATATTTAATCATCGATTTTGGATCAACAAGGTGGGATCTTTACTATCCATTAATTGGTGTGAATTATGTTAGAGTTGGATGTTTTTGAAGATGAGAGGTATGTGTAACAAGTTTTACAAAAATAATGGTGATACATCTTGAACCATAAATTTTTCCTCTACACCTATGCCTTGCAATGGTTTTACTTTGGATTTTTTGATAGTTGAATAATTAATGCAACTTTTGAAATTCCACCTCAAACATAAGGTTTCCTAGATATATTCCCTGTGAAAATTTACCCTTAAAGTTGATATAAAATATTTAATTATAATAAAAAAAACTCCAATTCACTTTAATCCAAATCACCAAGTAGAGCAAGATAATAAATATCATATAAGTGTTCTTCAATGTCAACAACATACAACCCTTAGGGCATACATCTCCAAGCATATAGAAAATCTAAAATACCTTTACAAAATGTCACGTCCCCTCCCGTCTACCCGAGAGGGAATGCGACCATGATGAGATCTAATCCAGGAAATTTAAATACCATGAACATACACATGATAAAAATGCATTGAACTTAAACATACACAGATGCATGAATTATTGACATACAACGAAAGAAAAATCCATTCATTCACAACATTTAACATGTTGATATTAATTCATAAACACATATACATTTGCATAGGTAAAATAGAAAATAATACTTATCTTGGAAGAAGCTCGTCCCGCAACCAGCTATGTCGCTACAACATTCCACCCAACCATAGGCCAGTGTGCTCATCAATCACTCAGCAACACAGCCACCCCCGAGCTGGGCATGATTCCCATAAGGAATAAGGGAACACTAGCAGACTCACACATAGCCAAGGATACAACAAAAACTCAGCCAAGACAACACAATTGGGTTTATCAGGCTGCAAAGGAGATGGAAAGGTTGTCTGCTAAGCTAGTGAGCTCAACCTCAGAGCTATGGGCACATGTACCAGATCTAGCCTAAATTCTAAAACATCTGCACTCCCAACACAAGGAATCATCCCCTTCTCTACTACACAGTCCCTCAGGATATGCCTTCCCTTCCAGTGCTATTCAGGGTGTGCAAAGAAGAAAACTAGCCCCCCCTAGGTCTTTCTGTGAGGTTCCTTCTCACACCAAGTTTATCAAGCTAGTCAGACCCCATTTCCACTCCCAAATTAGTTCAGATCAAAGAAAAATATGCACACACAACATAATACAAAATTATGGGTTGTGGAAAAATTGTTTCGACAACAAAACGAATTATCAACATGGGTGAAAACAACCCTTTAGCAACAATTTGATTTACAGAGTCGTTTATGGCCTTGACGTGGCAAAAACGAACTCAACAACACCCAAAATTTGTGGGTATCTTCTCCCACTTGTTGGCATTACCAAAAACGATTTTCCAGCTTGGAAAACATTGGAGCTAGCTGCAAAAAACGTGAATGGATACACATAGAAAACTCTAGATGCCTGAGAGATCTCACTTGAATGAGAGAATGGTGGTGGAAAACTTGAAAACGTGAAAGCCTGTTGGAATGGGCATACATTTTTGGGTTTTTACTTGCCCAAGGAGTCAAAATTCATTTTTCAAAAATTGGTGGTCCAGCCCATTCAAATTTGGGCTGCTATACCTTGCCCATCCCATGCAATAACCAACTCAACCAATTTCTGGAAGNAAAGGTAGTTGACAATTTTGATGGGTTCTCCCTTTGACATTTGGATTTTCCCCATTGGCCCAAAGGTTTGAATACCCCCCCCCCCACCCTTATACTTAGGAAATCATGCCCCCATCTCAATATTTGTTGCATTAACATAGGTGGTTGTGGGTTTTTAATTAAATTGCATATTTACATGATGTCCAAAATTAGAATGTGCCGGCTAGCACAAAATACCATCGGCATCAATTTTAATAGATGAAACATAAAATGATAAATCAATGATGGGGATTTTCCCTTTAGCTCCACACCATGATTAATTACAATATTTACATCATATACATTTAATGCAAACGGGGTCAAAACTGGGGTGTTACATTCCCATCCCCCTTCAACAACACTGTCCTTAGTGATTTACAAAAGTGAACAAAAATGATACACTGTCACTGCCCTCAGTGCTCCGCAGAATTGAACAAAAATGGATGGGCCAATCGCATGGAATCCTCCAGCTCTCATGTAGCCTCTTCAGGACCGTAGTGCTCCCATTGCACCTTTACCTGCCCTATGGCTAAGTTTCGGAGCATGGTGACCTTCGTGTCTAGGATGTGCATTGGATCGATTTGAAACTCTCCCTCGAGTTCCACCTGAATCACATCCCAAATTATCACATGGTTAGGATCATGCACATATCTCTTAAGAAAAGAAACATGAAAAACATTATGAGCCCTAGTGCTATAAGGAAATGCAATTCTATATGCAATTGGCCCTATTCTTTCAAGCACTTCAAATGACCCACAATATCTAGGTGACAGCTTGACAAAACTTCCAAGCTTCAAGGAACTCTTCTTTTACCTCACTCTGAGGTAAACATGATCCCCAACATCGGAACTCTCTGTTCACCCTATGCTTATCAACATAACTTTTCTATCTGCCCTGGGCTACTTTCATATTCTGCCTGATATTTGCAACTTCTTGCTCCATTTCCTTGAGAAATTCTGGCCCAAGCACAATCCTGTTCACTGGATTATCCCATGTCACTGGTGTCCTACACCTTCTGCCATACAAAGCTTCATATGGACTCATCCCCAAGGATGCTTGTTGTCCATTGTTATATGCAAACTCTGCCAAGTGTAAATAATATTCCCACTTGGTTGGTTTGTCCATCACATATATGAGAAGCATGTCTTTAAGCACTTGATTTATTCTCTCTGTCTGCCCATCAGTCTGAGGATGGTAGGTAGTGCTGAAGTTCAACTTTGTACCCAAATCTACAAACAACCCCTTCCAAAAATTGGACGTGAACTTGACATCTCTGTTAGAGACTATTGCCTTAGGAAATCCATACAATTTGAAAATCTCCTTCATGAAGATCTTTGCAATGTCGTCAGTCTTATGCATAGACTTAACTGGTATAAAATGTGCTGCCTTTATCAACTTGTCCACCACAACCATGATGGAATCATGTTGTCTCCAAGTCATTGGAAATCTTGTAATAAAATACATGGAAATAACTTCCCATTTCCATTCTAGAATTGGCAAAGGCTACAACAAGCCTGCTGGGTGTTGATGCTCAACCTTCACCTGCTGACATTTTATGCACCTTGAAATATACTCGGCCATGTCCTTTTTCATTCCTGGCCAAAAATACTACTTTCTAGCTATAGCAATTGTCTTCTGATATCTTGGGTGACCAGAATATGGAGCTTGATGGATCTCATCCATAACAACTCTCCTCAAATATGCTACATTTGGAATCTAAATTCTGTTCTTATAGGTAAGAAGTCCATCTTCTTCCAATTTATATCTCTCATACTTATTTTTGAGGCTTTGCTGCTGCAACTTGTCTTTTACCTGCACATACATTTAATCTTCGGCAGTATGACTAACAATCTGTTGTCTCAAATCTAACTGGAAAATACTAAGAGATGCTAGATGCATTTCTTGCACCTTCCTATTGAGTGCATCAACTACCTTATTCTCTTTTTCTTTTATGTGTTTGATTTCAAAATCAAACTCACATAAAAATCTAACGATCTCGCTTGCCTAACATTTAGAGTAGTCTTATGAAACAAATACTTCAGACCACAATGGTCTGTCCTTAGCTCAATCTTCTTCCCATCAAGTAATGCCTCCACATATTGAGAGCATGTACTATTGCTGCAAGTTCTAGATCATGAGTGGCATAGTTTTTTTCATGTTTCTTCAACTTTCTTGATTCATAACATATCACGTGGTTGTCTTGCATACAGAATCCTCCAAGCCCTTAACCACATGCATTGGTACATACCACAAAATAGTTTTTTGGATCTGCATTCTTCACTACCGGTGCACTTGTGAGAACATTCTTCAACTTATAGAAGCTTTCTTCACACCTCTGTGTCCATTCAAACTTTATTCCATTATTTTCAAAGAAGTGACTGGGTGTGCAACCTTAGAGAATCCTTCAATGAATCTCTTGTAGTATCTTGGAAGCCCCATAAAAGATATTACACCTGTCACATTTCTTGGAGTAGGACAATTCATATTGGCCTCAATCTTCTCAGTGTCTACTGATATACCCTCTTCTGAGATAATGTGACCCAAACAATGAATCCTATCTTTATAGAAGTCACACTTGATCAGCTTTGCATACAACTTATGCTCCCTAAGCAATTGCAATGTCAATCTCAGATCCTCTTCATGCTCTTCCTCATTCTTAGTATTAATAAGAAGTCATCAAGGAAAATAAGAACAAACTTGTCCAAATACCTGCTAAAGACATTATTCATAAGGCACATAAATGTAGCTGGTGCATTTGTGAGACCAAATGGTACCACTACAAACTCATAATTTCCATACCTTGTTCTAAAGGTTGTATTATGAATGTCTTCATCCTTTATTCTTACCTAATGGTAACCAGACCTCAAGTTAATCTTGGAAAATTCCTTTGATCTTCTCATTTGATCAAAGAGGTCATCAATCCTAGGAAAAGGGTATTTATTCTTCACTGTGAATTTGTTTCGCTGTCTGTAATCAATACACAACCTGATTGTACCATTTTTCTTCTTCACAAATAGAACTAGTGCTCCCCAAGGAGACACACTCGGACTGATATACTTCTTCTCCAACAACTCTTGCAGTTGCATCTTTAGCTCTAGCATTTCTGGTGTACTCATCTTGTAGGGTGTCTTGGACACTGGTGCTGCTCCTGGCACAAGTTCAATTGTGAAATCAATTTCCCTCTTTGGAGGAAGCCCTGGAATCTCATCAGGAAAAACATCCTTGAATTCTTGCAATACAGGATAGTCCTCCAACCTAATAGTTTCATTCTCTGTTGCTTCCAAAACATGAGTTGCATACACTCTGCAACATTTCCTACAACACTTCTTTAGCTGCATTTCTTAAATATGCCTAACCGAAATCACCTTTGGAATGCCTCTTGCAACTCTTGGGTTCACTTCTCATCCATGCATTCAAAAGTCTTATTGTAACAGTCAAGATTTACCCTGTGAACTTCTAACCAATCCATTCCAATGACAACATCACAGGAACCAAGTGGTAGAACATTCAGATCAACACAAGTGACCAATCCATTCATGACCAATGGACATTTCTCTACCACTTCACTAACCTTTCTCTTAGTTCCATTGGCTAGCTGAACTGACCAAAATTTGCCATGCTTTACTTTCTTAAAAGCACAAATCTCCACTACTCTATGGGTAATGTAACCATGAGTAGAACCAGGTTCAATCAAAATAGAAACAGATTGCTTAACAATCTTACCTGCAACTTCAACCACTTTTGACTGGTAATCTTCCTGGCGGTCCTCCAGTGCTGCATAAATCCTAGGGACAATCCTTGCTACTTGACCCACTATTTATGCCTCTTGGATGTTGTAAGTTGGCCTTGCATTATCATTCTCAAGTGGACAACTCCTGCGCATGTGGGGTCCTCCACATTTCCAACAATGGAGTGGTTCTCTATTCTGTTGTGGATCTCTTGGATTTTCTCCCACCACTCTAGCTGGCTGCTTCTCAACAAGGGATGGTTGCTTATGTTGATTCCTGAAGTTAGAAGGTTTGAAACCTTTCTTCCTTTGGTCAGACTTCTCATTCTTCTTGTCCTTCCATGTCTTATGATAATCAGGTTTTCCTTTGATTTGCTCATAGAAATACTTAGCTTTCCTTATCACTTCTTCTAGAGTTCTAGGTACATAAAACTCAATTCTCTCCTTATAAGACTGAGGCAATCCACTCAGGAAACGCTGGATTTTCACTTTTTCATCTTTGATGTACCTAACATACCTCAACAACTCCAAGAACTTGTTTGCATACTCTTCCATGGTCTGTTGTCCCAATCTCAGCTCATGGAACTCTTTAATCTTATCATCATAGAACAAGTCAGAGAGGTACTTCTGCTTGAAATACTTCTGGAACTGCTTCCACTTAATCTACCTTTCATTAATATTTTTCGCTTGCCTGAAGTGCTCCCACCATATGGATGCTCTTCCATTCAAATTGAATATTGATACCCTAGCCTTCATATTTCAAGAGTAGTCTTGGACTTGGAAATATTTTATCATCCCAAGAATACAAGCTTCAACTTCTTGTCCATTATTTATATCACCATTGAAGGTAGGTGTCCTTGCCTTCTTAAACTCATCACATGAATGGTTCTGGTAACGCATCTTCCTCTCATTCTTGTGAGAAGAAGAACTTGAACCGCTAGTGGATCCTTCTAAGTTAGATGACCCAATAGGAGATCTCTTCCTTCTTTTGGTACTGGTCTTACTACCTTCCAGTCTTACTGTTTGGTCCCCAGAGTTCATCCGCCTATGGATGTCTGTCAAACTTTGCAGCATGGCTGCATTCAGCTGATTCAACACCTCCTGAGCCTTAACCGATATTTCAGTATCTGCTCTATAAATTTGCATCTCCACCCTTAGGCTTCTCATGGTCATTGCAAAATCTGGGGGAGTATCTTGAAATCTTCTCCCATTATACTTTGTCTCAACATTTCCAACTCGGACATTTTCCCCCATAGCATCTTCATCATACTCATTGGGGTTTTGTGCATCATTCATGCTATAGGTTCTCATGGATGAACCAAAACCCAACTTTACTGATCTGCACTATGTGGAATGCTTCCCTTTTGAAGGTGACTATAGTTATGCAAAATGTGTTAATAAACAAAATTGTTAGATGCATAACATTCACATGAATTCATAATTACTTACCTTCATCTGGAAAAATCTCATATTAACAACTTTCTCAAAAACAAACTTTTATTTCACAACAACGACTGTTTGAAGGGGACGACGAGGGTCAAGGGGGCTTGCTCCATTGTGGCTTCCGCTACTGTAGGGTGGTTCAAGGGCAGTGCCCTCATTTTTTTTTGTAAATATTTCAATTTCACGCAATCTGACGCATAAACAGCCTGCCATTTTTTCATTTTTCTGACCCTGCACATCTCACTGAAAACTTGCCAAAATTCTTCGTTTCGGAGAAATTTTCGTTTTCCTTTCGACATGTCGGTGAACTCACTAAACGTTTTCCGACATGTCAGCTCCATTTTCCTTTTCCTTTCGATGTTTCGGCGAATTATCCCAATTTTTCCCGATACGTGTCGACAAACTTCACCCAATTCCTTCCGATCGAACCGTCCGCTGCATCAAAATTTTTTTAGAGTTTCACTTGTTGCATTGGAAAAAATTCTGACTTTTACCCGTTGTGCCGCATCAAAAAACTTTTCGACTTCCATCTGCCGTTGCAGAATACTTCCCAAGTTTTCTCCTGCCGCTGCGGAAAACTTTTCCTCTTTCTCCCCGCCAAGTCCTTCGTCGTTGTGTGAAATTTTTTTACTTTCACCTGCCACTCATCAGCTCAACCCAGCCAACATGCATCAGCTCAATTTCCAACTTCGACCCAAAATGTGTCGGCTCGATTTCCAACTTCCACCTGACATGCGTCGGCTCAAATATTCTGATGTGCTCAACCGACGTTGCGACCAATTTCACCAAATTTTTTCAATTCCATACTTATAAAAAATTTCAGAAATTCTCTTTCGTCTGCTATGTCAGAGAAAACCAAACAATATAGCTGACGAATCGGCTCGGTTTCACCTGATTCTTCTCTTTGATGTTGTTGCTTCAGCACATCGGCTTCCATTTCCACTTCTCCTCGATGCCATTACCCAAATTCTGCCGACCACCCTGAAATGCTTCGGCTGCATTTTCTGTCGGCTCCCTTCGAACAACGCAACTGACGTATCATCTTAGCTTCGCCCTTCATGCCAATATTGTCGCTGCGGAATCGTTGGCTCTAATCCACCAACCCAGCTACCACTATCGACTCGTCTTCATCCAACCCATTCGATGTATCGGCCCGACTTCAGCTAATTGGGCCGACAGGTTATTTTTCATACTTAGAGAAATTTTGAAAAATTTCTCATGTCCGCTGCTTTTCTGCTGAGCACAGAGGTGGATTTCTCATGGCCCCTTTGAGGCCCAAAGCTGTAACATAGATTTGCCACCACACCGTCACATCCCTACCCTTTTACCAGAGGGAGGACGCAATGATGCTACGATCTAATCCAGAAAATTTAAATCCCATGAACATACACATGATAAAAATGCATTGAACTTAAACATACATAGATGCATGAATTATTGACATACAACGAAAGGAAAATTCATTCATTCACAACATTTAAAATGTTCATATTAATTCATAAACACATATACAGTTGCAGAGGTAAAATAGACAAGAATACCTATCTTGGAAGAAGATCTTCCCGCAACCAACTATGTCGCTGCAATGTTCCACCCAACCATAGGCCAGTGTGCTCATCAATCACTTAGCAGCACTACCACCCCAAAGTTGGGCATGATTCCCACAAGGAATACAGGAACACTAGCAGACTCATACATAGCCAAGGATACAACAAAAACTCGACCAAGCCAACATAGTTTGGTTTATCAGGTTGCAAAGGAGCTGGTAAGACTTACTGTTAAGCTAGTGAGCTCAACCCCAGAGCTATGGACACTTGCACTAGATCTAGCCCGACTTCTAAAACATATGCACACCCAACACAAGGAAGCATCCCCTTCTCTGCTACACAGTCCCTCGGGATATTCCTTCCCATCCAGTGTTATTCAGGGCATGCAAAGAAGAAAACCATCCCCCTTAGATTTGTCTGTGAGGTTCCTTCTCACACCAGGTTTATCAAGCTAGTCAGACCCCATTTCCACTCCCAAATCAATTCAGATCAAAGCAAAATATGCACACACAATAGAATACAAAATTCTGGGTTGTGGAAAAATGGTTTGGGAAACAAAACAAACTATCAAGATGGGTAAAAGCAACCATTTAGCAGCAATTCAATTTCCAGAGTCGTTTATGGCCCTAAACGAAATCAACAACACCCAAAATTCGTGGGTCTCTTCTCCCACTTATTGGAATTACCAAAAATGATTTCTCAGCTTGGAAAACATTGGAGCTAACTGCAAAATACATGAATGGATACACACAGAAAACTATGGATGCTTGAGAGAGCTAACTTGAATGAGAGAGTGGTGGTGGAAAACATGAAAACATGAAAGCATATTGGAATGGGCATACATTTTTGGGTTTTTACTTTTCCAAGGAGTCAAAATGCATTTTTCAAAAATAGGTGCTCTATCCCATTCTAATTTGGGCTGCCATACCTTGCCCATCCCATGAAATAACCAACTCAACCAATTTCTAGCAGTAATAAATGATTGGGTGAATAATAAAAGAAAGGTAGTTGACAATTTTGATGGGTTCTCCCTTTGACATTTGGCATTTCCCTATTGGCCCAAAGGTTTGAATAGCACCCCCCCTTATCCTTAGGAAAGCATGCCCCCATCTCATTATTTGTTGCATTGACATAGCTGGTTGTGGATTTTTAATAGTAAATTGCATATTTACATGATGTCCAAAATTATAATGCGCCAGCTAGCACAAAATACCATTGGCATCGATTTTAATCGCCAAAACATAAAATGATAAATCAATGGTGGGGGTGTTTTCCTTTAGCTCCACACCATGATTAATTACAATATTTACATCATACACATTTAATGCAAATGGGGTCAAAACCGGGGTGTTACACAAAAGTATAATTTTATAGAGAACAACATGCTCGTTTATTTCTATATGTGTGTTAAATCACCTAACAGTTTCAACGATGCATTTTTTCTCCACATGAACAATAAGTGTTGGAATCCACCCAAACAAGAAGATAATACTACCTAAAATCAAATATGAAAGTACACAATATTTTGACAGATGAAACATTTAATTCATATATAAGATATGAAGTGCATGTATATAATAACAACTTACCACAATCTTGTACTAATCAAGTTACCCAAACCATAGCTAGGGAAAACATTTAAAAAAAAATTGACCAACAACTCCTCCTAGCTAGGAATCATTCCTAACCAAAGTTTGTTACTACACTAAGGATCCTCCTTAGCACCTACAATTGCATCCCACAAGTATATAGGGAATATCCTTCTATCACCCCCTCTATAAGAACACCACATAACACTATGGTTTCCAAATGCCATAATATCCTACTCTTCTTCTCTCACAGAGCTACAACATAAGATGCTTATTTTACCCCTCTATGGTTTATCACAAACCCTATATTCTTTGTCTTCTTATTGACCCTATTTATTCTCTTGAACTTATTTTTTAACTTAAGCGCATAAGACAAAGGGATAAAATATACATGAAGCAGAGTACAAGAGAGAGACCAATTTGTTTCACTCCTCATATGTTTAATAAAAGAGTCTGAATGAAAATGAATGGAAATAATCTCTCCTCCCTCTATTTATATGAGAGGTGAGGAAGGTCAACAATATATAGTGACTCAAGTCCACAACAAGTAACCCACTAATTAGTCCCACATGTGAAGTGATCCATATACAAGTGATCCATGTCAAGCTCCAAGTTGAATATGTCCAACAAACAACGCTCTAAGGCTGAACATTCCTAAAAAACGGTCTAGCACTCCACCTACATAAGGAATCCAAATCTCCAAAACTCCACCTCCACAAGGGCTGCAAAGTTGTAATGCTTCACCTCCACAAGGCCTCCAAATCTCTAATGCTCATCCTAGGTCATGTTCTCCTCCAATTCCACTATACCTACATGCTTACTCCTCAACAAAAGTACTTGAATTCAAGTAGAAGCCTCCATGAAAGAAACCAAGTGTTCCCATGCCATCCATAGCTCAATACCCTCCTCTAGGATTTCCAAAATTCCTCCTCCAAGGTAAGTCGTCCTGCGATAAATCGACCCACTTTACATGTGTGCATCATGAAGAATGACATCAAGTTGTCTATGTCTCAAATTCTCAAAGGATGAATGTTGCACAAGCATCCATTTTATTTCTAGAAATCAATGATCAATTTGCCTCCCATTTGTATGTCCATCACAACATAATCAAGGTCCATCCATATACCATGCACCCCACATTACACGAATTACCCCTAAGCATAGAGTAAAAAATTTCTAACCCTAAAAGTTGACACTCCCTCCTTACAAGGAAAGTGTTTTCGCAAACACCTATGTTCTCCCTCGACATGTCAAACTCCCCTTTGCCAAGGATTCATTGGAATTGCAACAACCTACTAAATTTGTAAGAATATAATCAAGGGCTACAACACCCTCCTATACCCAATGTCTCAACAAATGATAGAGGATGTCAATGTTCTTGGAGTAGTCATGAGCATAGTATTCTTGGAGAGTTTGATATAATTCAAATTGTCACAATACACAAATGGTCAACACCAACTACATATCTCCCAACCTAGTTATCAACATGTGATTCCATATGGCCTCATAAATTCTTGAACATGTTGTTATGTATTCTACCTCTAGCAAGATATGTGCAATTGTTGCCTACTTCTTGTTGAACTATGATATCAACCCTGAGCCCAGGAAATAAAAAAACCCATAAGTTATCTTCTGAGAGTCAATGCTCTCTACCTAAACTAAAACAACAAATAAATGTAGTAGTATTTTACCATGTCCAATATACATTATTCCATATGAACTATACTTCTAATGTACCCAAGCACATGCTTTGAAGCTACCTAATATGTCTTTAATGGAGAAACCATAAACTAACTCTAGAGCATTCAAAGTGTATAAAATATCCATCATATTATTCATAAGATACATTTCATCTAACTCTAATATTTATTTATTGGATTTGAACATTTCTTCTTACTTTTCTTGTATCATTTCTTGCTTACCTTGCTTGTCTTCCCAGCAAGGGCCACTTATACTTCTGTTTACACTAAACAACACTCCAATCTAATATTTTCCTACATAGGTTTTTAGCAAATCTTTGTAAAGTTTAGAAACTTCTCATCAGCACATACACCTTTGAAAAAACACCTCCAAGATGCAACAAGTCTAGTCAAATCAATGAATAGTGACTCCTTATCTTCGACCAATGTCCCTTTCATACACTACTAATCTCTCAAATATGTGATCCTCATAAGAAATCACTCAGAATGAAAATTGGTTACTCAACTAAATATCCTCCTTAACATCTACACTTTCACCCCACAATTTTATGAGGCACCTCCTTCATTCTCATCCTCAATAGGCACATCAAGTAGCAATAGGGTTTTCAAAAGTCACCAATACCCTAGTATTATCCTCTCACAAAATCTACAATATAGGATGTTTATTTTTCCCTCTAAATCTTATCACAAACCATTTCCTTTTTACTTCTTAGGATAAAAACCTAACCATAGATATTCCCTTGGATATTCTCCAATAATCTAGAGCCTAAAAGGAAAGAAAATAAACATGAAGAAGAGTATAAGAGAGAGAGAGAGATCAATGTGCTCCAATTCTCACATCTCTAAAACAAGTTTGAGAATTAAAATGAATGGGAAGACTATGTCCCCCCTCTATTTATATGAAATGTGATTGAGGTATGTTGTGTGAAATATTGCATAAGAGTGATTTCTTCCCACTTAGTTAGGGGCAAGTCCTTGTAGGATGCAGCAAGGCCTCAATACTAGGTGCCCCTTTGATGATGTGGGTGAGTGCTCTAAGTGATTCTGCAAGTGGTTGTTAGTGGAAATAAAACAAATTAAATGAAATGAAACAAAATTAAATAAAATTCAATATGGGGTAAGAGATGCAAACTCCGACAAGCAATAGATGCCAAACCACTTCTTATATTTCCAAATGGTCAAGCATATACAACACCTTGGAGATGTGAGCTCTAAATGGAGGCAAACAATCCTCTTAAGGTAGGTTTATTTAGTCCACAATAGATGTCAAGTGGATTGAAAAACAAATGCCCCTTTGGGGAATGAGGCAAGAGAGCTTGGTGAATGCTTGACAAGAGGGAAATGGTGAGTTATAGAGGAGCTCAAGCACAAATCCAACATCATAACCTTGCTCTAATAATTCTCTTACAATTAGCACACCCATTGAATTCTTTTATAGGCCAAGAGGTGGCCAAGAAATTACAAGATCCCAATGTGAACCCAATGATCCATAATGTGGCTCCAAATTACACTAGAGAGGCTATTTAAGGAAACCAAGTGTGTGAAGAGACAAAATTCAAATTCTTTGAGTAAATGGAGCCTTCATGAGCTTTTAATGCACCATTGGTGGGTGAGATCCTGTTGTTTCTGTCAGTTGTGTGGGTATTGAAGGAATATCCATGTTGTCGTGCATGCGTTGTACTGGTGACATGGGTTGCTGCACACATGAATACACCATTACCCCCACAGTTGTGCATTTTGACTACTTTGGGGAATTTTTTGGACTCAAGCTACTCTTTAGGCCTTGTGAAGCTGTCTTTATTTGGATGCATGTTGTATGTTGATGCTACTTTATCATGCAAATTGTGAAATTGCCGCATGTGTACAAGATTTTCATGATAATAGATTCCCCCAAATGTAGGAGGTTCAAAGAGTACTGTAGAGCCGATAATGCATCATTGTTTCTTTGTGTGTTCTCTCTATTGCTCGTAAAAGCATTAGAAACATACACGGATGAATAGACATTTCCAAAGGGGGGAAGTTGTTGGTGGAGCGATAACTGAATGTGTTATTTTATACAAACAAGGTGGGAATTCCCATGATTGTGAAGATGGAAAAAATGGCTACAAAATTAAGAGGTTGAGGAACATCTCATAAACTGCTAGGACATGGATGAAGGAAACTTCAAACCATGTGAGAGTATATGAACCTAGAACTGATATTACTGGTGCAGAAGAAGCGTAACTATCAAGAATATGGAGAATCCCATAGGGGCGGGTGTTTGGAAGGGTAGTGAAGCCATTGAAAACTACACTATACCAAATATGTTGCTACCATGATTTTCAAATATTAACACTACTACCTTCACAATGTATGGCTCCCCCTTATGCGATTAGAGGTGTTGATGTCGAGCATAGGGATACTAATGAGTTAAGGAGCACTAATGACTCTACTTTCTCAGTTCGAGGCAATTACTTTTAGTGACTGGAAGGAATCCTAAGGTACCACTGTAACTGCTTCAACTCTCAAAATATGAGGATTTGGCATCGATGAGAGATGAAGAATCGTGACAAGACAAAAGTATTGTTTTGTGAACCAAGATCATGTTGTAACCAATTCTAGGATTGATTAACTCAACACACGAATGGATGATAAGTGTGGGGATCATAACTTCCTTTGATCACTGTAAAATTGGGGAGTAACTAATGGAAACATACTTCAAAGTGGATGGACATACTGTAGCAGAGAGAGAAAATCTATTGATGAAGGATGAGAGGGGAGACACAATACCGAGGGTGTGGTGACTGACCAAACTAACCATGTTGGGTAGAAAGACTCAATGACATTAATCAAAGGTGACCAGGGGATGCTACCAAGGAATGGGTGGTTCCCATGGTTGTGGGAGTATTGGGGAACCATTTGTATGTAAAGAATGATTGGTGGGGTCCCTATGGTTTTGGGCATGTTGGGGGGGGAATTTGAGGATGGATGGGACTCCCAAAATTTTTTGTGGGTCGAGGAGTCAATTTAACAATGGGTGGGGTTCCCACAATTTTGAGTGGATTGAGGATCCTTTTCCAGAATGAAGTGAAGGTTGTTTTGCAAATGCGAAGATAGGTGCCCCATGAATCAATGCCATGCAGAATGTTCCTACATGAATAACTATATAGAATTGGTTAATTCAAAGGAAAGGGGCCCCATTAATGTCTTCAAGGGGGTAATGATATGAAGAAGATTCGTGGAGGGGTTGAATGCTCATGGAGGTATAAGAAGGATGTGATATATCCTATCTGTATATGGTGTCGAGGAATTTGGGGGCCGGGACTGTCTGAGGTGGGGGAGTAAATGCATAATTATGAAAAAATTGTCTTCAGGTGGTTTACTTCCCTGGGAGGAAAACTCCTTGGACTTGTGGTGGGATCAACACAATGGGTTTCAAATAATGATAGGAATTGTTGTGGGAAAACACCCATGGGGGAAATAGAGTGGTCCTTAGTAGTGACGTGTATGGAAAATCAAGACAACGACAATGATGACTATATGGGATGGAGTCTTGTTATTATAATGCAAAAAATTAGGTCAAGGTTGTGGTTAGTAGGGGAGAAAAGGGGTGTTGAGACGCCAGTTCTGTGATAGTAGCTGTAGTGAAATTTTTTCCTTGGTGCTAATGGTGGTTTATATCTACGTGTTCAAGGAGTGATATTGCACACATGACACACATACCCAAGTATAATAAAGGACATGAAAAAGGTATGTATAATGCAAAAAGAAAAACTCAAAACATGTCGCACCTAGGGGGTGCATGTCTTATGGATAAAACCACTTGAAATACAACCCGTTGACAAGGTTGTTGAGGGTTTCACCTTCTACATGGCCCCTTTATTAGGTGTAGGGAATCTCGATGAAGATTTGGGATTTTGAATGCTAGTGGCTAGGGGTTTCAAATTAGGTTGATTACCACTTCCATTAGCATGGGTTTTCAACTTGGGTTGAATGATTCCCCCTTGTTGCAATTTCGTGATGGCTGGTGGTGATTTGGTCATTGATGGTGTTTGTTCAACGGTCATTATCATGGGGGTGACTCATCGTACTGGTACCATATCGTAATGTGCGATGGGTTTTGAGGCCATATCAAGGAATGGTGGTGTGAGGTACCACACATGGATTCCCAACATGAGCCTTGGGAGGATTTATTGAGCCATAATTTGTGTCCCTTGCACTCCCTCGAGGGGGCTACAAAAATGGTATCTAGAACATGGGAGGCACTGAAGGGTTCAATACTTTCTCTACTCCATGACTGGTTGGGGTTGTTGATGGTGAGGTCATGGGGTGGGAAGACTCATTCTTAGAGGTGAAAATGGTGCACATGAGACCTCCCATTGAGGTGGACATTTCAGGTGGAGGTCTTGAATATTCCCCTAGGAGGTCAACATATTTGTACACACTTGGGCCAATTTCCAGATAAAGAGTTGGATTTTATTTTCCTACTATGGGTAAGACATTCTTAGGATTGGTGGAGGCATGGGGATCATAGTATTTTAGTTGGTTGAGGGTGACCACCTTCCCATTAAAGGGGAACATCATGATGCAGAAAACCAAGGAGGAGACTACCTTCATGGAATACATGTAACTGCGACCTATTAGGATATTTTACTCAACGACTTCAACATCGATAAATACCATTTCCCCCTTGGCTCCATGGGCACATTCTGGTACAATCCTTGATCTTGGGATGGTCGACCATAATATGCATGGAGGGCGATAGAGGATGATACTAACTTAGGTGAACCCACTTGTTTCCAACACTGGAATATATGATGCATGTGGATTTTCCTTCATCGACGATACACCGATGAATGGTGATGTTCTTCATGGTAACTGGGACTTGGAAACTGATAGATGATGGTAGTCACAAGTCTCCTTTGTCAAAGTCAAAATTCATGAGGCATCATCTAGGTGGGTCAATAGTTCCAAGATCATTTAATAGTGCCTTGCATTGGGTGGGAAAATATTAAAGCACTTCTAAGGTGGACATGGCGACTGGTGATTGTAACAAGTCGTCCACAATATTATAATTGTGGGCATCCTTCATGTGAGGGTTATGAGGGGTATACTAGAGTGGTGCTTTTGGTATCCTCATAATTTTCTCTATGCTGGGGCATGGAATCTGCAAAGGGCCTCCCAAAGGGACAAAATTCTCTTCTAGGACAGGTGAGGTGTCATCACTAGCATATCCTTTGTCACGAGTCTGGAGGTTGACAAATGTCAAGTTCATAAATATGTTTTGGAAGGATCCAAATCGTGGGAAGTGAGGATTCATTTGTTAAGTAAACTCTCCTTTGTTGGAAAAGGGTTGTTGCAAACTAGCTTGTTGAGGTTGTGGTGCAGGAGGCGCCCGAGGAGGGTTTGATAGTGTCTATTTCTTTGCTCCCACCAATTGTTGGTAGTTGAGAATAAGCAAACAATGGTTAGTGTAATGGTCATACTCGCCACCGATTGAGAAAGGGTAATTGGTCCTCAAGTTTTCATTTTTTCCTTGATTTGGGGGGTTGAATACATGTACTAGTTCGTTACCATGGTTTAGTTTTTGTTGGGGAACTTGGTTTCCCCCCTGCCCCTACTATTGGAATTGTTTGTTGTTTCCCTAATTTTGAAGTTCCATGGGGTTGGCGATGTTTATTTGCTCAAATTGTTGAGTTTGTTGTTATATAGAAGGATGGACAACATTGAATCCCATATGGGGCATGGTGGTCATTCCACAGGGACATGGGTATGTATAATAAGGGTTATACCCTTGTGGTGGGAGATAGATGGGTTTGTTGCATATGATGTGGATGTATGCATAGGTGGTGCCATTTGTGGTTGGGAAACTATTTGTACTTGGCTTGTACTTGGGTAAGCAGTTTTGTATGATTCATACCGGGTCTGTCCAAATGAAGGATTTAGTACAATAGTAGGGGGATCCAACACAACAAGGATAGGTGGGTATTGCGCCATCATGGGTGGTGGTGCAATAGTTGTTTACGGGGGAGCTTTATCATGTGAGAAAATGGACCCAATAATCCCATCTACAGAATGTGACATCCTTGCAACAGGAGTATCTAACGATCAATGTCGAGGAGAATCTAGTAGTATGGTGTACAAATACTGGGATTAGGCATATGTGATGCCAAAGTGTTGGGATTTAACAATCGCTTCTTCCTCATTTTGGGGCATTAAGGTAGCCATGTCCTTTGTAATAGCTGGAACTTGAAGATATTTGAGGAACCAATCCAAAAGGAAAGGAGGTTGAATGCCAGTTTTGCACAAAGTGCGATGACGACGTCATTCATGTATGTGGTCTGTGACAGTGTGTCGCAGTGTTCTGTCGAAATTTTGTGAGAATTTCGAGACCTAGGTCATGTCGAATTGGTAATTGAAAGTTGGAAAAAATGTTGTGGTGATTGTCTCAAACGTGGTATCAGATGCTTGGGTCAATTTCATGTACCATTTTGCAACTGTACCAGTGAGGGTTCTTTGGAAGAGACAAAGGAATATCAAATCTACCACTATGTTGTTTGAGGAACACCATAGATGGAAAAACATGATATGGTTGAAAGGATTGTATCCCTTTTTCCCTTTGAACTTAGGGATGTCCGATGGAAGCTTTTTAGGCATATCAGGCCAAGTGGCAGCATGAGCAATGGGATCATTAACCAATTTAACTAGATTAAGGAGATTTAAACTTTCCGTGAATTGTAGGTTGGGTCGCACCATTGTATGTGTGTGTTGTTTCTACGAGGGGGAGAACTTGGAATATGCGGCAATGATCTTTGTCCTCTATGAGAATATGAAGATGTAGTGTGGCCTCTTCCCAAATGGGGGGAAGAAGGTGGGGTATTCCCTCTTGGGGAAGTAAATAAAGGTGATCGTCTTCCGTAACAGGAGGAGGTGAAATGGTCCAAACTTTCTCTGAGGGGAGAGACAAGTGAGGTATGTCCTCTCCTAGCAGATCCAATCAAAGTGGCTTGGGAGCAGCCCTGACCAGGTGATAAATTCACTAAAATACATAAGGTCCTTTCTCTCAAATGTAACTAGGCCTCCCAAAAGAACAATTATTGGTGATAATGGAATCCACACAACAAATAGCTAGTGGAGGTAGCAAAGAGGTAGTTCTACCAGAGATGGGGCCAATGTTCCAATCAAAGAGACTTGGAAACACCTCCCAATGATAATATATGACTTTAGGAGTCACTTGCACTCACAAATTCTCCTTGGCAATACCCTAATTTTTGTCCATTAAGTCTACCTTGCATAAAGTGTGGATCAATTGTTGGGCCTAGATGGTATAGTGTCATATCTCTACAATGAGTTTAATGACTCGTAGGGGAGAGAAGAGAAGTTATGCCTCAAATTTTACCTCCTTGGCATGGTACACTTCTAATCCAGGATTTCTTTGAGCACTTTCTTATAGCAAGATTTGATAGCACCTGAAAAGACAACAATGTTATGTTTCAAAAAATGCCTAATGAAACTATATTGGTGATCATTGTTTGGATGCCTATCCCAATCAATCCTGCCAAACTAAAATATTGTTTTGTAACCTATTATGGAGGATTTTAGTTGATTAGCATTTACTATGGTTGATTTTATCGGTTTCACTTGAATTAAGGTGTGCAAGTGAGGTATTTCACGATTCCCTTCCTTTTCGATTCATCAAAATTGTGAAGAGCATACTCGGATTGAAAGAGTCTTTAGGTCCTTTAATGTGTGCAAGTGGGAAAGCACATGTGATGTAAGTAAATTGTATTGTTTGTAATTAACTAAAGTGCTCAAAACAAAATAGTGGAAATTGTAACTTGAGCTCTAAAGATACTAATGATGCTTGCAAGAAAAACAAATGTTAAGTGTGCAATGGAGGTATTTAACACTTCAATCTCATTTTTTATTCACCAAGATCATGTGAAATGCAAGGTGAAGAGCATACTTGCGGAGAGGAGAGTCTTTAGGTCCTTTCTTCTATGCAAAAAGTGGATTTTACACTACTTTAACATAAGATGTCCTGAATAATAGTGACAATAATGAGGTCCTTGGGGAGCCTCAAGGTTGGTTACCTAAGTATATTTTGAGGGATGACACATTTACTTCCTAATCTTAGTCTAGATGGGATAGTTACTAAAGAAATAAGCAACTATTGTAATATTTCTTAGTCCTAGTTCTTTAGTGAGTTGCAATTGGGTTGCAGAGTTGTTGTTGAAAACATATAAAATGAAAATAAATACAACAACATGGGAAAACAATTAATAGACGCACTACAACACAGTAGAAAGAATCACTGGCGCACTATTGCACGAGTACAGTGCAAGAAGGTCGTGTTGTCTCGAGAAGGAAATATGTGCAGGAAAAAATCTACTTATATGTGCGGGTCGTGCGCCTTTCGAAGGGATATCCACAGTATCAGCACGACTGGGATTACAGGAACCACACGTCTGATAAAATGGAAAAAATGACCTCTTGGGGGACGGATTTCTCGGATGAAAGGGATAGTCCTCTTCACCTGTAAAGCATAAAATACCAGAAATTAACCACCTCACAAATAACAACAGATTGAAAGAGAAAGGAACTAAAAGAAAGTGGAGTCGCCTAAATATATTTGTGGCAAATATCGCACAAGAGTGCTTCTTTCCACTTGGTTAGGGGCAAGGCCTTGTTGGATGCAACAAGGCCTTAGTATTAGGTTCCCCTTTGAGGGTGTGGGTGAGTGCTCCAAGTGATTATGCAAGTGGTTGTTAGTGGAAATAAAACAAAGCAACGAAAATGAAAACAAAACCAAATAAAATTCAAGATGGGTTAAGAGATGCAAACTCCAACAACCAATAGATTCCAAACCAGTTTTTATAATACCTAATAGTCAAGCATATACAACACCTTGGAGATGTGAGCTCCAAATGAAGGAAAAAAATCCTCCAAATAGAGGTCTATTTGGTCCACACTAAGTGTCAAGTGGTTTGAAGAGAAAATGAGGAGAACACTTGCCCATTTTGGGAATGGGGCAAGAGATCTTGGTGAACGCTTCATAAGAGGGAAATGGTGAGCTATAGGGGAGCTCAAGCACAAACACAAAAACATAACTTTGATCTAATAATTCTCTTACAATTAGCATACCCATGGATTTCTTTTATATTCCAAGTGGCGGACAAGAAATAACAAGATCCCAATGTGAACCCAATGATCCATGATGTGGCTCCAAATTACACTTGAGAGGCCATTTAAGGAAACCAAGTGTGTGAAGAGCCAAAATTCAAATTCTTTGCTTAAATGGAGCCTTCATGGGCCTTTAATGTGTTGTTGGTGGGTGAGATCCCTCTTTTTTTGTCAGACGTGTAGGTATCGAAGGAAGATATACACTGCCACATAGGCATTTTATTGGTGACATGCGTTGCCATGCACATGAACACACCATTACCCATGCAATTGTGCATTTTGACTGCTTTGGGGAATTTTTTGGACTCAAGCTACTCTTTGGGTCTTGTGAAGGTGTCTTCGGTTGGATGCATGTTGTATGTTGATGACGCTTTACCATGCAAATTGCAAAAATGTCAACAATACAAAATGGATCAAATCCATAGTAAGAATCATACTAAGTAATCCCATTACTGAAGCACTCCATCTACAAGTGACACATCTTAATATCCACAATGAAGACATACAACAAGAAAGGGTCTAAATTTGGATGCTTCTTAAGTATGGTCCAATGCTCCACATCCACAAGGCATCCAAATATCCAAATGTTAATCCTAGGTCATGTGCTCCTCCAATTCCATCCCACCTACATGATCACTCCTCAACCTAAGCATCCTCAAGTCAAGTACAAGCCTCCGTGTAAGTGAACAAATGTGCCAATTTCTTATAGGGACCAACATCCTCCTCCAACATGTCCAATGATCCTTCTATAAGGAATTTCTTCCTCCAAGCAAGCCAGCGACTCTCCATGCTCACATCATGAAGAATGAAATCAAGTTATCTAATTCTCCAATAGTCCAAGGAGGATTGCAACACAAGTATCTACACAAGGTCTAATAATCAATGAGAAAGAAAGACACCTCACATGGGTATGTCTATCATGACACAATCAAGTACTGACCATAAACATGCACCCCACATCACATGAATCACTCCTAAACATGGTGAACACTTCACCACTTTAAGAGTAACCCTAAAAGCTAACTTTTACCACTACAAATCTTAGTGAAATTATATTCCTCTTTTTTTCCTTTCAATATGCTACTTCCTACCAACATCTTCACCCATTATAATATAGCTTGATGGGGACCCATTCTTCAACCTCTACACTGACAAATCTCAATACTCCACTTAGGAGGAGGTTTTTCTCGTGGAAAACTTCAAATCCCATGCTTGATCCTTGCAAATATTGCTAGATGACAAATTTGATGACGCTCTATACCTTTAGGATATTGTTCTAAAATCTCATACTTGACATGATCTCAAATGACACTTATGGACCCCTCACTTCTTATGAGACCTTCTCCATCTAAGGGAAGCCAATGGTCTGTTGTCCTTAAATGTGATACCCTATTACTCTAGATTTGGGGTCTTCCTATGGGAGGGGGGCAATGTGGTTGATTATGTCCTTTAAAATTAGGAACTACTCTCATGTATCATTTACATCACCATTACTACCCTCCCCTTTGTTGACTATGCTCTAGTCTCCTTTTATCTAAAAAATACCACTTCCCTTCACAAACCCTTCTTTCCACAAATCACCTTCATCTTCAATGTTGAATTTTTCTATGCATATTATTCCCAACTTCTATATTCATTCCTCCCTACCCAATTTCTACACTTTGGGACTACCTCTGCCAAATACAAGCTTTTCTCCACTTCATTTTGGGAAGTCACTCTTTCTCCTTCCTCCATGCTACTAAGGTGCATACTCGTACCTTTTTGTACCCTTCCCACTATCCCCTATACACTGAAAAGTGAAAGCTTCACTATAGGCCCTTTGTTTTTCTTTCACTCATGACATACCCTCATTTCCCCTTCTTCAAAAATCTTATCAAAGTCTCCTTTGTCATAAAAAAATTATTCTTCCTTTCCCTTAGGAGACATGAGCATTTTTATTCCCTTCACCACTCTTCCAAAACTTTTTGACAACCATATTTCCTTTAACATACCTCCCTCCCCTTTACCTATACCCCACTTCATTATTCTCTTACATTATTTCCCTTCATGATGTTTGTGCAAAACCCCCCACCATTATCTCCTCCTCGCTTCTTCTTGATATTACTTATCTAAGGGAAACATCAAGTATGTTGTAAGGGTTATGATCACAAGCAAAGTAGAGGACAATAAATTATTTTAAGTCGATTTACTAAAATATGGTGGTAGTTGTTAATACTGAAAATTACACATCAAAATTTTTAGTTTATGGTAATGCAATGACTGAAAGTCCAAAAGAGAGGTTGTCGGAAGTTCTACATCCAATAATATTTGTGTCAAATACCTTTGTTTTTTGTTTGAAGGACACAATAAAATAATTATTATTATAAATTTATTTTAAACTGTAGATGATTTTATTCTAAAATAATTAATTGTCTTTTATTCTACAGACAAAATAAAATAATTATCGTTTTAAAATCATTTTAAATTATAGATGATTTTAATGTAAAATAAAATGAGTAATTAAAAATAAGTAATTTAAAGCCATGTAGTAAGTAATTTTTGGTATGATGATCAATGTTCAAAATTGAACCCTTCCTAGACCTTCCAAAGGGTTCTAGCACTTCCTAGAGTGTAAAGTTAAAATTTCCCTTCAAAAATATTTAAAATATGAATTTTACCCTTCCAATTCAGAAAGGCATAACTTATATTAACATTTCAAAAGAAGGGAAACATTTGAAATTACCTATCAATATAAATTTCTCAAGATGTTGAAATTCTTATGCTATAAATTTCAACTCATCATTCAAAATATTGGAAATATGATAAATTATAATCACTCACTCACTCATGTCATGCATTCACTGCTTAGCTGTGCAAGATGACCAGTAATCATTGATGACTACAAGGCACTAGCCATCAAGATGTGACTCTGACTCCCGATTCAATTGGGGCTGCAATCTAAAGTGTGACAATGTGTCAACAATTGCGACTATAACAAAAAGAACAACAACTAGTATACTACTAGGCCTGAAACGAGCTCAAAACTTTGTGCCTACTACCTATGTGAACCTCGCTACCAATGTCCACTCTTTTTTTTTCAAAATGAAATTCAAAAGGCTCGTTTGATGAGTCCTCCTCTATAAGACTTCATTTCTTGCATGAATATCATGGGCTCACAACAACTATAAACAACACTCGATGTCATGAAAATACAAATAATGGCATGTAGCTAGGATCACAAACTGTGCAAAGGTCGATTTATGCATTGCTATAGAGAGGTGTCATTGGGCACACGATATGGAGAAACAATGGTTATTAATAAAATTAAAAAACAATTGTTGGCTCAATAATAGACTTCAATTTGATGGGTGGCATGATCCTGATGTAATCGCCCTCCTTCCTTCCAAACATTTGTCCTCAACGCCACCAAAATACATATAAAAATTACTTGTCTTTACATCCTCTTCCCTTTAAATCCTCATCTCATAGTCATAACTAAGGATTATTATGCATGCATATCCTCACCTTATAATACGAATTGGGTCAAGGCGCAGAGACAACCATAAAATATTAAATGTGTCAAGACACAAAGAGTAAGAGACAACTATAAGTAAGTCTTATATTAAATTTACGATATAAGTCTTTAATTAACACCATCAATTGAGATTTTGACATGTTGGATTGTTGTGAACTTCTTATCACTCCTTACCAATGTGATTCAAAGCATTCTTTGAAGGTAAAGTCCATAATTTTAGGACTTCTTCCTCATTATCATGCCTTTTGGTAAGACGATAAAGAGGGTAGTGGCCTCCATCAACATGGAAAACGGTTTTGACATAGAGGTATACACATTAATTGTTTTCATTAAATAACTTAAATTCCTACACATGAATTTTCATTCACTGAATCGTGGAATGGTACAAAACATAACAAATTTTAGAGCCCCGAGCCCTTAATTACTCACACCTAGAACTTTCTCAAATCTCAGCCATGAATAAATTTCTTTTGGTATTTTGGTTCAATTTAAAAGGAGGATTGTTGAGACTCAGACATGCAGTGAGTTGCAAGGTTTCAATTGACTTAGGCTTGATTCCATGGCCCCTTCATCCCATACATGTATGATTTCAAGACAAGTTTTGAACAATAAAATTTGATGCCCTGACCTCGGTTATGCTAGCTTTGCTAACTTGCTTGGTATGCAGGATTTTTTTTTTAAATGTTTCTGAGTTGTGTATTATTTTTTCTTAGGTGCCCAAGCCTTCTCATTCTTACATCTCTCAAGCTTGGATTTCACGTGGATGCCCCAATATGGCTATGACATAGTCTAAGTAGTTTTTTGTATAATGAAGTGTGCTCCAACTTGAAAAAATACAATAGAATAGTTGTTAGTTGTTATGTTATTGAACTGTAAAATTAATGATACACATGACAATTTAATGTGTTCAAAATAAGTTTATTGAAAATATATCATTTTTTCATGTAAATATTAAGTGGTGCTCAATTATTAAAAATTGTAAAAATTTGAAAGAACAATATTTATTTTTTGCATTTTTTTTGGTGCAAAGGTTTAATTAATTTATATTTTAAATTATTTATATTGCCCTTCATCTTTGAAGGGCTCAAGAACAAATACCCTTCCAATTCAAATTAATACCCTCCCTTCAAATTTGATCATTGATGATGATCTTGTCGTTTATGGAAAATAATGTAAAATAATTTTTAGTGGTCGTTTTTGGAAAATAATAATTTTTGGTCTTGTGGTTTTAATAAAATCAATTATAAATAATAATTTTTAGTCTTGGGAAAAGGATAATAATAATTTTTGAAAAATAATATATATGGTTTATATTATATGCTTGGTAAGGCCCAATCTCTTTTGCGGAATTTGATAATTGAAAGAATTGGCAATATAAATTATTCGTGGTTTTGCTTCTCATTGCATGTGGGATTATTCCCACTACATAAGTAAACGCCAAAGAGTCCAAATTACATGGCGATTCAAGAGAACAGTCCACATGGGTATCGTTGTGGATAACACGTCAAGTGCTCATGAACTCATCCCAGTGTCAAAGTGTGCCAATAGAGCGTATGGGATGAGACAAGTATGGGGCCATCCTTAACAAACATGTACGTTCGGTCTATCCAACGGACCAACAATGAAGTCAACATATGGGATGAGACAAGTACGGGGCCATCCTTAACAAACATGTACGTTCGGTCCATCCAACGGACCAACAACAAAGTCAATGGTTGACTTCACGGTTGGTCCGTTGGATGGACCAAACGTACATGTTTTTTAAGCTCAAGCGTACGGGAGTACCATTTTGGAAAATAAGGCTCTGGAAGTGTGCTTAGTATTCAGCTTAGCATAGTGTTTGCTTATACAACCTCCACAGCAGCCGTTCAGATGTTATAGTGACAGCCTCCGGTCATTCCTGCCTACTTTTCTGCTATTTCATCTTCATCTTCTTATTCTGCCTATTCATCGAACTCTTGCGAAAACTGGCTCCAAAATTTTATATTTTTCTGTTCGAACAACGGAATCTCTTCATTTTCTTTTGGAATATAATGGTCATTTCTTGATAATTGGGGTGCTACAATCAATATTCAGAATTTGAATTCGACAGAGACAAATGTTTTAGTAGGTCTATTTCCAACAGAGAAAGAGGGAACATTCATTTGTGATTCCAAAGAGCTACAACACTACCACTATGTATTAATGAGACAAATACCAATATGACCCAGGATATCAAAACTGCACTTTGAATGTTATTGCACCTAAAAGTTTATGGGATGTTGGGTAAACATATGATTGTATCTATTTCCCTGTGTGGACATTCAAAAGATGCTTTCATGGTAAGTTGTATATATGGTGTGGCAGATAGTTGTCACAGTGCTCTGTTTATTGTAGCTTTGCGGTGTTTGTTGGTCCACTTGTTGCTATTGAAACTATTAGGGCAGAAATGGAATATACTGGGCTTGACACATAGATGGTTTTTTTTGCTTGTTATGCTCTGTTTCCTGCGTATGGGAAATATACAATCCTACCACTTCAATATTGACTCTAAATATCCTTTATATAATGCAAATGATGAAAATAAGGTTTATAGGTTTATGATTCTAAGACATTTCCATTTAATACAAAAATTCCATATAGCTATGAGATTGATGAGATTTGGATAAGGTAAAAGTTCTATGGTCCTCAAACTTGACAGGTGTTAAATATTTTATCCCAGATTCGAATGATCTAAAACAAATCCTCTGATACCACTGTAATATCCCAAATCCTGATATTTTCTATTTCTATGCAATTTTACTGAAATAGTTGGCCATGCAAAATTTCCTTATTTTATAGCTGAAATTAGGGTTAGGGTTTGCAGGATAGAATGAACACTTACCACTGATAAGCCAGCTAAATGTACTCCAGAGAGAATACGCATGCAAGATGAGCTGAGCTGGTGAAGAAATAACCTTATTTCTGTTGCAATACCCCCGAATGGCTGAATCAAACAAGTGTGATGTTTTTGCTAAAGGGATGGTCAGTTTCAGCTGGAAATAAGTCGAAAGGAAGGTATGGCCGTGCAGGAGAGGATGGCTAGAGCATGCAAGGGTTTTGACCTCCCAGATGCCCTAGCAAATTGATCTCCCAGTCTGCTGCTCACACCCCCACAACCCTGCAAAATGCTACTAGTTTCCCCAGATGGAAAATCTGATAGATGATAATCACCCAATGCAGTAGAGTGATCCTATTAGTGAGGATGCAAGCCGCATGCAGAAGAAATATAGTGATCCAGAGTCCTAGTGAATGACTAGGGTTTTCCCAGCTAAATGCCCCATCTGTACGGATGAATCTGCAATAACCTTCAGACTTATACTGGAATACAGAATAATGATGAATGCAATAAATATGGTGACAAACCTGGATGGTTCATCCTGAAGGGGACTAGGGCAGATGTCTCAATGCTGAAATCTCATTAGCTGAAGACGCCGTCTCCAACCCCAACTGCTGTGGCTGCATGCTGTGCTGCTTCTCAAGAGCTTTGAAATAATAATCATCCAAAAGTAAAGTCTCCATTCACTTTATCTTTCTTTTATAACTTTCAACTGCGAAGACCCTAACTTTTGACCTAATTAGGTCAATTTAACTTCTAATTTGCAGTTGACTTGCATGCATGCACATGGAGACTTAATTGGGTGCATGCATCATTAAATAATGCTTAGATGTCATGCATGCCACTTTTAATGTTTGCATGCATATCACTTTTAGGGTTTGCATGTATGTCATTTTTAGGGTTTGCATGCATCTCATTTTTAGGGTTTGCATGCTTGTCACTTTTAGGGTTTTCATGCATGTCATTTTTAGGGTTTGCATGCATGTCACTTTTGGGAAAATTATAGTCCCCCCTCACCAAAAATTGCTTGTCCTCAATCAATCGACAACTGTCAATTAAAAAATGCATTCGGACACCAATACCAGGATCCCATATAAACCACTGGATCACCTCATGCCTCCTTGCCACCCAATCATGAATTGACCCCTTGATACTGGGATCCTGAAAAACCCTTTTTCTGATACCAAAATCCATCTGAATGCCCTTAATGAGCCAAGCAATCATAAGTTGCACAAATTCCTTAGAATACTGCTCCTTCATGCCTCCAAACCTAAGCATCCCTCGAAAAAAATCCTAGAAGAGGAGGTTGTCCCTCTCCTCCATAGAAACTCCACTGATGTCAACTGAGCCTGTAAACCTCAGTGTCTCCATCTCCGTAATATACCCGTCTACTGAATATCTGTATGGATACACTTCCTTGTTGGCTGGTCCATAAGGGATGTGCTCAACTACCTCCTCCATGGTTAAACCACTAACCCACAAAGGAAACTCATGATCCCATACCTGATCCAAATCCTTTGTGTCAGATCTCTCCTCAGTCACCTGCAATTTTGAGTGCTCATGTAGAATCATTGTCGAAGGCTCTCCCCTCAAGCCATGAGTGCCACTCATGCCCTCATGGGTCACAAATGTCCTGCATCCTGTGTAGGTTGTGATATCCTCTTGGGCACTCACTCGACTAGTGTCATCTGAACTAGGATCCCACACATATGTACTATACCTATTTCAAAAAATAAGGGATGCATCCCTGTCAGTATCGACTAGTCCCTGGAATATGTCTCCCATCAACACATTTGCATCTACAACCTGAACCAGTAATGATCCCTCCACAAGATGTGTATCATAAACTCCATACTACTCGGCATGTATAGAATCAATCCTCTCTATGCCATGCCTCTCCACTCGTTCCTGTGAATCTAACTGAGGTTCCTCTTCTACCTTCTCTTCTACCTTGTGCTCATCCAGAAGACTCAAGGGTGAAATCTCTGATTCCTTATGGTCCAAATCGTCATATGACAAGAGAGAGCGTCTGAACATGATCCCATCTTCCTTCACTCCCCAAACTATCCCTTTAAGGAGAGCCTCATCCAAATCCTTGGGATGGCTCCCGAACTTGATGGTGTAATAATCTTGAAAGGAAAATGCTGCACATACCTCATCACCCAAGTCTAGATACTCCTGATATTGAGGCAAGTGTTGAAGTACTGCTAACATCTGCCAATTTCTAGTCAAGATCCTTCTCATTGTCTTCATGTTCTCACAAGCTGGCAAAGAAAAAAATTTGTTCTGACATGCACTTCACCAACACCACTGACATGCATTTGCATGTACATGCATGCATTCAATTTTATTCAATTTCTATGTGCCCACAACTGACAAGGATCATGCTCTGATACCACTTTAATATCCCAAATCTTGATATTTTCTATTTCTATGCAATTTTACTGAAACAGTCGGGCATGCAAATTGCCATGCAAAATTTCCCTATTTTATAGCTGAAATTAGGGTTAGGGTTTGCAATATAGAATGAACACTTACCACTAATAATCTGGCTGAATGTGCTCCAGAGAGAATACGCATGCAAGATGAGCTGAGCTGATGAAGAAATAACCTTGTTTCTGCTACAATACCCCTGAATGGCTGAATCAAACAAGTGTGATGTTTTTGCTGAAGGGATAGTCAGTTTCAGCTGGAAATAAATCGGAAGGAAGGTATGCTTGTGTCAGAGAGGATGGTTAGAGCATGCAAGGGTTTTTACCTCCCATATGCCCTAGCGAATTGATCTCCCAGTCTGCTGCTCACACCCCCACAACCCTGTAAACTGCTGCTAGTTGCCCCAGATGGACAATCTGATAGCTGATAATCACCCAATGTAGTAGATTGATCCTGTCAGTGAGGATGTAGGCCGCATGTGGAAGAAATATAGTGATCCAGAGTCCTGGTGAATGACTAGGGTTTTCCCAACTAAATGCCCCAGCTGTACGGATGAATCTGCAATAACCTTCGGACTTATACTGGAATACTGAATAATGATGAATGCAATAGATACGGTGACAAAACTGGATGGTTTATCCTGAAGGAGACTAGGGTAGATGTCTCACTGCCGAAATCCTGTTA
The DNA here is from genome assembly GCA_001517045.1 of Pseudotsuga menziesii. Lineage (NCBI taxonomy): Eukaryota > Viridiplantae > Streptophyta > Pinopsida > Pinales > Pinaceae > Pseudotsuga > Pseudotsuga menziesii. Next base: position 1,032,858 of record LPNX010795155.1, on the reverse strand, counting down.
GCTGAAGACACCATCTCCAACCCCAACTACTGTGGCTGTATGCTATGCTACTTCTCAAGAGCTCCAAAATAATAATAATCCAAAAGTAAACTCTCCATTCACTTTATTTTTATTTTATAACTTTCAACTGCGAAAACCCTAACTTTTGACCTAATTAGGTCACTTTAACTTCTAATTTGTAGTTGACTTGCATGCATGCGCATGGAGACTTAATTGGGTGCATGCATCATTAAATAATGCTTAGATGTCATGCATGTCGCTTTTAGGGTTTGCATGCATATCACTTTTAGGGTTTTCATGCATGTCATTTTTAGGGTTTGCATGCATGTCACTTTTAGGGTTTGCATGCATGTCACTTTTGGGAACATTACATGGTAGGTCAATGGTTCTTCAATTGGTTTATTTATTTCTTTAGCCTTTGCTGGTATCGGCAGCTTGGTATTGGACTATTGAGCTAGTTCTTGGAAAATCTCCTCGAATGTTGGGTAATAGTTGAGAGGTTTTGCTTTTTCTTTTGCTCCCTGCATGTACCAAACTGCAGTGTGGTCGAGCTCTAGTTGAATGTGTGCCATTTTTGGTAAACTCCTTCGGATTTTCTGAGGCACCCTCCATCTAGTTGTCTAGACCTTTAGCGTATGGAACCAATTTTCCAACATTACTTTGCTATTTGTCTGTTATTTCAGTGTTCTATTATGTGAAAATGGTTTGAACCTCCACATGTGATATTTTCTAGGTTCTTGGAACTACTTGTCCTTGACTGGACATAAGCGGTACATGGCTATCTGAATTATTAATGATGGGAACCTGATAATTCCAGCCAACTCTTGGCATTTCTCACATATGGTCTTGAGCATGTCGGCGACATGCTGAGCCCAATGATAAAATTTCCTTGTGTCTGCTATTGTTTCGACTCCTTCCAGCATGTTTAGCTTCAGGTCGCTCACTCGACCTGTATGGGTGAGCCATGTCGCTGTGATTTTGGCCATGATTTGTGGTGTCCAAGCTTGTATTTGACTGATCATTAGCCCTTTCGAGTTCTTCCCAGTTGGTGTTCTCGTTAGTCGTTCTACCAATCCTTCTTTTATGCCAATAGGAACAGGGTCGCCCTGGTTTGAGAGACCGGTAAGCTTGTATATGACTTCGCCGAAAATTTCTACTGGCCTGTCAAAGTAGAATTTGCCATTGTGATACTGACTAATAATAAATTTTATAGTGGTTTCTTTTTTTCCTCCAAAACTTGCCATGAAAGGTGTGTTCATGTAACTCATAATGGTACCGTGGCTTATCTTCTCTGCTTCTTGTATCATTTTCTTGTCCACATAGGCTCATTCTTTGATTTTTGCCCAGGTTTTTTCCCATGAAGTTTCCTATACCTTGGCATTTTTTATGTTTCTTAATCTTCTCATGAGTGGGGTTTTGGCAGATTGTAGTTCTTTTGTTTTTGTAGCTGCGGCTCTGGTTTGCTTCGGGGCCATTTTGTCGGTCTTTTGGTTGGCTTTACTAACAGGGTTTCTACTCTCAAATTTCTGAATACTTGGTTGCTCGATTTCTTCAGAACACGGTAAATGATCTTTTTCTGGCGTGGTATTTATAGGTGGAGCGGGTGACGATTCTATCAATGGATGTATTAATGGAAGAAATGATGGTCCATCACGGTCTATTGAGTTTGCGTTAAATGCGATTTGATTTTGGCGCTCCTTCTGACCATAGTCGTGAAGGCATGATTTGACCTTTGGAGTCGTCGGTCGATATCGATTATGCGGGTGGTCGATGGCGATATGTCGATGGGGTTGGTGTCGGTTTTCGAAGTGCAGTCTAGTAA
>LPNX010795155.1:950538-1030647 GCA_001517045.1 Pseudotsuga menziesii | reverse complement strand
TATTTAGATTTAGATTTGCTTAATTTTTGTATCGTTTTAGTCGGGCACTATTAACAAGTTTCTGAAATATTATGCCTTGTAACGTCCTTAGTTGGACTGATCTGTTGGCATGAATTTCTTCGACAATGTAAGGTCCCATCCATTATGTGTGTAATTTTTTTGGTTTTCCTTTCACTCGACTGCTATATAGAAGAGAAAGATCTCCTACCAACAAATTTTTGTTTTTGATATTGCAGTCATGCCAAGCCTTCTGCTGCTATTTTTGAATTTCTTGATGTTGTAATGCAAGCAGTCGTTGTTCTTCTAGCTTGCTTAGTTGCATCAGTCGGTCCCTTCTGCCTTCCTTGACATAGACATGTAAGATATCTGCTCTGATAGGTGTTTGTTGTCGGAAATGTAATGGAACTACTGCTTCTTGGCCATAGACTAGTCGGAATAGTGTTTGGTCGGTCGAACGTTTGTAAGCTGTCCTGTAAGCCCATAATACTACAAGGATTTTTTTGTCCCAATCGTCCTTGTTGGTGTTTGCAGATTTTTGTTAAACCCCTCATTAATGTTTTTTTGAATGCCTCTATTACTCCATTCGACTGAGGGTGATAAGCTGTACTACGTCGGTGGTCATTTTTGAACTGGTCTGTCATTGCTTTGATGGTTTTGTTAATGAAGTGTGATACTTGGTCACTGATTAAGGTTAGTGGGCATCCAAATCTAGTAATTATGTTTTCATAGATAAATTTAGCAGCTACCTCACTGAAACATGTGTCAACAGGTTCTGCCTCCGCCCACTTGCTTACATATTCTACTGCGGTTAATATATATCTTGCACCTTTTCTTTTTGTTGGTATTGCGAATGGTCTTATGAAGTCGATGGCCCAAATTTCAAATGTGAAACTTGGGTTTACTAATATCAAGGACATTTCTGTACTAGGTAGGGGTAGACCCAGTCGTTGGCTTCGGTCGCACTGGCTAACAAACTTTTTGCAATCCTTGTATAATGTTGGCCACCATAGCCCTGACTGTTGGATTTTCTTGGAAGTTGTATCTACTTGAAAATTTCCTCCCGCCGATCCATAGTGTTATTCGTACATGATATTGTCTCTTTTGTGTTCTAATACACATCTCCTAAGGATGTCGTCCAAGCCCATTTTATATAAAAATCCGTTTATGAGGCTGTATGGTGCATCCTTGATAGCTAAGATTTGTTTCTTTTTCATGCTCATGCACTCTGGTGCTTGACCATTTTCTAGGAATTGAGCTATTTCCCCCAATTTTGTCGGGACAACTTCTATTCGAAATAAGTGTGCATCTAGTAGGTCATCTTTGACTCATGTCAGATCCTCTCCTGTGTCTATTCTCGACAAGTGGTCGGGTCCGACATTTAATTTTCCTAGTCTAATAACGACTTCGAATTCAAATTCTTGGAATAGTAGTAGCCAGCGACAAATCCTCCCGTGGTGCAAAGGTTTTGTTTACGAGGTATTTCAATGCTTGGTGGTCAGTATAGAAGATAAAAGGGTTGGCTAGTAGGTAATGTCAGTACTTATGTAGTGCAAAGACCATTCCTAATGCTTCCCTCTCTATTGTTGAATAATTTCTTTCGGCCTTGTTTAGTTTTCTGCTGCTATATACTTTAGGGTAATCCATTCCATCGTCCCCTGGTTGTGTTAAGATTGTGCCTATTGCTAGTCCTGATGCGTCGATATGTACATGAAATTTGATCAACCAATTCAGGAACTTGAGGATAGTTGCCTCGACTAGTTTCCTTTTTAATGTGTCAAATGATATGTTACATTCATATGTCAAGTCGAACTCCTGATCTTCTCTTTATAGTTCTTCCAGTGGATAGGTCATATCTGAGTAGTATCTAATAAATTTCCTATAATATCCCGTGTGTCCGAGTAGTACGCTGACTTGTTTTGGATTCACTAATGGTTTCAAGTCAAGGATAATATTTATCTTTTCAAAGTTGACCTTGATGCCTTCTTTGCATACAATGTGCCCTAATAATATCCCTATAGGAGTTAGGAATATGTATTTCCTTATGTTAAGAGATAACTGGATTTGTCGGCATCGTTCCAACATGAGCCTTAGCCATTTGCAGTGATCTTTAAACATGGAGTATATTGTCCAATCATTGAAATATACTGCCATTGTTTTGTAGATATATTCTTGAAATTTTTTCACAGCAATTCTCGAAAATACTGCAGGTGCATTTTTTAGAACAAAAGGCATAACTTTGTAGGTGAATGAGCCAAGTTCACATATGAATGTCGTCTTTTTCTGGTCTTCTTTGGCTATTGGTACTTGGTTATACCCTGAGAATCCATCTGTAAACGAGTAGCATTCATGTCCTGTGACTTCATTTAAGATTTCATCTGCGTATGGTGTTGGGAATGGGTCTATTAGAGTGACTTTGTTTAATTCTCTAAAGTCGACATAGATCCTTAGTTTCGTCGGGTCGTGTTTCTTTGGTTGTATGACCATTGGGCTTACCCATTCCGACTGGTCAATAGGGTAGATAATTCCCGCTGCGAGCATATTGTCTATCTCTTTCTTGACTATCTCTTTGTATTTATAAGCTAATTTGTATGGCCTCTTCTTTATGGGTCGGGCATCGGGTTTGATGTAGATCTTCATTTTGCCCATTTCATGGACTAGCCCTTTGAGATATCTACAGTCTCTAGCAAATACATCCTGGAATTATTTTAGTAGGTTTACTATTTCGGTCGTTTCTTTTTCGCTCCAGTAATCGCCAATTTTTTCCATTTTTGGTTGATTATCATTTGATATGTCAAACTATTTAGTTTTATTTTTGGCATCCAACCATTCTGGTGCTTTAGCTTCATTGATTAGTCGACTCCCTTCTTTGAATTGTGAGAATGTAATAGGAAAGTCTGTTGTGGTCATTTGGTCGGTATCTTCTTTGTCGATTGTGCCGACTTTAAGTATTGTGCGAATTGGTTTTGTTGTTTCTAAGTGATATGATTTCCATCGAAAGCTGTTCCCCTCTGGATATTTCGTTTTCCATTTGCAGTCTTGTTGACTGTGGTATTATATTGGTTTGTATGTTATGCATGGTATTGTCGGTCGATCGTGGTTTTGTATCAGACTGTTGTTCTTGGTCGGTTCTATAAATGCTTTTATTTTCTTTGCAGTTTCGACTAACTTTTCATTCTGCGGTATAAAAATGAAGTCCTTAGTGAAGTTCTCTCTAAGTTCGTTCCATTGAAAATTTTCACCTCGTGCTTCTTCCATTTTATACCATTTGTTTGGTAAGTTGGCTAGCGTCGAGGGAAACAGGTGTGGCCATGTACGTTCGTATTTATACCCAAGTCTTCTCCATTCTCTTTCGCATGTTCTTATGTGCTCCTCTGGGTCTTGCCCTTGGATGAATATAGGTATTTGCACCTATTTGGTTAGCTTCTTTCCTCCAAATATTTCTACGAAGTAATTCAAAGCTATTTTCCATGTTTGTAATCTTTATTGATGGGTATCCCACCATCGAGCAACTTGTCCTGTAAAGGTTTCTACCAAGCTTTGTAGTCGGCCATGTTCACCTATGTTTTTAGAGACTTGTTCTATATGCATAACTGGGGATTCTCTTTCTTTATTCCTTGGGATTTGTCTGATACTTATATTTGTTGGGGTTAAGGTATGATATTCCCTACTTTTATTTTCGAATATTTTGGGATGATGGAGACTGAGAAACATTGATGGACTGGTTTCTTCTGTATAGCCTGAATGGTCCAACAACCTCTTGCTTGGGTCTTGTAGTTTTAGACTTCCCAATCATATAACTATGCATCTGAATTATATCCTATGAATCTTGATTACCTAAGTGAAGCTCACCATAGATATTGGGTTCAGTGTAGTTTTCGTTATTTTGAATTTGGTATAGTTGTCGGATGTCGACTTCTTCATCAATGGGTTCTATCCAAGGTTCCCCTTGGGAAGGATGAGTAGGGACCATGAATTTCTATCCATTCCATTTTAATTTTATCCTTTCTTTGTCTAGAGATATTGATGCTTTCATTTTTCTTCCCCAAGTTCGACCTACTAAGCCTGGGAAGGAACTGGGTCCTTCCTTAGGGTCGATAATTTCAAAGTCGAATTTAGTCGATATTCCTTTTATTGTCGTATCGACATTTCTCCAAACCCCAATGGGTTCGATCAGACCTTGGTCGGATAGCTTGAGGTATATGCCTGATTCATATAGTCGAGGTCTACCCAACTATTCCCAGGTGTCACAAGTCATAATATTTACTTGTGAACTGAATTCGAGTACAACTTGTCGAACATGGTATCCTTCGATTTCTAAATCGACAAGTGGGTCGACATCGCTCTTGTATTTTTGGTTTAGACTGCATATGCTTTTGGTTTGTTTTTCTATATTATTATTATGCTTCATATTATACAATAAGTCAATGAATTGAGATACTGATTTATCATCCTGTACTAACTGTATTAATTCTTTAACTGAGTTTTCTCGACTGTCATCGACTTCTTCCTGTCTAGCAAATTCTTTAAACATATTTGTTGCGTCATTATATAATTTTTTTTCTTTAGCAGGGTTAGGATAATCATTCTTTTCTTTGATTTTACTTATACGTGGATTATCATTTTTTATTTTTGTCCCTTGTCGGGTTACTATTTGTAGGTTCTTTGTATTCATTACATCATGTTTTTGAACACATGACAAGACATTAACATTTTTCTTTTTATCAATTTTGTCGAGCATGGTGGGACAATCCTCTAATGAGTGATCGCCTACACCACAGCTAGTACAAAACTTTAGATTGGTTCTATCCTTGTATGGACAGTCTGCATAGCGATGGCCTTCTTTGTAGCATGTAAAGAACTAGATGGGTCATCGTGGTCGATTTTCATGATTTACCGAAAATCATTCCCGACCTCCATATCCTCCACAACGGTTGTCAAACCAACACTCATATTGACAGCCTTCATATCTTTGATTATTTGGATCGTTTTGATCATTGATTCTCTGGGTGTTATCGTTATTCTGCGCAACTGCATTCATTTGGTAGACTACTTGGTAATTTTGTCGGTTCTTTAAATTTAGGTGGCAGTCAGTTGTTGCGTGAATTTTTACCTCACAGATTGCACACCAAGATGTTTTGCCATTTTTCATGTTATATGGGAAATATTTCATTGTATGTTCTCCATGTTCTTGGAAAATGTCGTAGAAGCATTTCGTCTGAACAAACCAAACGTCCTGTCGAATTATGTCTTGTCGACAATTATATTTAGTGTGTTTGGCTGTGGAGCATTTTGTGCACCAGACATCCTGATTCTTGAGGTTCATCTCTTTCTACAATTTCTGCATGATTTCTAGTTGTTCTTCCAGTATAGTATCAACGGGATATGCTGGGAAATCTTCGTCCATCTCTACTTGCAGAACTTTGGTAAGTGCGTCTTCATATGTTTTAAACGTCTCCAAGCTTATGTGCCGCCATATTTTCTATGATAGACCTGCAAGAAACCACTGAATTAATGTTGTTCATCAATTACATAGTCTATTTGGATGAGGAGGTTCTTCCATCGTTTGTCATATTCCTAGACAGACTCTGCTGGCTTCTGAGATGTTGTTTTCACCTTTTTGGCCACCAAATGTTTTGCTTCTGGAGTTTTAAAGAAAGACAAAAATTGTGCTTTAATGTCTACTTTGGATGCTTGGGGAGTTCTCTCGATATAGGTCATGTACCAACTTAGTGCTCTTTTCCTCAAAGCACCGACGAACTATGCCATCTGTCATTCTTTGACCATAACTTGATTTTCCTCCCATATTGACTCATAAACAAACCAATGTCATCTAGGGTCTTCATCACCCTCGTATAGAGGGATATGTGCTGATCCGTGATCCATGTCGGTATCGCTATTGCTGTCTCTTTCAGGAGGTGGCGGTGGTGGGGATGGTGGTGGTGGTAGTGGGATATTTTGTTTGTGTTGCTGTGTAGAGCTATTGCTGACATAACTTTCATTCCCGTCGGTCGTTTTATTTGTCATTTCTTCTCCGACAAGCAGTCGGTTCGGGTCAAATTCTCCTGTCAATGTCCAACTGCACTGATTTGTCTGCAAGTCTAACTATTCCATATTTTGCAAAGCTATGTTTGGAAGGGGGGGTTCTCCTTCATGTGTCGGGTAAAGCAAGTGGATACTTCGATTGAAAGGGTATGCCTGAAGTGTTACCCAATTTCCTTCCTTCGGTCGACGGATCTCTAGATGATTATCATCGTTTACCTCATCATCTAGTCGGCTCCATATACCGAACTCACCAGCTCTTAGTCATAGGTCTTCTTCGACAATGGCCCATATTCTGGTACTCAGATTCATTGGAGACAGAGGTCTTGCCTCCTGGGGAATTTCTATTTGGAGAGTTTCTCGTTGCTCTATCCATAAGTCTTCTTCCATGGGTGATGCCTCTTCATCTATGCCTTCTTCCTATCGGTCATGACCCGACACTGGCGGATTTCTTTCTTGGTCTGTCACCCTAGTAGTCATCCCTCTTTGCAGGGCTATAGCCTGTTCTCTTCTTTCTTCCCTTCTTTTCAGCCTCTTCTCTCTTTCTACTTTCTATAAATTCGTCGTACCTTTATGTGTCACCGTTCATTTGATTTCCTTTTTAGGTTGACTTTTCATCGCTAGTGATGATATTTTCTTCAGCCGACTAGAATCCTTTTTACTTTACCCCAACACATGACTAGCTACCCCCCTATAGGCTACCTGATGCTTTATATAAAGTTAGGATAGTTCTGTTTATTTGGTTAGGAAGTATTCCCACTCCCTTTCGACATTGAATTTTTCCCACCTCTTCTGTTTCTCTGCCTAGTTAGAATTTGGTGGCGGGTCGCGTAGTGATGAACGAGGTTCTATGATATGGCCCACTCCCTTTTCTATTAGGAATTTGAACAAAAGGGTCAGTAAGGAGCAAAGGAATTGCTCGATGAGGTCTGTATAAAACCTTTTCTGAACGCTTTCAACTGAAGTTCATTCTTCCACGGCTTGTTCCTCGCAGAATTCGTCTGTGATCTTTTCAAACCACTCCGACAGGTTTGTTCATCCCCCTCAGATCAGTTTCTCCAATTTCTCTTGGTCCTTATTTGCTTCCGACTTTTTCAGCCAGAAGTTTTGTCAAAAGCTAAGGTACCGCTTCTACAAACTTCTCATGTGTTTTAGTGAAGAATTTCTCCTTCACCTGAGCAATAGTCAATCTGTTTCTCCTTGCGTAGTTCTGCAAATAATTTGCTATCTTACGCTCCCACTAGTTCTTAGTCTCATCTTCTGATATCATCTGCTTATGGTCATTACGTTCGTATATGTACTACCAGCAATGGAACCAATGTTGTAATCTCAAAGATCAGAGAGGGTTACCAATAATACACATAGAAGCATATAAACATAACATACATAAGAGATAAGCATATAGATAAGGAAGTAATAGATTATATTATATCATGAGGGTCCATACATACACAAAACTAAACCAAGTTCTCATCTGGCTCAATAGCCTAATATATATGATTACAAACAGTTACAAATAACTACCTGTTGGTTCGGTCAACCGACATGACCTCATGCGGCCGACCTAATCTCCAATTAGTCGGCTATTCGACTAGTCAGCTCACCGACTAGCTCCTCCAATATATCTATGATCACTTATAGTAATTTTATGCTTGACCAAGTGTTAGTATTTTCAGGTGGTTTGATTCATTATTTTTCCATAATTTAGATGCGTGTTTGTGTTATCCGCGTATTTTTTTTCTTTCTAAAAAGTCCATATCTTTGTTTAATCCTTTAATTTGTTAATTTATAACAAAAAATATATCTTTTTTCGAGATTTGTCAAGTAAACCTTTGTAAATTTGTACATTTCTATACATTAGTGTTTATACATATTCCTAGATTAGTTTAGTGTCCTATATCTAGTTAAGTATCTATCTTTGTTAAATTAGAATGTTTTGCCTTTCTTAGTACCATGTTTGGGTTTTTCTCAATTATAACTTAGTTTCCAGGTCGGTTTAAGTATATAACAGGGTGGGAACATACTACCCAGCACACCCAAGGTTTAGTTACTTTCAGGTCTACACCAGAAGTTGCTAAGTTTCCACAGGAGTCCCGAGGAAATAACCTCAGAGTCTTTTGCTTTTCCAAAGGATCAACCCATGCATGACATACCTAGAAAAAGTGTAGCTATCAAATTCAGGACCTTAAACCAATTTATTTTAAATTTGGTTGTCAATCCTTAGTCCATCCTTTGCAGGTTCAAACTGTCATTGTAATAGTGAGTGTTCCTAGATTAGGTTTGGGTATATTAGAATCTATTAGTTTAGATTATATTAGTGTAAATAAGCTAAAAAATTCGTGAAACCTGTCAAATACAACTCCCCCAAAATGAAGAGGGGTTTCCAAACAACCCCAATTTGGGTTGTCACTCCCTTGTTGACCGTAGTGCAAATTTCTCGATCAATACAATGACATAGACACATCTCACAAAGTTCCTCTCAAGGTGTTAGGCCTGCTCTTAAATTTTTGAATCCTCATTGTTGTTGATCTTCCAAACTTGAATTAGGATTGAAACACATTCAATGAAAGGTGGTTTTCTAGACATTTCACAAGGTAACATGTTCCTCGACTTCCCCATGGAGAGCAGAAAATAATATAGGATTCTACCAGACTGATACCATTTCCATTGTAAGGTTAAACTTCTTCCTTCATTAACATTTCAGAGACATACTAATATATAACTTAACCTCTGTTGACTGAAGGCATTTTGTTTGTATTCATATGGAACCCTAGAGATCTTAATGAACATAACTTAGTCTTTCATGTCTATTCCATAATATATGCTACATAAACTTGTCATCTTCCAGCTACTCCTTTGAGACTTCCATCTTCATGGCTCATGATTTCAAACATACTTCTTCAAATTGGCAATGCTGGTATGGGGTATATATCACAATGAACCCATCAAATATGATAATCATACCAAACTTAGAACCTAGGTGGACATTAGAACCTTGGTTGACATCAATGAAAACATAAATGCCAACAATGTATACATGTTTACATATGAATTGTACTTCTCATACACCTAAGCACATGATTCAAAGCTACCTAATGTGTCTATAATGGAGAAACCATAAACTAACTCAAGATAATTAAGAGTGTAAAAAATATCCATCATATTATTCACAATATACATTTCATCTATTTGAACATTCCTTCTTACCTTTCTTGTATTATTTCTTGCTTCCCTTGGTTTTCCTCCCAACGAGAGCCACTTATACTTCCACTTTCAGTAAACAAGACTCCAACCTAATATCTTACTACACAGGTTCCTACCAAAGATTTGTAAAGTTTGGAAATTTCTCATCAACATAGACACCTTGGAAAAAAATCCTCCAAAACAGAACAAGTACAGTCAAAGAAATGGACATCGACTCCTTATCTTCAACCATTGTCCCTATGGTAGACAACTAATCTCTCAAATCTGTGATCCTCACAATAAATCACTCCTTAGAACCAAAGTTGGTTACTCAATTAAATATCCTCCTTAGATTCTACACTTTCATCCCACAAGTATACAAGGCATACCCTTCTCTTGCATCCTCAATAGGCACATCACGTAACTCTAGGATATCCAAAAGCCACCAAACCCTAGTCTTCTCCTCTCATAAAAGATACAAGATAGGATGTTTATTTTCCTCCTTTAAGGATTATCACAAATCATCATCCACTTTTCTTGTTAGGATAAAACCCTAACCATAGATATTCCCTTGGAACTTTTCTAAGAATATACAATCTAAAAGTAGAGAAAATATACATGAAGAAGAGTGATAAGAGAGAGATCAATCTGCTCCATTCCTCACATCTCTAACACAAGTGTTGTGAATGAAAATGAATGGAAAAACTATGTGTTTAATTTAGCAAAGCTTTAGGATCTTCTGGATGGAATGGACCTCATTGTGAAAGAAGGTTGAAGGAGGAAGAAGAAATTCAATGTACAATGATCAAACAGTCATGGTGAAATTAAATAGTCAAGAAGAAAAAAATGGTCAGCATAACATTACTCTCATAATCATTAATCTGTGTGTAATATAATGATGATACAATAAGGAGGATTTGAATCCACTAGGTGTGATTCGATTTCCATAACTTGGACCGACTCCATAACTTACTAACTGTGGGAAAATCACCACTGGATGCTCACTAATTTAACTCAGGACAACTAAATCAGTTCACAATCAGTTAACTGATCAAGGTAGGTAGGAAAAGGTGCCTAACCTCCTTAATTCATGAAAATGTGGTGCTAGAATAACTGGAGATGAACTAACCGATTCCCAACGGAGGATAACTCAACATAAACTAGGGCGAACTAATGGTGGAACTCCCATGACTCAGTGTGGGTTCCTAAATTATAGGGATTGGCCTTTGGAGCTACTAAACTTATGCAAAATAGCACATCAAGTGGTAGTTGGGTCTTAGATGAGTTCACCATAGCACTAGTGAAGTGGAAACATACTCCTAAGCTAGGAAATGACATTTTAGACTATGGTGGTCAAGGGATGATTAAAATCAATCATAACACCCCATCTTAATCCAAACTTGGAAAACCTGGGCCCTATAAACTAAGACCAAAGGTCACCCATACAATCTAGTACAAAAAGTAACTTCTCAATGAACCAAGGAAACAGGGAAAACCTCATGGGACAATGAACAACCCCGCGCCCCCCTTGATAATGAACATTGGAATGAGGAACAATAATTGAATAAAATCTTTACACCAAGAAGAGATCTGAGATAGGCAAATCTCTTTTCAGTGAAAGATTTGGTGAAATGTCCACAACCTTCTCCTTTGTAGGGTAGTAATGCAGAATGATAGCCTTACTATGCACTAGTACCTGGATGTAGTGCATATGGACTTCATTGTGTTTGGTCTACTTGTTATGTACTGGATCACTGGATATTTTGATTGCACTTTGATTATCACAGAAGAGGTCTACTGAAGGATAAGTGCGAATGCCAAACTCTGTTAGAATCCCATGTAGTCAAATTGCTTGAATAGTTGCACTCATAGCCCCTTGATACCCTGTTTCAGCTGAAGAGAGATGAAGTGATGCTTGCTTCTTGCCTGACCAACAGGTTGGTCCAAAACCCAACATGAACACAAATCCCGATGTATATTTTCTATCAGTACTTTCATCATCCTAGCATGAATCAGTAAAACCAATGAGATCTAGCTGAGCACCAACATAATAGTGAATTCCAAACTCTCTCATACCCTCCACATAATGCAAGATGCGCTTTGCTGCCTTCCAATGCAGCTCATATTGCTCCTGCATGAACCTAGCAACAACAGTCATAGCATAAGAAAATTTTGGCCTCAAATGGGTGAGGTACAAAAGGCTACCAATCAACCCTCTGTAAAGAATACCATCAATTAGGTGTATAGAAACACCTTCTTCTAATCCGATGCCAAACAAGAAAGGAAAAGATGTCACTTTGCAATTAATGATGTGAAATCTTTTGAGCAAATCTCCTATGTATCTCGAGTGAGTAATCATGATCCCAAAGCTTTTTGATTAACTTCAAGGCCAATAAGATTCCTTAACAACCCTAGATCTATCATGGAGAATGCCTCGCTCAGAGCATTACATGGGATTTTTTATTAATTTAAAAAGTTTTCATTTATATATTTAAAAATGTCAAATGAAGGGATTTTTTTTTAATAAAGCTTTTAAATATATACGTGGTAAAATGTCGTAAGTAATTTTTGGTCTTGTCATTTTTGGAAAATAATATAAACTCCAAGTCGACACAATAACGAGGAAGTTTGGAAAGAATTGCCATTGTAAAATTAGAGTTACAGTAAACTTAGAATTGCCATTATTTGTACATCTCATTACATGTGGGATTATTCCCACTACATAAGTTAGAGTTAAAGTAAACGCCAAATCCTGAGCTCCAGTCCAAATTACATGGTGCGTCAAGAGAACAGTCCACATGGGTATCGTTGTGCATAACTTGTCAAGTGCTCATGAACTCATCCAAGTGTCAAAGTGTGTCGAGAAAGAGTATGGGATGAAGACAAGTACCAGAGTCGCATTTTGGAAAATAAGGTTCTGGAAGTTTAGTGACAGTCTCCACAACAGTCTCCGGTCACAGAAGCATTACACCCTATTTTATTCCTGCCTCCTTTTCTGCTATTTCTTCTTCATCTTCTTATTCTTCCTATACTCAGAACTGGTTCCAAAAAATTGTGTTTTTCTGTTCAAGGGGGAAATCTCTTCATTTTCTTTTGGAATATAATGCCATTTCTTGATCATTGGGGGCGCTACATTCAATATTCAGAATTTGAATTCGACAGAGACAAATGTTTCAGCAGGTCTCTTTCCAGAGCAGATAAAGAGGGAACATTCATTTGTGCTTCCAAAGAGCTACAACACTACCACTAGTATTAATGAGACAAATACCAGTATGACCCAGGATAGCAAAACTGCACTCGAAAGATAGGCTTACTTTGAGTGTTACTGCACCTAAAAGTTTAAATTTATGGGACGTTGGGTAAACATATGATTCTATCTATTTCTCTGTGTGGACATTCAAAATATGCTTTCATGACAATCTGTATATATGGTGTGGCAGATAGTTGGTTCAATGTTCTATTTATTGTAGCTTTATGGGGTTTGTTGGTCCACTTGTTGCTATTGAAACTATTATGGCATAAATTGATTATATTGGGGTTGACATATAGATAGTTTTTTTTTTTGTTGGCTCGGTTTCCTGCGTATGGGTAATGAGATATTTCCATTTAATACAAAACTTCCATATAGATATGAGATTGATGAGATTTGTATAAGGTGAAAGTGCTATGGTCCTCAAACTTGATAGGTGTTAAAGATTTTATCCCAGATTCGAACCCTCTAAAACAGATCTTACGAGGAGTGAACAGAGTAAGTAAATTGAATTCCATTCCAAACAGAATTTGATCATACCGGTGTATGGGTGGCATTCAATCCTAGATCCCTATTTTGAAGGAAATATTTAAGAATTATTTTCTTGAAGCTTTATCTTCATCAATTCCAATTTTTCAATGAGCATTTTGGGAAATATTCAAGCTCTAAAAGATTAAGGTGGAAGAAAGTATTTTCTGCCTTAGAGAACAGATCAACACTCTACTGAAGCTTGAAGAAGAAAGATCTATGGCTAAGCAGGGATTTGATCAACACCAATAGATTGTAAAGCATTGGTTTGGCCATAAGTCCTCTTCAAATAGGAATTTTGAAAGATATATGGCTAAGCAGAGACTTGATCAACACCAATAGATTGTAAAGCATTGGTTTGACCATAAGTCCTCTTTAAATAGGAATTT
Source organism: Pseudotsuga menziesii (assembly GCA_001517045.1). Classification (NCBI taxonomy): domain Eukaryota; kingdom Viridiplantae; phylum Streptophyta; class Pinopsida; order Pinales; family Pinaceae; genus Pseudotsuga; species Pseudotsuga menziesii. The sequence continues at coordinate 1,017,258 of LPNX010795155.1, read as the reverse complement.
TGAAATAGGGGATTTGGTGTTTAAATGGGATAGAGAACATGAAGAGAAGGGAAAGTATACAAAGTTTTAATGTCTTTGGCATGGACTTCTGATTAATATATAAAAGATTGGTTAGAGTATTTTTTTTTGGACCTTTCATTATTAAAGAAAAGAAAAGATTGGTCCAACGAGTACTTTTTTCTTTGGCTTGTACTTTTCATTATTACAGAAAATATTGGTCCGAGTACCTTTTGCTTAAGTTCGTTGGAAGGAGAAGCAGAGATCCATATAATGAATGGACAAAACCTTAAACATTACTTTGCGTGATTTCCTTTTTGGAGATCATTAGTGTACATATGTTGTATGTAGTTTGGTTTCATTTGGTGTGTTGATTTATCTTGGGTTTTGGTTTGGGTGATTTCCTTTTTGGAGATCATTAGTGTACATTTGTTGTATATAGTTTGGTTTCATTTGGTCTTCTGGTTTATCTTGGGTTTTGGTTTGAATCGCATTTTTTTAGGTTTATTTTTCTTTTACTAAATAAAAATCAGATCCTGGCATCAATTATCAATTCTTATCTGACAACCCATTTGATTCAGCTGATTTCTAATGAAATATTTCGAGGTTATAACTTAAGTCTAATGTCTTCTTAATCTAAACTCTTCAAGTCTGCTACTTTTACAACTGAATAACTATGTCATATGGGTTGACATTTATTGTTGTCATAAATCAAGCTCTAATATCGCCTCAATCTCTTCTCATCAAGAATTTTGAATAAAAGACAACCTCTATCTAAGATCAAGATCAATTCTTGGTATTGTCTTACTATTTAGCTAAGAGCTTTTAAGGATTTGCTATTAATAGAGCCAATTAATTGGTATATATAAATCAGGTTTCTTGATTTTGTTAACAAGGAGAAACTCAGTTAAGGATAACAACCTTTAAGGTATGCAAATGAGATTAGTACCACTCTCCGTGGGTGTACTCTTTTGAAACCAGGAAAATCTATTGGATGCCCTATTAGCTTCATCATTAACCTTTTAAATCAACTGATGGGAATGCATGTTTATAATGAGTAGATTTGTTTAAATGGCATATTTCTATCAGATTTACTATATAATATTAAGTGTGATCAATTCGAGTAAAACATTTTAACCTCTTTATGCCATTCAACACTCTTAAGGAGTAGTTTGGTTGCTTCCTCATTCACTAAGTGGTCTCTTAGGAGATTAACATTAAAACAAGTTAACATTTGTATTTGTATATAAAGAGTTGACTCAAGGGCAGGAGGCCTTGTCACAAGCTGGCATGCTTATGATCATGCCTTCTTATGGAGTGACTATATCAATATCTGGTTATCAATACAGGATACTAGCTTGTGGTCTTAAAAGGCTACAAAATGGGGGTCTCATTACGAGCCAACCTGCTCATTTTCCGTAATATTGTGTGAATGATGTTGTCAAAATATGATTAAAAAGTCAAGACAATGCCCTTCATAACTTTTATTGTTCTATCTTTATGTAGTGAATGGGACAAAAGTAACTAATCTTGGTTAAAGACAACCTTATCAAGGCTATGGGTTCCCACTGGTAATAGTGGCAATGTTGATGGTATTGGAGTTAAAACTATATAACAAACATTGGTTATCATAATATTCAATATATATGGTGAGATGATAAGTAACGTGCTCATTTATTTGTCATGCTAATTGTAAAAGTTATGTATTCTCATAAGGGGTTTGTGGGTAAATATTTTAGTGGCAATATTGCCTGAAAATATCTTTAAGGATTTGTTATGTGGGACCCATGAAACATGAGTGATATGCATTTTGATTTGCCATCCTTATTCTTATAAACCTTTGCTTAGCTCTCTTGTTGAATATGAATCATAGATAAGTGGTTCTCCCCCCACTTTAATTATTTCTCAACAAATTCATGATCAATGACAAAATCCGAAGTATTATTTGCATTTTTGGCTGTTTGATTTTTAGATTTTTGTTTGATTTATGATTAGCTATTTTATATCATTTTGATTATTCACTTAGATAATACAAGGTTGCTCTAAATTTAGTTATAGACATTCATAGTATGATTGATAATTATTTTCATCTTCGGATTCCATTACTAAAAGCATGGAATATAAAGGTAAAGAATATCACTTTTTTCCATTAACCATTTTGCATCTCTTTTGGTAATTCTGTGCACATACTGGTGGCGAGACATATCACTAGACATATCACTATTGTTTTGTCAATCTTGCAAAGTTGTTGGTCAAACTTATTTGATATTATTTTGTTTAGGTCTAACTCTCCATCCATCTCATCATATTTTAATAATTGTAATATATATTTTTTTTCTTTTTAATTGTTTCTCTTAGGTACCCTTTATTCAATCTATTTATGCTATCAATGCTACGTGCTTCTTGTCTTCTGGATGGAGTCCGTGTCAAATGATGGGAGGCCAAAACGGAAATCTTGGTTCTATTATATACATTGGCACCTATCGTTTTGATTTTGATCAATCATGTACTCAACAAAAGGAAGTCATGGAATGCCACGCCATAGGACTTGTAAGTTGATATTTCAACGCCTTGATTTTCTCATAGTCATGAGCTGATGTGATAAATACCTAATCAAATGTAAAGGCTTTGTTGTTATATTTCATCCATTTGCTATTAGCCAAACATGATAGCAGTTGCCTGTCTGTAATGTTCTTGACCTTTTGCACTTAATCTGCCATGTAATTTGGATCATAGTCATCATTCTAACTCTATAAAGAGGATGATGTAGACTTGGATAAAGGTTGCAAATTTGGATTTGGTGTATGCACATTTTGTGAGACATAACACAAAATTGTATTTCTCCATAATCGTTTTTGGATATGAATGTATGTGAATGTTTTTTAGCTACAGGTATATTTTGAATTGTTTATATTGAATCATCATTGTTATTATCTTGTCTTTATTTTATAATCAAATACCCATGTAAATGTCTTTTCATTTAATTATAAGGTTGTAACATTGTTCTGGCTTAGAATTGTCATTCTAGTAGAGGTATTAAAATTTATTAGTTAAATGCATACACCAACTTTATAAATCTCGTTTATGTAGTTTATAAAAGAATTGAATAACATTTTTAAATGAAATCATGTTGTAATCTATGTTAAATAATAATTCTTTTATGTCTTTGAAACACCTTTATTTTGTCTATTAGGTAAAATGCCATTCATTTGTTGCTAAATAGCGGTTGCTATTTATTTATTCAACATAAACCAAATTTAAACCTTTTCTTTGATAAATCACATAGGGACCTATTATTTCAAAGTTGGTTTTCAGGAATTATATTTTCCCATTTTATGATTTTTTCATTGAATAGGAAAATCTTATAAATATGAATTATAAAATCAGACCTATGATAAGTTATATTAAATTTATGCTTGGCCAAGTGTTAGTATTTGCAGGTGGTTTGATTCGTTATTTTCCCATAATTTAGATGTGTGTTTGTGGTGGTTTGTGTTATTTGCGTGCTTTTTTTTAATATTTTCTAAAGAGTACATATCTTTGTTTAATCCTTTAATTTGTTAATTTCTAAAAAAAATAGATCTTTTTTTGAGATTTGTCGAGTAAACCTTTGTAAATTTGTACATTTCTATACATTAGTGTTTATACTTATTCTTGGATTAGTTTAGTGTCCTATATCTAGTTAAGTCATTGTCTTTGTTAAATTATATTGTTTTTCCTTTTTTACACCCTTTTCAGTACCATGTTTGTTTTTTCTCAATTATAACTTAGTTTCAAGGTCAGTTTAAGTCTATAGCAGGGTGGGAACATACTACCTAGCACACCCAAGGTTTAGTTACTTTCATATCTACACCAAAAGTCGCTAAGTTTCCACAAATGTCTCGGGGAAATAGCCTCAGAGTATTTTGTTTTTTCCAAAGGATCAACCCAGGCATGAAATACCTAGAAAAAGTGTAGTTATCAAAGTTAGGACCTTATACCAATTTCTTTTAAATTTGGTTGTCAATCCCGAGTCCATCCTATGCATGTTAAAACTGTCCTTGTAATAGTGAGTGTTCCTAGATTAGGTTTGGGTATATTAGAATTAGTTATTTTAGATTATATTAGTGTAAATAAGCCAACAGAGACATGAAACCTGTCAAATACAACTACCCCAAAATGACTAGGGGTTTCCAAACACCCCCGGTTTGGGTTGTCACTCCCTTGTTAACCGCGGGGCATATTTCTCAGTCAATAGAATGATATAGATACATCTCACAAAGTTCCTCTCAAGATGTTAGGTATTATCTTAAATTTTTGAATCCTGATTGGTTTTTTTTGTAAAGCTACAAAGTTCTATTAATTTACGAAAAAAAGATATACAAAAGAAACCCTGACCAGAGGAGGTATCAGGTGGTGAAGCCACCACCCAAGCCTCTAAAAATCGGAGGGCCGTCTGAGAAAAAAAGAGATGAAACTGTTTAAGACAGTAGGACTATCATAGTAGCCAATGTTCGAAATAATTACAGGGTTCATTTTAAAAAATACACAGAGAGATAACCAAACTAGATAACGATGGAAAAACACCTGAAACTGCAGTTCGTATTAGCGGACGCTCTGAGCATGCTTCAAGAGGGGGGTTTTCCTCAATGATGGGGAATCCCCATCCTTCTTCCCACAAAATGATGGTCGTGGTAGCCAAAGCAGTTTGATGCAGCTCAGTGTTTTGTCTATCAACATCCTTCATTCGTTTGAACAAAAGCTCCACGATCAAAGGAATGGGGAAGGGAGGGGCCTGTGGAGAAAGAACCTTGCTAGCATCCCATGACCTTTCCCCAGTAGCACTCCCACTACCCCCATCCCCGAGGCAAAAATTCCATGCTTTACCTACCATATAGTTCCATGCAAATGTGTTGTCCAGGGTAGTGAGATGAGTGTCCATTTCCACCATTTTATATTTAACAACAAGAACAATATCGTGATCATCTGACCAATTATTCAGCATGTCTTCCACAAGGTTACCCAACATGTTTTTAAAAATCCAGTAATGGTTAATTTGGCTACCGCCATGCCCATAAGCGAGCCGCTGCTTGAGGACCCTTCCTTCCCAGTCTTCAATAAGGATGTAGACTGGTTTGGAAATGTGGTGTTCATACCCCTCTTCCACCTGCAAACTAAACTCTTTCAAATTTTCCCCTACCCATGATGGCACGTCACAAAGTTCACCATTGCCTAGACATGTTTAGCCAAAGGCGCGCCAGAGAGGGCCAAACTATGCACAGAAAGAGAGTGGGGTGGTGGGAGCTTCCCACGTCATTGGAACCAGTGAAAGCACCACTAAAATGCACACTGCTAGACCGGGGAGGAATTCCAAACAAAATTGAACAAGCACCACCCTGAGGCTGAAACAAAGAAGTGTTGAACCCAGCGAAAACAATGAACCAAAAAACCATGGCGAAGAGCTTCAAATCACCACCCATACCAAACCCTGTCCTAGTACTGGCTCACATTGAATTCATCTGCTTCGCCATGAAAGCACAGAGGAGGACAAGGTTTCACCACCCTACGTCACAGGATTGGAAGTGACAGGATGATCCTTCCGCACGCAAGAAGAAGTTGGAGAAAGCAGGATGGTGGAGTCGATAGACGTCCCAGCTGCATGCAGGCTGCCACACGGGAGGTTCTCGGATTGAGGTAGTGTGCACCAATTGTTCGTCATGCTGGAACCTGCATCCGGGGTTCGAATCTTGATTGGTGTTAATATTCCAAACTTGAATTAGGATTGAAATACATTAAATGAAAGGTGGTTTTCCATACATTTCACAAGGTAACATGTCCTTAGACTTCCCCATGTAGAGAAAAAAATAATATAGGATGCTATCAGACTCATACCATTTCCATTGTAAGGTTAAACTTCTTCCTTCATTAACATTTCAAAGAGATACTCCTATATAACTTCACTTGGGATGGTTGAAGGCATTTTGTCTGTCTTCATATGGAACCCTAGATATTTTAGTGAACATAACTTAGTCTTTCATGTCTATTGCATAAGATTTTCTACCTAAACTTGTCATCTTCCACCTACTCCTTTCAGACTTCCATATTCATGGTTTATGATTTCAGATATACTTATTCAAATTGGCAATGATGGTATGGGGTCTCTATCATACTAAACCCCTCAAATATGATCATCATAAAAAACTTAGAACCTAGGTGTACATTAGAACCTTGGTTGACAACAATGAAAACATCAATGCCAACAATGTATACATGTTTCCATATGAATTGTACTTTACATACACCTAAGCACATGATTCGAAGCTACCTAATGTGTTTATAATGGAGAAACCATAAACTAACTCAAGAGAATTAAGACTGTAAAAAATATCCATCATATTATTCACAAGATACATTTCATCTAACTCTAATCTGTATTTATTGGATTTGAACATTCCTTCTTACCTTTCTTGTATTATTTCTTGCTTCCCTTGTTTTTCCTCCCAACAAGGGCCACTTATACTTCCAATTTCAGTAAACAATACTCCAACCTAATATCTTACTACACACATTCCTACCAAATATTTGTAAAGTTTGGAAATTTTTCATCAACACAGACACCTTGGAAAAAACAACTCCAAGATGAAACAAGTACAGTTAAAGCAATGAACATCGACTCCTTATCTTCAACCATTATCCCTATGGTAGACAACTAATCTCTCAAATCTATGATCCTCACAATAAATCACTCCCTAGAACCAAAGTTGGTTACTCCACTAAGTATCCTCCTTAGAATACACACTTCCATCCCACAAGTGTACAATGCATCTCCTTTTCCTGCATCCTCAATAGGCACATCAAGTAACACTAGGATTTCCAAAATCCACCAAACCCTAGTATTCTCCTCCCACAAGAGATACAAGATAGGATTCTTATTTTTCTCCTTTAAGGATTATCACAAACCATCATCCTCTTTTCTTCGTAGGATAAAACCCTAACCATAGATATTCCCTTGGAACTTCTCTAAGAATTTACAATCTAAAAGTGGAGAAAATATACATGAAGAAGAGTATAAGAGAGATCAATCTTCTCCACTCCTCACATCTCTAACACAAGTGTTGTGAATGAAAATGAATGAAAAAACTGTGTTTAATTTAGAAAAACTTCAGGATCTTCAGGATGGAATGAACCTCACTATGAAAGAAGGTTGAAGGAGGAAGAAGAAATTCAGTTTACAATGATCAAACAATCATGGTGAAAATGAACAGTTAAGAGGCGAAAATTGGACAGCATAACATTACTCTCATAATCATTAATTTGTGTGTAATACAATGATGATACAAAAAGGAGTATTTGAATCCACTAGGTGTGATTCGATTTCCATAACTTGGATTGACTCCAAATCTCATTAACTGTGGGAAAATCACCACTAGAGGCTCACTAGTTTAACTTGGGACAACTAAATCAATTCACAATTAGTTAACTGATCAAGGTAGGTAGGAAAAGGTGCCTAAACTCCTTAATTCATGCAAATGTGGTGCTATACTAACTGGAGATAAACTAATAGATGCCCATTGGAGGATAACTCAACATAGACTAGGGTGAACTCATGATGTGACTCCCATGGCTCAGTGTGGCTTCCTAAATTATAGATATTGGCCTCTGGAGCTCCTAAACTTATGCAAAATGGTACACTTAGTTGTAGGAGGGTCCCATATGAGTTCCCATATGGTATTCTCTTGGTCAAAATTTGTATGAATGGATTTTCTTTCAATAATCCTGGCTTTACGTCGTGCTTCCTCCATGGTAGAGATGTTATGTAACTCTAGTGCATCACGCATGTGTTTTTTTAGACCGTGTATGTAGGTTGTTAGTCGTTGGTCATTTTTTAACTCTAGAACTCGAGTTGACAACGCTTCCCATTCACAGGTGTACTCATCGACACTGCTTTTTTGTTGTAACATTGTGATTTTGGAAAAGAAGTCTTTTTCTTCAATGCCTTGGAATCTTTTAATGAGGTCATTCTTGAAGTTCACCCAGTTGTGAGAACATATTTTTGTAGTACTCTTCCAACGTAAGTACCAGTTGTAAGCGTTTCCTTCTAGATGCATGGAGGCATATTTAATTTTCTTACCTTTGTAATGGATGTTGTGGATGTCTAGGTATTCCTCAGCTTTGTTAATCCATGATAGGCACTATTGTTTGTCCCCATTGTATTTGGTTAACTCGACCTTCACCCATATTTGGCATCCTTGTGTATATGAGGCCAAGGATGACATGTTGAATAGAGGATCCGGTTGCTCTGGTGTTTTGGGAGATTTTGGTTGTAGATCATTTGATATTTGTAGTATGTCCAAGATGGTGATTAAAATTGCGTGATTTTTCTTTTGGTCTTCTTGGAGAGTGAGGACGGTATTCTCTATTCGTGACATGAATTATCTCCATTTTGATGTCAAATCGTCACTGGTTTGTTTGATCTTTGCATGGGGGTCGTCATAGTTCTTGTTAATATTCTCATTGATTTGATCCAGCTAAGCAATAAAGTCACCCATTGATCTGGTGATTACTGGAATCTTCTCAGTACTAAACGTGGATTTATTTTTGTTCGTTGTGTGATGCCAGCCTGCCACATTTTTTTTTCATTTTAAGTAATAATAATAATATATATATTTTTATTAATTAATAATAATATTAATAAGTAATAATGTTAATAAATATTATTAATATTACAATTATTATTATTAAAAAAAATGTTTAACCAACCATCACGTGGAGTAATGGAGGGCGGTGGGAGGGAAGTGTTGAGTGATGGAGAGCGGCGAGAGGGAGGCGGGACATGAGGGTGGGAGACAGGGATAATTTTAGGGGCGAATTTTAGCCCAATGGGCTATTTTCCATGTTTTTCTCCCAAAAAACATTTACCATTTTGCATTTTTTGAAGCCCTGTTTCGCCCAATTTTGATGGGGCAAAATTTTTTCACCCTGAAAATTGCCAAATTATTATATAAACTATATGAAATACTTGGAAATTAAAATATTTTTTGAAAAATATTGCCAACCATTTGATAGTTTGCATTTTAAGAATTGGTAATATTCGCCAACATTTATACACTTTTAAATAAGTATGGTTCCTTAAAATCATCCCTGGTGGGAGAAACAGAGGGTGGTTAGCGGTACCAGATTGGACATGGGAGAATAGAGATGGTGATGGAGTGGCAAGAAGCATGGGAGAAGGAGCATGGAATGGAGTGGAGCAGTGATGGGGAGAGAGGGATATGGCGATGGAGTGGAGCAGTGATGGGGAGAAAGGGAGATGGCGATGGAGTTGCAGGAAGCATGGGAGAAGGGGCATGGAAGCTGCACTGGGAATGGTAGGGAGATGGGATGTAGATGGAGAGGGGAGCAAGATGGAGGCTGCGGTGGGCAGTGGAGTGGGGAGAGGGGTCGATGTGGATGGGGAGAGACAACAAAGAAATGCGTTGGAGTAGGGGAAGATTACGCAAGAGGGAGAAGCATGTAGGTGTAGGAGCGCGAAGGCTAGGAGGGCATATGGGAGTGGTGGAAAGCCAAATTTGGAGTGGAAGGTGGTGGTATGGTGCCGAGAGCCGAGAGGATTTGATACCAATGGAAGAACAAAGTGGGCGTCGAATGAACATAATGTAGAAAAATGTATAAAATGTAATGTAGGAGATGAATAATTATTACAATTGTTTGGGCTTAAATAAGCTCGTATTGCACCTTTTCACCAAAGGGCATGACTATAATAATAAATTAATATTAATTTATTATTATTTTATTGTTACAAATTAATATTAATTTATTATTATTTTATTGGTACAATGATGCTTTGAAATCGGTCATATGGAATATATTGAGCAAATCTCCTATGTATATGGATTGAGTAATCATGATCCCCGAAGATTGTTTATTCACTTCAAGGCCAATAAACTGCCTTATCATCCCTAGATCTATCATGGAGAATGCCTAACTCAAAGCTAACTTGATATCCCTCAATCCAACAATTGAGCCACTAGTAATGAGAAAGTCATCCACATACAATACAATCAACAATAAGCAACCTGCCTTTTGCTGCATGTAGACATTGCAGTCATATTTGCAACTTTTGAACTTCTGTGACAGTAAGAAGGCATCCATATTGGCATACCATGCCCTTGGGTCTTTCTTGAGCCCATACAAATATTTCCTTAGTTTGAAAACCAAGGAGGAATAATCAGTGTACCCCTTAGGTTGTCTCATGTAGATCTCTTCTTCCAGGTCACCATGGAGGAAGGAACACTTCACATCCATATGATGTACCTCCCACTTCTTTTAAGATGCAATGGCCAAAACTAGTCTTATGGAATCCATTCTTTCAATATGAGGGAATGTTTCATTGTAGTCCAACCCATGAACTTTTGAATACCCCTTTGCAACTATCCAAGCCTTTTACTTGGTAGTGGATCCATCTACTACTAGTTTGGTCTTATAGATCCATTTGCACTGAGCTAGATTTCTCCTAGGGGTAAGGAGACAAGATTCCAAGTATGGTTTTCTTGTAGCGAATCATATTCATCATCCATGGTTTCCTGCCATCTTAGATAATGGAAAGCTTATTTGTAGGACTGTGGATCAGAACCCAACATCATGAAGCACCTCTGTGGGAGAAGTGGATCTGTATGGCAGAGTGCAAGGTTTTCATCGTAAAATTGAGTTCTTGTTCTTCTTCTATCAGATGGATTCCCATTACTGTTCCCAATAGATTCAATGAGTTTTTGGGCCCATTTAGGCCTTGGATTGGGAGCAGGTGCTAGATTTGGATCTGGATTTGCTTGAGTGTCATTCTCTTTATCAATATCTTGGTCATCTTGATCCTCATCTTTGGAATCTGAATATGAAATATTAGTTGACACATCATAATATGCAAATGGATTTGATTGAGTAATTATACATTCCTCTTCAGTTGTATGTAGATCATGCAATGGATCTTCATTGAAATGGACACTTCGCTCTATGAATCATCTTCTGGTTGCAATATCTGTCATTTTTTAAGCTTTTGCATCATCTACTTATCCCAATAGTATGCATTGACTAATTTGAGGTTGGAAGGCTTTCCTCTTGTCAAATGGAATTATGGCCCATGCTTTGGAGCCAAAAACCCTCATATGTGAGACATTGGGCTTATGTCCCATCAATGCTTTGAATGGAGTGACCTCAACCACTGACTTGTGAGGCACTCTATTCTTGATGTACAAAGCACCGTTCATTGCTTTAGGCCACATATATGATGGAATATTTACTACTTCAAGAAGGCATGTAGCCATCTCTTTCAAAGATATTTTCTTCCTCTCATCTACACAATTTTGTTGTGGTGTGTATGGGACTGAGTGTTGCATTTGAATACCTCTTGAAGCACACAAATACTGGAATTCTCTTTTAATTTACTCTACTCCATTATCATATCTGAGTGCTTTGATATTCTTCCCAAGATTGTTCTCAGCCAAGGCTTTGAAAATTTTAAAGGTTTCAAACACCCCAAACTTGTGTTTAAGGAAGTAGATCAAACAATACCTTGAGTAGTCATCAATGAAGGTCGAAAATTATTTGGATCGATTCATGTATGTTGTAGGCATTGGTTCAAAGACATCACTGTGAACCAAATCAAGTGTAGAGGCATATGTTCTTTCCTTCCCAGCTTCATACCTTCACTTTGGATGTTTACCTACCAAGCAACCATTCTAGACACATTCAGAGGACTTGATGAGAGGCAATCCCTTAACCATCTCTTCATTGTACAACTGCTAGAAATATTTTAAATTCAAATGGCCAAATATTTCATGCCAAATCCTACTTGTATCATTAGCATGAGTCAATGGGGAACTTGGATATGAGTTAGGAATAAAATGAGAAAATTCATATGCCTTGAAGGTATGATTTGCAGCTCCTTTTGCTATCATATTCCTCATATATATTTCTGAGATATCCAATGAGTCAGGATAGAATGTGACTCGCTTGGGTGAGCTAGTATGGGTCATTTGGTATACATGAAAGAAATTTATTTCCAGGGAGGGAACATATAGGACATTCTTGAACACTCCATGCTCAAATTTGATTGAACCTTTCCCAACAGCTGGGATTTGAGAATCATCTCCCATGTGAATTCTTGGACCACCAGAGATATCCAAAGAAGAGAATGATTCTTTGGAGGAAACCATGTGGTTGGAGGCTCCATAATCAATGAGAAAAAAATGTGACTGAGAAAATCCTGGCTTCAGTGCATGGCACTTCTCATGATCTTCAATCTTGTTTCTAGGATCAGGCTTCCTTGCACCTTTAGGAAGGGAAATATTGTTATATTCAAGAATTCTAGACATTTGGTCTATGGTTTTCTTCATACATAAGTTCTCTAGATGATTCCCTCTCTCACACTTGTCCTTGTTAAAATCTGTGTGTTTGTCCTTCTTGGAACCTGAGGCTCCTTTTGAAGGATTTTGCTTCTCCTTAGGCTTAAAATCAATGTTCTTATTTTCTTTGCCTTTCTGCTTCCCCTTTGCTTTTACATTCTTAGTCTCCCTAGCTAAGAGAGCCTGGTTTTTAGGGGCTTTGAGGGCTCCCATCTGTATAAGCTTATCTTGTTCCCGAATTAGATATTTTGTGAAGGAATTGAGAGATGGAATCCACCAATTAGGAGTTATCAATATCCCAGAATAAAAGGTAGATATGAAAACTAAGAATTCTAGGCCAAGTTTGCTCAAAATAGAGAGCACCAATTATTCATCCTTCTTTTCAATCCCACACTGCTTGCACTGCATGGCCAAGGATTTGAACTTGGTGAAGAATTATTGAATGGTTTTGATTTTGCTAGGATGAAGAGCAACTTCAAAACCATTCACTACAGACTACATGTCCTATTCAATTAGTTAGCTATTGACTACATGATTTCATGGTTGGTTAGCCTAGAGGCTACGATAGTTCACTTCATTTTTCATGAGTGTGTCTCTAGATATCTTTAGACCACTACTATGGCGCATGAGTGAAGTAGAATATATCATGTAGTTTGTACACTCGTTGAGAATAACATTTTTTATTTCTCTCAAGCTTGTCTCTCTTCTATTCTCTCTCTTGCAAGCTTTGTGTGATATTTCTACAAGCTAGATCCACTATGCAAAATCTTATAAGGTATCAGATCCGGGTCGCTAGGAGGAAGGCGCATAGGTGTCAAATAAGAAGATGTTTAGAAGGGAATTTTTGTTGGAAGGAAAAATGTGAGAACCCATTTGTTCAAAAAGGGATGCTTACTTTAGAGAGGTGCCACGACCTCCAAAAAACGTTTTAGAGATCCTACCATAGATTTTCTGAAATATTTTCCGTGATCTCAAATGAGTATTTTAAGGAATTTTATTTGAGTATATAGTTTGGGAGATATCTTCATTTGAATCTTAGAGGTATTTTTGTGGTCGTGCGCACCTGCAATTTCAGGCTGCAATTTCTCACTCCACGGAACATATCATAGGGCCTACTATATATTTTTTGAATGAATTTCCGATGATCTCAAATGGGGTTTCCCCAGAATTTTATTTGAGTCTCTCATTTCATAGATATATTCAGTTGAATCTTGAAGCTATTTAAATAATCTGTGGGTGCACATCATTAACTTCATTCTAAGATTTCTCACTCTACAGAAAATTTAATAGGGCCTACCATATCTATTTTGAATGATCATTATGTGATCTCAAAAGGGTCTTCAACAGAATTTCATTGTATTACTTGTAGCTAAATTTATGATTCAATGAGAAGTAAGATTTCCATTGGCTCATAAATCACGTTTTTACATTTGTTTTGTAGCAACACATTTTGTTCAAAATGAGGGAAAATTTTTGCAATTGAAGCAAAAGATATTCTCATCTCCAATCTTCGCAGCCTTAATTAAAAAACTCATCGAAGAAATGATCAAACTTTGAGGTGAACATGAGAATATCAAGACTGATTTTCAAAGTGCATATGCAATGATGGTTTCAACAACAGGTCTGCAAAACAACTATGATGAGATGGAGGAGAAATTAAATCTTCGCATTGAGAAGCTTCCAATGTGTTAGCACTTAGAATGTACCTAAGGTTGTGGAAGGTAAATCCCAAGGTAACAACAACAACTTTAAGAGAGGGAGATGGATTCTTAATTTCTAGAGAGGGATCTCTCACAGTTTTTTAACAGGGCCATATGTCAAAAGAAAACAAAATTCATATTCAGTTTGTGGTTGAAACAAGGAAAGCATAAATTGGGCTATGGATTCACAAATATTCATTAATTACAGAACAATTTGCAAGTGAATATCTACAAAGGCAAGGTAGCACTTGGTTACAGTCAAATAGCAGTTTGTCTGGTGATAAAGAAAGAACGAGACAATCTATCAACACAGAGCACCTAAGAGATGAATTATGCATCAATTTTGGAAGGAAGGCTTGGTGAATACCGGAAGCAATAGATAGAGAATAACAATATGAATTGTGAGCTATTATACACTTATTCCAAATATTAAGAACACATAATGGTGAGTTTAATAGGAAAAACATAAACATGGGAAAGGAGATAACAGACTGTAACTACGAAATACACAGGAATATTTGCAATAACAAACCATCGCTCAGCTCTAATATTTTATTAGCAATAGATCACACTGCATAACATAAAATTCTCATGGGTTCCAACCCTGTATACCTTTATTGAGGGCATATTTATAGCTTCAGAGGCTCTTGAGACCAACCTCGAAACATAGAAAAAAAAATTGCAGAATGAGACTGAAAATATTAACAAAATGCTGATTTGGAAGATCCACCATGATCATAAACCAAACATACAAGCACGCGGAAACGCACATGATGGATCGGTTTGAGAATTTGGATAACAAGGACTTAGGCTCGCTTGCTAATAATGACATTCAAATCTCCTTTGAGAAACCTGTAACAATTTTATTCATGCCCACATCTTTACTAGTGAAATCATTTCTAGACCATAGATCTGCCTCTGTTTAGATCTTGACCATTCAATCTCGCTCCATCGCACTCCATGTAGTGACTTTCATGGCTCTGATTTCTGAGTGCGATATCTAATAGGGAGAATACACATCATTCACAAATGTTTCTCATCGTGCGGATGCTCCTCTGAATTTCAGCATGCATAATATACCGACAAAATCAATATCCACCATTGATTTGAGATCAAGGGTGATCTAAGCCGTTGAAAGCTGTGAGGCCTACCTATTTCCGCATATCAGGAAGTCTTCTTACCTTGTGCACATGTTTCTCTTTTCCACACTGTCGAACTCGGACAGAAAATTTCCCCGCCATTGATTTGAGGTCTGCGGAAAGCGCAAAGCGAGCTTCTACTTTTCATCGACCAAAATCTTGTGTCTTCCTCTTTTTGATGTTTTCCTTTCCGCCCTTTTATTTTCGTAACGCCAATCTTGTGCGACATCTCCCTGAACCGTAGATCTCAGGGATCTTGAAAATTGGAGTTTAAATTTTTACAACCAAATCCTTAGGTTTTCTACCTTTCAATCTCCGCTCCTCTACTCTCTTCCAGACCGTTGATCTTTGGAAAAAGTTTTTTGGACTGTCAATCTAGAAGATCACGAAATGCAGAACTATGACTTTTCACGATAAAATTCCTAAGTTTTCTTCTTTTTGGTCTCCGCCCTCTATTCTTTTCCAAGTCGTTGATCTCTGGAGAAAACAATCTAAGCCGACGGCTCTGGATCACAGAAATAAAAAATTGGGTTTTCCAAGTTTTGCAACCTGAAACTTTACCCTTTCTGCTTCTTCCCTTTGTTACTTTCAAAGCCGTTGATCTATGTGGAAGTTCTTCTTGACCGTCGGATCTCGGACTACAAAAGTTGAGAATTGGGATTCTAACTTTCAAAATCAAACTTACCTTTTCTGCTTTTTCCTTTCCACTGGAACGTTGATCTTGGGAAGAAAATTTCCAGGCCGTTGGATCCCAAACTGCAGGGGGCGAAGGTTGGGTTTTATCACTGTTTATACCCCAAACTTGATTTTTCCGCCTTTCCACTCCCGATTTGGCCTTGGTGGAAATGAGTTTTGGCCTTTGATATTCTTTGTTGCGCATCCCAACTGTCGATTCCCTATTATCATTCAACTAAGGGTGGATTCCTTCATTTACATGCATTTCAAGGTCAAAAATTATAATTTCTTAGGTATTTTTGCATTTAGAATCTAGAAATGTTCCTTCAAACATACGTATACCTTCATCAACATTCTTTAAGGTATTATGTTATGAAAATTTACAAACCTTATTGCTCCCTTTAATGCCCAAATCCTTTACCAATTACTTAACCCAAAAATGGTGTTGATAGCTGGCACCAACTCAAGATGATATCCTCCCTGTGAGGTAGCAAAGAACCCCGTAGACCAAGTTCCGAATCCATTGGGATGTTCCCAACATATCATACCTCAAGTTTTTTTTTTTTTCTATAAGTGAAAATAAAGAAAAATAGAAACATGGATACCCCTCTAGATCTTAGGGCCTTGTCTTCAGGCTTAAAATCCTTTGGCTCACCATTTGTACTGTTTAAAAAGAAAATAAATATATACAACTATGATACAAAAATTACCTTCTCCCTCAAGACAAGTAATGTTTGAGAAACCTTCCATTGACTGGACCTCCTTTCAGCAAAGATCCATCCTGATGCTGTAGAATGAATGCATTCTCACCTCTGTATGTTGCAATGATATAAGGACCTACCCACATGTGATCAAACTTCCCATGTTTATCTTCCTTAGGCACATCCCACATCAAAACTAAATCATTAATATGGAATTTTTCTTCCTTTACCTTCCTATCAAAAGTGTTCTTCATCTTTTCTTGATGTATCTACACTTTACCATAGACTTTGTCCCTCAACTCATTCAATTCTATGATCTGATTTATTCTTCTTTGCACATGATTTGGTTCATCCTATTGTTCCTGCAATAAATTCATGACTGGCACTCCCAAAGATGCTCGAAAATCACCTCAGCTCCATATACTAATTGGAATGGTGACATTCCCATTGCCCTTTTTGTGTTGATTCTGTCATCCCACAAAGCATATTTTAGCTTTGTATGCCAAGCTTTTTTGTTATCCTACAACAACTTCTTAATGATTCTCACTATACTTTTGTTTGAAGATTCAACCATTTCATTACCCTGTGGGTAGTATGCAGTGGAATGGTTGAGACTAATATGATACTTATGACACAAACTTATCATTTGCTTAGATTTAAAAGTAGGAGCATTACCTGCCACAATCCTTTTGGGACAACCAAATCTAGCCAAGATATTCTCTTCTAGAAAATCCATAATTGCTGTCTCTATAACCCTTCTTGTAGGTATTTCTTCAATCTACTTAGTGAAGTAGACAGTTGCTATTAAGATCCATCTATGTTTTTCTGAAGAATTATGATTTATTTCCCCAATAAAATCCAGTCCCCAGTGCTGAAAAGGTGCTTCTACTGATATTGGATTGAGAGGGAGTGGGACCACTTTACTCTTACCATCAAAGACTTGGCATTGGTGGCATGTAGTAGTCTCCTTGTAAACATATGAAAAACATTGAGGGCTAGTAAAACCCAGCTCTTAGAATCTTGTTTACTGTTACCTTCCATGAATGATGTCCACCACAGTATCCCTTGTGAAATTCCTTCATATTGTGCTTAGCTTCATTCTCCAAGAGGCAATTGAGTAAAATTACACCAGGATCTTTCCAATAAAGGTATTGGTTCAGAATGTAAAACTTGGCATATTTCAACTTTACTGACCTTGCTCTAGTTTTTCTTAACCCTGCAGGAGCCTGTAAATTTTGCAACACATACACGATATCAAAATTTCATGGAGATACAGAGAAATTAGGAATTACCCGCACCTCTGTGTCAAGCTGATTTGAATGACTGGTCAGAAAATTTAGCTACAATGATTCACAGTTGGAATTTGTCGTCATATTTGCAATTCCTTGTCCTTTGATAAGCTTGGTGGGCTTAATTTTAATGTCATATTCCAGTATCACAACAATCCATTTTTCTCCTTTTCCCTTTGGATATAGCTATGTGAGGATGACCTTCACCACATTACTAGGAACATAAGCAATGAAATGTGAATGAAGAACATAAACTCTAAAATATTTCAAAGATTTAATCAGGGTATATGCTTGTTTTTCCATGATGTCATACTTCAATTCTCCATATCTTAACATGTTACTAAAGAAGGATATAGGCTGTTCAACATTCTGACTGTTCTTCTGTAACAATACTCTAGCAATAGTGTGATCAGAAGCATAAGAAAAGATATAAAATCTTTGCTAAAATATGGACTTCCCAGAACTAGTGCTTCTATGATAGCTTGCTTAATATCTTTGAAAGATATCCTTGCATCTATTGTCCATTTTATCTCATGGTCCCTTTTCAGCATGTTAGTGATATTCATTAATATCTCGACAAAACTGGGAATAAACCTTCTCAAAAAATTACATGTCCAATGAAAGATTGCACTTCCTATTTGCTTATTGGCTCCTCAACTTTCAAGATTGCACTGATTCTCTCTGGATCAATATTTATACCATCCTTTGATCATGTGCCCTAGCAATTTCCATTCCTCCAATGCAAAATTTTATTTTCTGGGGTTTAATGATATTCCATACCTTTTACACTTTAGAAAAACTCTCTCCCAATGTTTAATATGCTCTCTATCAGATCTTGACTACACAATGATGACATCCATGTAGACAACAACAAATTTATCCTTTTCCTCCTCAAAATCAATGTCCATGGAACGTTGGAAAGTGGCCCATGCATTCATTAAACCAAAAGACATTTTGGCATATATAAATGTGCCCCATGGTGTAGAGAAGGAAGTATTTTCTTGATCCTCAGGAAACACTTTGATCTGATTGTATCCTGAGAAACTATCCATAGTTGAAATCCTTTCAGATCTCTCCACTTTCTGCAAAATATGTTCCATTTTTGGCAAAGGGTAATTATACTTCAAATTGGGGATAATTCTAGGGGTGAATTATAGCCCAAGGGAGAAATTAGGAGGTTTCAAATTTTTTAATGGGTGAATTTTGTATATTAAATTGAATTTGAAAAATAAAATTAATCGCCCGTTATTTATTAACAAAATCATGTCTCACATCGATTTCTCCCTTTAGTAGTTCTGCATAGAAATGACATTCACCCCCGATTTTTGCTTAGGAATCTCAAATTCGCTCCCTGATTTCCATGAAATTTTGGAAAAATGTGGCATTCGCCCCCCAATTTCCATGAGATTTGGGAAAAATGTGGCATTTTCCCCCTTATTTCCATGAGATTTATGTATACTATGGAATTCACCCCCAATTTCCATGAGATTGATGCATACACTGTCATTCATCCCCGATTTCGACAAGATTTATGCATTGTGGTATTTTCCTACATATCTAGTAGTTGGCCCTTATATAATCCCCACGATGCATCCATCTGGAACTGTCATGAACGACTTGTTATTTCAACACAAGAACCAAGGATTTTGATGTTTATAGATACTTAAAGTCTGGGACTTGAGGTTCAAGATTAGGGAATTTACACATTGGATCAACATTTGGAATTTTCTCCCTATCTCAGTGTTCCCTAGAGACAATGCCTGTAGTGGGTACACCATACAAAGGTATGTTATTTTATTTCTCATTTGAAAACATTGTATTCATCCAAACCATAAGATGAATTATGTTGGTTTCTCTTTGAGCAAGTTTTATCGTTGTCAGAAGGAAAATAATTTCTTTGGTAGTGTTGTGTGCAAGTATTGTTGGGCCAGAAAAAGTGTATAAGGAAGAATCCGCCATGCAAACGAAAGAGGAAAAGCGGGAGCATGACAGAGGAAAAGCAGGTAAAGGAAGAAGCACGATGCACAGAGTAGAGGAAGCTATGATAAGGATTAGTGCGATGGGGAAAAACACATCTAGATTCGGTGGAAAAGGCAGGTAGAAGAGTGAAAGTGGAATAGGTGCAAGTCAAGGAAGAGGGCATAAGGACAAACCTGCAGAAGACTAAAGGATATTTTTTCTGGCTATTTATGACCTGTAAGATAGACTGAAAGAGGTTTTCGTGGCTAGTTAAGGATGGGGTTAATGTAATGCAGGACTTTTGTGTCCAGTTTGGCATGTCATCAATGTAATCACAGATATTTTGTAGCTACTTGTGTCTGTAATAACTAACTTGTAATCAGTTGACCCTACGCGGTCTTGTAAATACTATAAATAGGAGGAACCCGTTCTGTATAAGGGTTTGTAAGTTAGAACCAGTTAGATTTTATTAGATCCAGTTAGCTTCAGCATTGTGACTCAGAAGAGGAGTCTAGTAGAAGTAGAAGGCTGTTGAGTCATGGATCTGCAGCTAAGTGCACAGATCATTTTTAGGAGTAAATGTAGCTGAGTGTGCAGATAGTAAAATAGAAGAGTCGATCTAGGCTATGTGCGGATCAGTAGGAGTAGGTAGAAGCAATAAAACAGAGAGCATGAGAAAAATAAGATTGAGTCAAATAGACATATCTTAAGAACAATCTGCAAGTTGTAGACTGCAAGGTGCTATATATCTTTCTCATTCCAGATGAAGAGTACCTTGGTGGTTTTTACCAAATGGTTTTCCACGTTATTTCCTGTGTTGAATGATTGAATGCTTATGTGAATGTTGAGTATTTTCTTATCCTGCATAGTTATGGTTATTGTTGAATGTATGTCACAATAGTACCAATCAGTAAATGAATGAATGAATGTTTAAAATTATTGTCGACATGTTATGTATGATCTCCTGGTTAAATCTGCTAAGTTACAATATAAGTTGCACACTTTTAATTACAAGTAAGGAATCAGCTGCACCACACATTTGTGCCATTTGTTAAGTGGTTAAGGACAAGGTTGTGTCACACATCAGCTGTGGCACATAGTTTCACCTCTGTCGCACAGTAATAGACTCTATCCCTCCATCTCTGTTGAGCACCTTGGTCCCACACCAAGGGACTATAATCCCTCGCCAACTGCAGAAACATGGTTCTGACAGTTACAAATTAATATATCAGGTGAGACTACGTCTGCCTTGCAGGTGTGGTCGACTGAGCTTGCTCTATTGGGCTGATGTCTTGTGGTGTTTTGTTGGTATTGTGTCATTTTTGAACCTTAGGTCGAGACAAGAAGGAATATTAGGCCAACAAAAGGTTCCATTGTTGGGACCCGTTAACGTTTGAGTCGAGGGAAATGTTGTGGCATCTGATAAAGAAGGAAATAAAGGATTGGATGGAGTCTAAGATGCTAGCATTTGTGGAGTCTAAGACGCTAGAGTTTGCGCAAGAAGAGAGCCCAGGATCACCGTTAAGCACAGAAAAATGGTTAGACCGGTACATTTGCAGTGATATTCACGAGATATTCTTTGCAGAGTTCCCTATTATGTTGCATGAGTGGTTGTCAAGATTGGCGACGAGGAAGACAAATTTCCAGAGAAGAGAAGCGGTCGAGTGGAGTGATTAGTTGGTTCACGAGATAACCAGTGTAAGTAACACCATATATAGAGCTGTTGATTTTTGGGCCGATAATATTTTGCAAGGGTATATTACTGAGTTTGCAGTAGAGACTATAACCTCATATAGTGAGGTTGAAAGAAATTTTTTCCAAGGACCATGAAGAATGTATTTTCTATATATCCTCACATGGATAAATATGCTAGTTTATGAGAAGGGAATCTTGCAGTTGACTAGTTGAGCCGCATATCCAAGGAGAGGGGATATGTCATGGACGATCTACAGAAAAAAGGGGAAAAGATGAGCTGAGATGTAACTAGGAAGTACAAAACCTGAACTAGAATCTTGAGTCTTAAGAAGTGGAAGAAGATTCATATCAGGAAAAAGAAGAAAGACAGAGGGAGGTCGACGAACTCCTAGTATGTTCGAAGAAATTAAGCACGACCATCAGTCGCAGATGGATGAAGGGTCTTGCGATGAAGAGGATAAATATAGCATGATTTCAGAAGGAGCAGAATAATCAGAAGAGTCTGTGGAGACACCGAGATTAGGGCATGACTACATCACACGAGGAGTATCGCCAGAGGTAAGTTCTAGAGCCTCATCTCCTGAAAGAGTTGTTAATACTGATAGTACTAGTACTCTGACTAGTATGTAGGAGGGTACACCTCCACTAAACTATTCATTAGATAAATTTAACACCAACTCAATTGCCAGGCATTATATTCGGTTACCCACAATCAATGGGAATGGAGCAGAGGATCCAGAGCAACATTGGTTCCTCTGTCAAGCTGTTTGGATGGTTCGCCTAGTTCATAATGTGGACCTAAAGAAATCAAAGATGATCATGACTTTGAGGGGTAGTGCGATGTATTGGTTTATGAAGTTCTGTGTAGTACCACCAGGAATGCCGCAGCAGACCCTTGAAGAAATACAACTCGTAATGATCTATGAGTTCAGAAAACCTAAATCTGAGTCGCAATTCACTGAGATCAAGGAGATAAAAAAATCATTGGCAGATTCAGTATGGGACTTTGACCAATGGTTTAAAACTTTGATGGCTAAAGTAAGTTTCCAAATGTTGTATGTACAACATAAAGAGTGGTTTATTGCTGCACTATTGCCACACATTTGAGTCCCATTGATGCAACAAAAGATTGAATCACAGACAACAGCGCTAGAACCAGTTATGAAGTTAGAAGCCTCACCAATCAGCGACGGTGCCACAGGAATGGTGCAAATTCAGTCACAGCTGGCTAATATGACGATACAACTTCAAGATATCAAGAAGGGCAAGGAATCCCAAGAAGAATTATGGTGTATGAAATGCAGAATGGATGGACACACCAAGGATAATTGTCTGACCTACATGAACTATATCTCATCGGGTGCACCAAACCCATTGAGTGCCCATAGACTAACCTGGTGTCACATATGCCAGACTAGAGGAAATCGTGATGAGGAATGTCTATACTTACCAAATATTGTAAGGACCCCAGCAAGCCTTTTCTGTAAATTTTGTAAGTTAGTAGGAAACGAAGAGAAGGATTGTAGGGCATACCAATTCTTGAAGGAAAAGACGGTCGACACCTACTTGATGAAGAATGATGGGAAGCCTCTGGCTGAACCAGTGCAAGCATCCTACCAGCCTATGCAATTCCCACCCAATCAGTATCAAAACCAGTATCATCCCATTGTAGGAACAATAGATCCCATATTTTATCGAAAACATGGGAGCCCCAATTTTGCATAAAAGGTAACTTTCATCAAATCCTTAAGTAGTTTTGGGGTCCTCAAAACTTTTATCATAGTTTCCATGATTTGACTTAGTTAAATTTTTGAAATTTATGCATGCTTTGTGTGTTTTTTGTGAGTTGCGGAAGACTATATTTTCTCAAAAAATTATGTCCTTCTTGCAACCTGCATCCTGCAACCCGCAATGCGGATCATGGGATCTTCAAATTTATTATTTGGGTGTTTTCAATCCCGCATCCCGCACCCCGCAAATGTGGGATGCGAGAATGGAAGTATTTTTATGAATATAGTTGGTCATCCCACAACCCACATCCCGCAATTGCGGATTTCGGATTGCAGAAAGTGATTTGTTTTATGATGTTTTTTGTGTGTTCCCAAAAACCACAACCCGCAATTTATGAGATGTGGATTGAAGGAAGAGTTAAATAAAATTTAGATATTTTTTAATCCCACATCCCGCAATTGCGAAATGCGGGTTGCGGGATGATGAATAAATTTTTGAATATCACATTTTGATTCCATACCCCGCAAGTTTTAATCCCAATCGTCCATTAATTTTAATCCGATGGTCTTAATTTGACCCGCGGAAAATCTATATATAGGATGGTATTTTATATTTTTCTTTACCATGTTTACTGTTGTGATTTACCGTGCTGCGTGAATTTTCATTGTGTTTTACCAGACATCGTCGTCACAGTCCAGGGCGATTTAAGGTTGGTTTCTTATTTGGTTTTTAGTTTAATTGCTTACTATAACTTTGTTTGAATTGGCCTTGATTTCTTTCTTTATGCTTTTAAACAGAGTTTTCCACAAATTCCAAGAATGGCACGGATTACCTGTTGCAAAATCCTTCAAAAGGACATGCTGACCAAAGACCCAAACTTTGGCATTTTCTCGGATACCAGTGGCAGAGTCACTGAAACTTACCGGATTGATTGACCTAGGGTATACTCAATTTTCAACAACGATGACTTCTCTGATATACAGAATGACTAGTTGGCCTATCAAAGAATTGGGGATTGTAGAATCCACGCCATAGCTACCAGACCTGCCGTCCTCCCTTATAATGACGCGGTCAAATGGATTGTGGAACACAAAAACCCTAAAGAAAATTCCTTCAATGATAGTTCAAGGTCGCAGTTAGATACCTTATGTCCTGAGGTCTTTATCAGAGCCTATGGCCTTAAACCGGCTAGACAAACCCTCAATGTAGAATTCGCCCAAGTTTCCAGGTTTAGGTTTAATTTTGATGAAATGTTAAAATCTTGGATGAATGAACCTGGTAAGTTCTCGCAGAGGAAAGATGACCTTTATCCTGTCACGTTATTTAGGGAACCCTATCCTTTGCTAGAAGCCATGTTATGTCGACTTTATGGTCTCCCCAATTGGTCTGTTTTTAAAGATGAATGGGCTCCAATAGCTCATCACGTCCTGACTACTGGTGAATCTTTCCCATGGGTGTCTATCTTGTCGCTGGAGCTTAAAATGACTATCCAAGATTATCAAAAGGCCACCACCCATAAGAAACCCAATTTCTTCTTTTCGGCCTTCGTCATTGATGTATTCTACACTGAGTTCCAATATCCCAATTTGGGATGGAACTGGACTTTACCAGCCCCCCCATTGCCTATTTACCATTCAGAATTGTGGGATACTAATTATGCAGTTAGGTTCTATGATATTTGTGAACACTTCCTCGGCAGCATTTATTTTTTAATCTTCAAAAAGGAAGCTCCCGCCTTCTCAGCTGAAGCCAAGGCCTTTATTGCTACAATGGGTGATTGGTATATTGGCATGTTGTTTTCATATATCAAGATTTGGGGTGGCAATACTGTTCATATGCTACCCAAGATTGTTTCTAACATATTGTTCATTGAAGAAGTTTCTTTCCAGACTATTAACGAAGGGGTTTACAAGAAACTTGTTGGCCCCAAAAGAAAAGGTTGGCCCAAATTCCCTCTAAACCTTGGATTACTGCTCATTCTAACTTCAACTTGGGCCATAGTGCTAAGTGATCATACAGTTTCCTTGAAACTTGTTTTTTCTAGAAAAGAAAATATGATCCCAAAGGATTTATGGATGCTCATTTTAAGCAGAACCATGTCAAGATTTATTATATTCATGAGGAAGTCCCTGATGACTCTATCTAATAGGGGGTAGATACCTTTTTTGAGGTCTTGGTTAGGGCCAAAAGAAAAGAAGAACAGAGTCACATCTTACAGTATCAAAAGGAACTCAAAATTAGGATTCAGAGCTACAGAGCAATGGAACTGGACCTCTTGGAAAAGGTAAGAAAGGACAGGGAAGAGCAGGAATCCCAAGCAAGAAAGGCTCTATAAGTAGTAATTGATACAAAGGGGAATAAGGGAAAATATCCTATGCAATATCTCCAAGAAGTGATACTATCTAACCAACTAAAGGTTCTGATGCATACTTCTCGATAGTCGAAGCAAAAATTGGCATAGATAACTTCTCCATTGGACAATCAAGCAACTGCAATTGCTAAGCCTATTTTTGACATTCAGGTGACTACTACAGTTACTATGGTAGGTGATGAACAAGCAGAAGTTGATGTTAATCCATTTAAGAAACATAAAACATAGGTGACTATTTCTCAAACCCCTACAATTGACCTTAATGATTCCAATGTTGAAGAAAAGGTGCATTCCTCTGTTCTTGTAACAGAAGAAGTGACTGAGCCATATAATACATTTGCAGATTTTTTTAATAATAGTTGAATGGAAGACTCTATTCCTAAATCTATTCCTATTCCTATTTCATCAACTGCAACACTCCTTCTCTCATCCATCCACACTCTTTTCACTTTTCCTGCTAGGGTCATTCCATCATCCCCATTATCCCAACTCTATCATTCTTTGACCTCACCATCTGTTTCCATCCCAGCTATCTCAGTTCAAAACCCCACACCTTCATTTACCCCTAATAAGACACATTCTTTCAATATCCCCTTGGCATTACCTTCATTCATTTTTCCATCATCAGTTTTTCCTAAGCAGGTTTCAACACCCTCAATCACTGATACTGACATCCCACTTTCCAAATTTACCATACTAGTCATTTCTTCAACCTTTTTTCCAACAATTGATCAAAGCCTCTCCTCTCCTTTCTCTACTTCACCTATCACTATGTCTATGCCACCTCCTACCATTTCTCATAGATCCTCGCTGGTTTCAATAGTAAGTGGGACTTCGTCATCTACTCATTCAGTGGATGATTTTGATGAAGATAATGTAGTCTCTCATGGGGATTACTTTTACAGTAGGTATTCAAAGGAAGTGATAAGAAAAGGAAAGAAGAGAAGTAGGGATCATGATGATGTGCCTAGACCTGTTACTAATCAGATAGTTTGGACTCAACAGTCCGGTGACCCTCAGATTGATGTTGTGGATTCAGCCACAACTTTGGTTTCTTTTACAGGTGCCAACCTTGATGCAATTCTCACACTGAACAAGGAGTTTGATAAAAGGAAAGATGAAATGAAAATACTATAGGAAGAAATAGATTAGGTCAATATATAGCATAAAATTTATGTGAAAATCATCCTCAGCAATTTTCAGCTGAAAAAGGTCAGAATTGTACTAACTTCTTGGCTTGACCTTAATGAGATGGTTGAAAATACTATGTTGATGGTATGTTGTTGATGGTATCATGGAGACATTTCGTTTTCCCAAAGTGGATCTCATTGAGAAGGCCTATTCACCAAGATTGATGATCGTGCAGGTTGAACATCGACGAGATGAAGTAAAAGAGAAAATTTAGGCACTCGATCATATTAGCATTGAAGACGTGGATCAACTAATCAGACAACCTTTGGATATTGAGGTTTTACATTTACATCTGCATATGGCACAAGTTAGCTAAAAACAAAATGGAGAATTATAAATGTGACGCTCAACTTGGTTTCGAATCAGCTAACTATCTCGACATTGAGGAATTGTTAGGGATTTGGAATAGATGGAGGGATTTTCTTGGTTATTAGTTTTATTTATATTTTTCCAATCCCAATTTGTTGGGGGATCTATTTCTTGTAATAATTATTTAAAGGATGGACTTCACATGCACTAGGGATGATTTTTTGGGAGGGAAAAATCTGGACAAGAGATTGGAGATACTCTGTTTACTTGAGGTTTTGTAGTTTTTCGCAAACTTTATATAATACAGAAACGTTATTCTTTCAGATCTCTTTCTATTTATTTGATTAATTTTCCTTAATGAATGATGATTTTTTCCTAAACAGAATACCAAAAAAACTCCTCCAGCAAGAGACCCAATTTCCACCCGTAGTCACACTCAAGTGTCTACGGCAGGGGAACGAACTGTACAAATTTCAAACGCCATCCCTGCTACCCCTTTGAACAAACAAAGAGCTCCAAGAAATAGGTACGTTATCGTATCACCTACCCTAGGGCCCATTATAGTCAAACAATTAATGAAAGGTAATTCCAATAGAATTTCCCAACTTCGACAACGGTTCACTGAGGGGAGTCTCCAAAATAACAATCTCCATGATAATAGTCAATATAACCGAGATTTAGGAGACCAGAACGTGGAAGAATATAACAATTCTTCTAGTCAACCAATGACCCCTGGACTGGATCTTGACTCATTTTCCTGAGAATCAATTACTCCTCAACACAACATTGTAGCAGGTGGACCACCACCTTCACCTCCTTCCTCTTCATCTTCCTCATACAAATCGCCAGATTTTGAACCTTCTACCTCATAAGAAGAATTTATTCCCAAACCTGACGAATGATCCAATAGACCCTGGCTAGATGAGGATGTTGTGTATGTCTAAGGTGATCAGTATAGGTTTCCTAAAAACCCTAAAAGGTGGCTTCCGAAGTATAATCCAAATGACAAAATTCATGTGGAATACCACATTAAGATGTTTATGCAGGACATTAGGATTAGAAATGTAATACATGAATATGTAGTCTGCATATTATTCCCTTATACTTTTGAGGGAAAAGCTTCTACATGGTATTTTCCCTTAGAATCCAGTTCTATCCCATCATGGGACATGTTCTTAGAACTATTCACTCAGAAATTTGGGGATGATAAGACCCCATAGGATTTAGTTATAGATATTTATTCAATGAAGACCAAAGGGAAAGAAAGGGTGAAATATTACAACCAGAGGTTTTCATATTTGAAAAACAAAATTCCTACCACTATCCTCCCTGTTGAGGAATTATTGGTGGCCTATTATATCAAGGGTCTTTCGACTCAAATAGCCATGTGGGTCAGAAAGGCCCACAAAGAAACCTTACAGGAGCCTTTATATGAATCCATACAACTAGAAAAGGACATGTTCTACCTTAAGGACAACCCTGACTCATGAGCTGAACACTCATCCACCTCTCGTAAGAAAATTGAAAACTTTCCTAAAACTACTACTATAAGCCAAGATCCTTTCAATATGAATGACATGAATAATATCCTACAAAATATGTCAAATGAGATGGTAGATTTAAAGAACAATAATAATGAAAATCAACCCAATAATAGAGGTTTTGTAAGGCCACCTTTCAGGCGACCTAATCAACCTCCTCGAAATCCACCACCTCCCAATCCCAGTGAAGGATTCACTTCAAAATAAATATTCTCTGTTTTGAAACCCCTGGATACCAGAACACAAGACACCCTAAATCTTCTGATGATCGAACAAATTAAGATTCACAAACACCCCAAGAAGAAGAAGAAGAGGACCAACAAGTCAATGCTGTAAGTTTATTTTCCGAAGAAGAGGAAGAAGAACCTGATACAATTTTCAATATACAACATACTCACAACACTAGATCTAAAGGACCACCTCTGCAGGAACCATCGCCTACAACATTGGTTCCCAACAAAGGTAAGTACCAACCGCAAAAATATAATGTCATTCCTGAGCCTGATTAAAATTTGGCTGAGGATTTAAGAAGAGTCAAGGCCAATATCTTATTATTTGATCCACTCAAAATCCCTTCTATAAGGGATTCCCTTCCCAAGAGCATGATCATCAAGAAACCAAAGGAAGCTTAAAATAATAACCTTGACTCTTCTCCCAGGCCAAATAACTAGAAGCCTGGAAGTAAGGGGATCCCTTCTTTCCTACTTACTTTTGATATCTTCAACAGGAATGTACACAACTGCATGATAGATTCAGACGCCTCATAAAATGCGATGCATCTTCCTGTCTATAAGAGGTTAAATGCTACTTAGGAACCTTTCCCCATCCAAATTGTTCAGTTGGACAGGTCTAAAGTTAAAGTAGTAGGAAGGCTGAGAAATGTTCTTCTAAGGTTGTCTCCAGATCCCAGAATTCATCACACCATTGACACCGTGATCACAGACATCCCAGAAACTTATGGAATGTGGTTAAGTAGAGAATGGTTTGAAAATATGAAATCCTACTTTGCCACCGATTAGTCTCACCTGTGGTTACCCCTAAATGGACAACCCAATAAACTCAAGGTTAATAGGGAACCATTCATGAAACAAATAGTGACTAATCTTAATGGCTCCAATGAATTTGTCTCTTACTTTAGTGATAACATTGAACACTTCACATTCGACACATTCTTTGGATATCTGCTTGCTGATATTTCACCAGTAGAGAATGTACAGAAATAGTCCCAAATCGCTCATGTTACTTCTGTACTATTCTCTGGTACCATTGTGCATAATGCATTTAATGTAAATACTAATTTTAGAATTGACCCTTTTATTTGGACTTTAGTTTTTGATGGCTCTAGGTCTAAATATGGAGCTGGTGCAGTTTGTGTCCTCATTGATCCAAACAGAACCAAAACAATTATTGCATGTAGATTGGAGTTTGAGTGCACCAACAACGTAGTTGAGTACGAGGCACTGGTCCAAGGACTCAGAAAATCCATTGACATGGGTGTAAAGGTAATTTAATGCGTAGGAGATTATAAGATTATAGTAAAGCAGGTGAGAAACCTAATACATTGCCTATCTCCTCGTTTGATCAATTATTAGAAGTTGGTCAAAGACCTTAGTAACTCTTTTCTAGCATTCAATATCAAATCGGTCCCTAGATCACAGAATTTCGATGCTGATATTTTGGCCAACACTACATCTAGGTTGATCCCTCCTAATGGTTTATCTCCACAAATGTTTTCAATTGAGCTGATGTACATGCTTTCCATTCCAGATAATGTCACAAATTGGAAAGTATTCGATGACGAACAACAGATACTGGACTTTCTTTTAGCCCAAGATACCTTCCAAGGTATGGCTATTGATGAGGTTGAACATGAAAGGTCCTTGTATGATCCTTCCAATATTATTTCGAGGTCATTTATCAACTTGGAAATTTTTTATGATCTATAAGACAAGTTCAGGTAAGACCCAGAGCTCATCCCTATTTTTTAGTAATAAACACCCTTGTAACCTAGGGTCTGGGGTTACCAACATACTTCTAAAACTTGTAGACAATTTGCTTTAAAGTACAAAAAAAGAATAGGAAGAAATGTTGAACTCACCTGATTAACGACGGTTGATCCAAGCTTTCTCTTCTCCAGCTCTGCTTCTCTCCAAAGCTTTTAGGGATGCACCTCCTTCACCCCCTAAAGATAAAATTCTCCAAATACAATCTTATACATGTTGTTGAGGCCTGGAAAATCGCAGGCAACAACAATAAGGGATTCTCCCCAGTCAACGTTCCCAACTAGCCCATGAATGTTTGGTATAGGGAATCCGTCCGGTTTGCGGTCCGGCTACCGTAGGTCAAAGTAACAAAAACAAAGGTTCTACCGGTTGTAGCCCGGTCCACTGTGTATTTTTGTATTTTTGATTTAAGTATGATATGCACATGCCTAATTAACCATTCTGGATGATAAGGATGCAAGGGGCAGTCACAACGTGATGTGCAGGTTCTTACCTCTCGTCTTATCTCTCACAAGCATCTCAATCACATATGCATCAATAAAATAAAACTAACTATCTATCTATCTATCTATCCCCGGGGAGCAAACTGTAACTTAATTATGAGCAATGTGTATTGTGCATGCATTATAAAGAGAAATTACAGGTAGCTGATGTTTCTTTCTACAACACATGAACTATTAAAGATATTTCAACAATCAGATAGCCAATTGTTTTATGAACAACATACATTACTCATGGTGGTAATTCCACAGAATAAACCAGAAATCATTTAAACGAGAACATAGGTTCTAAGAGTTAGAACGATCTCACGGTTAATGGACAAAAGCTGGAAAAACAAAATAGTTCATCTTTCCACCATCCACAGCATAACATTTGAAAGTGCCACCAATCTTTCTCCAACAGGAAAACAATTACTCTTTATTGCAAAAAAAAAGTAGTTCTTCTTACAATATCGTTTTTCATGTCTAACTGGGAAAAAGTCCTTTTTTCCCTCTAAGTATTCTATATTTATACAAAAGGGTGAGACTGTTGGGATGCCCAAAATGACCCTTGAGCTTCCCAACTTTTCACCTCCCAAAACTTTTCCTTAAATGATTTTTACAAAATCGTTACAAATTACAAAATGACCAATCCTTCACGAGGAGGGTCCCACTTGGGTGTCTAGAAACTTCTTCCACGCCAAAGCTTCAGAGGCGATTCCTTCAAAGGAACACAGTTCAAGAAACTGAATGTTGATCTCAAACTTCGCAGCTTGGTTCTTTATAGCCTCAATCCTAGCTGCACTCAATCAAAGCTGATCCTATAGAAGTTGCACACTGATAGCTGAATGATCTACTTCGCTCCTCAAGATTTGCTCATCCAGGGATTTAATATGCTATACTTTAGCTACCTCCTCTTGATATCTCTTCTGCAACAGCTCCATAAATGAGTTGTGGTCTGGGACAGCATCAAGCCTCTGCTCAGACTCTATCTGCCACCGGTTGTAGGTAATAAGGAGCCTTCTAAAAAACTCTGTGCATGATCCTTTCGTCTTTTTAACGGCTTTCTTGAAATCCTCCGTGGTATTTATAGAAAATTCCAATAAGTCATAATCCTGCTTGAGGGCCTGTTGATCCTTTGCCGGCAGCTCTGCTGGAGTTTCTTCATTGTTTTCCAGCCTTGCCATTCTTGCAGTCAGGGCTTCAAGGACGTCCTGAGATCTATCAACGAAATAAGAGGAGGTCTCCAGGATTTCCTCCAATCGGTTATATATCTGCAGCACTTTGCACCTCTCTCCTTCTATAGCAGTTTGTAGCTGCAGCATCTTAGACTTCTGGGCCAAGACATGCTCTTTGAACAGTTGGAAGTTAACTTGCTGCTCCCTTGCTTTCTTTAGATCAATTGTTAGGGAAGAAATATGCTCTTGATGTTTCTTTTCCTGTTCTTGGGTGTGCATCTCACTGGCCTCCATGATGATCTTTTGCTACTCTTCTAGCTCTTCTACCTTTCCCAGCAGCCATTCCTTCTCCATATTTAGCTCTTGATATTCTTTCTGCACTTTCTCCAGGCACTCCTGTGTAGTTTCCCTAACTTGTCTCTCTACTTGGAGGAGTTGCAGTTCATTCTTTGAGGCTCTCATCTCTTCTTTCATGTCCTCATACTTTCTTTTCAGCCTATTGCTTTCTTCTCTTTCTTTTATCAAGGTGCCTTTCAATTGAGCAGAGGACTTCTTGGAGAGCTCCAAGTCTGTCATGATCTTGTCCACATTATCCTCCGAAGCTTGGATTAATGCAGCTCCTGCTCTGATGGTGAATCTTGGGTCTCGGTCTGTTCCCAACAAAATGAGCGTATCCGTTATCATTTTACCAGGCAGACCTCCTGTTTCAACCTTCCTCTCTGTTCTCTTTACTATCCTCTTTGTCTCCCTATCATAGTAAACAGTGTTGAAATCAGGAATTTCTTCACCCACCTTCTATACAAAGGGGACCAGCTTGAGTGTGGGGACCATGGGTGTGCTGGAAGCAGGTACTTGTGGGTCCTGAACCTCAGGGTTCTCCACGTCCTGGGTCTGCCCTCCAGCTGTGTCAGAAGCTAACTGCTCTGTCTATGTCAGCTTTAGCCTTTCTGCTTCTTGCTTTTGGAGCTCCTCATAAAACTTCTTTTTCTTTTCTTCTTCTTCTTTCCTTGCATATTCTTCAGCTTTTCTAGATGCCTCTTGCGCAACTTTTCTTTTCTCTTCTTCTTCTGTGTGCAGCCACCCTGCAACTTCTTGTGCCAACCTCTGGGCTTCCTCATTTCTTATCCTGGATTCTTCCTTGGCTTTTTCTTGTTCATCTCCCTTCCCACCTTTGGTGGTGATCTTCTTCCTGAACCTTCTTCTCAAAGCTGTTAGATTCAACGCACTGCAGAAGATAGATTATTCCCTATCCCAATGGTGGGTGTATTCAAAATGTACGTTGTTCTCTTTGCAATGCTCAACTACTTTCCCACGGTAAGCATTTCTATGGAAAGCATCTCGCCAAAATGAAACCTTTTCAACTCTTCTACAAATTCATCAGCTTTCTTCACCCTAGTGAACCTGTAACTTCCTAACTTGAAGGGCAAAAGAGGATAAGCAGTCTTCTTGTGCTCGAATAGAAAGCTCCCTATGCCATCCAAGAAGACTTTCCTGACTGCCTCCTTGTGAATGATGTTGTCAGTGGGGTACTTGGGCAGCAGGGAGGGTGCTCTTGAACCTCCAAACATCATGAAGTAGATGCCATCTTCCGTCAAATAATAATCTGCATACTCCTCCATTACTTGCTGTGCCTCCTCTGACATACAATCACACTCCTTCAGGAAAATGAGTGTGTATAAGGGCATGATGAAGTGTTCACAGACTTCTCGATAAAGACTGTGGTACTGGTGTGCCCACAATGGTTTATAGGAAGAATAGACAGGCATTCTTTCCCTGTCCCAGATGCACCTGAGGCCGGGGAAAGGCTGATTGCACAATATACAGTCTACAAGTATGGAACTCATATAGAATTCTGATCTCTTTTGGGCCACTCCTCCCAAAGTCGCGGCCATGCAAGCTGAAAGACTATTTGATACAATGCTGGCCCAGTTGAAAATTGTCCCCTGGGTTGCGACAAAAAAAATGATGGGCATCCATTCCAGTTTGAAGAGCTTGCCATGGGCTCTCCCAAAAATCCTATTAAGCATTAAAGCTATGAACCTATATGGGGTTCTTAACCTTGCTGTACCATAATCACCCGTTGGCCTGGTTCTGAAATGTTTTTCGGGCAACAACATTCTTTTCATAGTTTCAACAAGGTCCATTCTAACGTTGTTCAACCAATCATCAGATAAAAACACTTTTTCTTCTGGCAGGTGATAGGCCAGAGCTACATATCCGGGGCTATAAGCAGCATAGCCCTGTTTTTCAACATTCTCCAGGATCATTGTTGTTACATCTGCTCGGGGTAGAATCCAACCAATTACTTTAGAGCATGGGAATAGCTCTGGTCTGGTGGCAATCTTCATCAGTGAAGATCTCTCTATGTTGGCATATATGGATTCTTCTTCCAATCCCATATCGGGAACTTCTCTGCGCATGATCAGCCTGTAAATCTCCCCCCAATGGTATTCAGGTTCGACACTAGATATACACTTAGTGTATTCGTATATTTATTCTGTTTTGGTGACAACTTCCACTTCTGGCTCCTCCTCGACCACAGGGGCCTTCTTCTTTTGCCTCTTTGACATTGTGGACTCTCCCTGCCATAAAATTGTAACATTAACCCATTTTCGGCTGAGTGACAAACTTGGAGACAACAATGTGCAGTGTGTCATTTCTTCTATGTTTAACATGATGAAATTAGCTAACTGAGACAACTACATGCAAATCTAATATTGCTGTATGATACCAAACAATTTTATCAACAAAAGTTGAGGCAGAAATAAATCTACATTAACATGAAACAAACTTCGGCTCTCTGTAGGTGCCATGGTCGTCACGCTGCACGGGAAGGGCAAGGGGAAAACTATGCAAGCCTTTCCAATGGAGTTAGCTCTATCAAAAAATACCCGTGCAGTCTATGGTCAACAAAACTATATGCGGTGAAATATCCCCTCCACCGGCTTGGGTTCAAAACCGACGGTGCGCAGAACGGGCATGGCAAGAAACGACTGCTATTTGAGGATGCGGGTAGTATGAAAACCACAAAAAAAGGGAAAACCATGTCAGATGCTACAAGAAGTCCAAGAAAAACCTTCCCCCACCAAATATCATCACACAGGGCAGCTTGGTGCAGATGGCGTAACGGTCGTATGCACCAAGCCCTCATTCACTAAGCGCAGGGTCACAGACAAAAGGCCACGGGCAAAATACTACTCTATGGGTCGAAATGGCCCCCCACATAAAACTATCCTACAAAATCTACAATATATAGGAGCATAACTAGCAGGCCAAGGGAAATGGCTGCACCCAAAAACCTAACCGTGGGGAAAAACTACCAAATGCTCAAACGAAACGGGGTAAAGTAGTAGAAGCCTACCTGTCACTGCTGCATAATCGATGGGAAGAACGCGGTCAAGCTTCCATCGATGTGCCACCTGGATGCGGGTACACCGACAGCGGGGTCCGAACGAGCTTGAGCAGAAGACAGCGCGTGATAACGACAGAGCACTACAGTTGAAAAAACAATAGAATAATCCAACATGCCCCAACCCTATATATATATGGTTAATATGCGTGGAGGGTAAAAAATCGGACGACGGAGAGCTTTGGATCGGAGGTCGAAAGTATATTTCTTTCCGCAACGGCGGATGGCCAAATCGCTGAGCCATCCGCGGAGACATACGTAGCGGAACCTCGGAAGACTAATCGTCGGGACAATAGTGGAAACGGGAGCAGCGAAGGCAGAGCCGCGAAGGAAAAATCAATCCGCAATGTCGGGTGTCCAAATCGCTAAGCCATCCGCAGATATATAACGCATTGGAGCAAATAACGAAAAAGGAAGCCGCAACGGCGAAGACGCAAAGGATACACCAAGCCATAATGCAAGGTTTGAATCGAAAGCAGAAACAATAAAAGATCAGAAAGGTTAGTGCTTCAGCAGCCGCAACGACGGAGTCACAAAGGGTGTGGCCTTCCGCAACGACGGGTATTAAATGACTTAGACGAATGGATAGAAAAATCTTTCTGCAGCCGCAACAGCGCAAGTCGATAGCTCAAGGATCGATGAAAATAACAACACGGGGTCCGAACTTCAAACAATAATCGGGAGAGCTAGCACTTTGCCATCCGCAACTACAGAGGAAGAAGTAATAAAACTTCCGATGCAAAACCAAAAAGCAGCCGATGTGAAAACCATCGTATTGGAAAGAAAATCGAAGTCAAGACTTGTTATTTCGCCGCAACGACGGGAGCACAAACCAAATAAAATTCCGATTCGAACATGTTGAAAACGCATTAAAAAGCAATGATAAAGTTTGAATCAACAGTGGGTTATTTCAAGCGTTAGAGGAAGAATCAAAACAATTGGTAGATCAATCCTAGCATTAGAAAATCATTCTGAAAAAATCATTAGATCAAATCAAAGAATAAAATCAAACTAATCCAAACAAAAGGAGGGTCCCAATTTTTTTTGGAATTTTGGGAAAATGTTGCAGCTGCAACAATTGGAGACTACCTGGTGTACCCCAAATTTCTGACTTAAATTATTCCTAGTGTGAGACTGTCTGAATAAAAGTTGAAATCTTGTAGATGTTTGTATTCCTGAGCTGGACAAATTATGCATTTGAATCATTAAGAAGCAGTTCATTCATTGGGAAATGGTAACATCAGAAATATTTGCAAGTCTGAATAACTCTTTTGAGGCTTAATACATGAGGTTTATTTTACCCGTCCTTTGGTAAGTTCTAGCTTGGACACCACAGGATTGTAACATATAGTAAACACCACTATCTGTTTGTTCCTCATTCCCATGCCAATTGCACTTTTGTGCCTTTTGAACTTTAGTTCTTGTGAGTCCTCCATTTGCCTTTCTTTCTAAATTTTATTTAGGCTCCTCTCTCCATAGTGTCCTTTTGTGTGAGAGAAGAAATGGCTTTTCATCTCACGGACGGAGAGGAACTTTTGGCAATTTGAGATTCATGCTTTTGATATTTTTGCTTTGATATGTATTGTTTCTTTAAGGAGTGTTGACTCTTGATAGCCTTTAGCTTTTTTGAAATTATGGCATGGGATCATTTATATATGATATACCATTTACCCTGCTTCCTTTCCGTGGGTATTTTGCTGTCACCCCCTTGGACATTTAAGATGTGAAATGGATGGAGCCTCAAAATAGTATTCCAGACTTGTTACTTCTAAGTTATTTACAGGGGTTAAGTAGAACTTTAATGAATGCATGGCCAATTAGGAACACTGCTACTAGAAGACATTCTATAGTTTAAAAGCACAATCTTTTGCTCAGGATTTTAGTTAATTAAGAGCCCTGATGTTTCCATTGCAACCAAAAGTTTGCCTCTTTATTCAAAACCCAAAAGAACTACTAACAAAGCAGTAAAAATAAAGAAAGCAACATCAAATCAAATAATCAAAAAGAAAATAGCATCAAAGCATTAAAGAAAAACAACATTATTTATGTGCAAGGCAAAAAGAAAAGAAAAGAAAATGTGTGCCCGCCCTTAAAAATATTCAATCAAACGAGTTAGAGGGCTAGGATGTGGTGAAGGTCAAAAATATATCCATGGTCTAAGTGTACCATTTTTGAAATTGAGACCATATCTACTAGTCTACATTCATCTTTATCATCCTGAGGGAGTTGAACGAGCTCAGACTGATTGTCAATCTTATAACTGGCCTTTCTTTCTATATGATGTCTTAGCTTAAGCTCAGTTAGATAATTTCCAAGGATAGAGTTACCAAGTTCACTACTTTCTCCCAGCTTAGTGACCGTGTGCTTCATGTAGGGTTCTCTCAAAATTTTAATCCGATTAGGGGTACCCTTAAGAGGCAACCATAAATGAGACTAGTCTGAAGCAAAATAACCTTTTAATCTAGCAGACCAATCTTGGTTGAGAATAATCCCATATCCACCTGGTATGTCAGCCACCATAATGTCAATAAATTGGCATATTTTGTTATTTGCAGAAAAGTGAATGAGGACATTTTTCAT
This sequence comes from Pseudotsuga menziesii, assembly GCA_001517045.1. Classification (NCBI taxonomy): domain Eukaryota; kingdom Viridiplantae; phylum Streptophyta; class Pinopsida; order Pinales; family Pinaceae; genus Pseudotsuga; species Pseudotsuga menziesii. Next base: position 978,934 of record LPNX010795155.1, on the reverse strand, counting down.
TTCTCCCACTAATTTGACTCCTGTGTTATCTAATTGCGTTACTTCCTAGGCTGTGGATTCTGGCTGTCCATTAATATTTTTGCAAACCTCTAGTGGCATAACATTCACCGCTGATCCAGAATCTACCAAGCAATTATGCACATTATGATTCAGCATTTCTAGGGTCAAAAGAAAAGGCGGGGTTTCAGCTTTTTCTTCCCAACCTGGTTCTATGTCTTCTTCTCTTGGTTGGTTTTGAGTGGGTATATCCTCTTTAAGCTCCTCAATTTCTTCATTGTTTCCTTGATCAACACCTGCCTGTTCTTCCACAAGTTTGACAGGCTCACTGATTGGCTCGGTTTCCTGGTTGACAGTGGTGACTTTAGGTGTTTTATCTTTAATATTTACATCAACCTGTCTCTTGACATTCTCCTGCAATTTCTTAATCTTTGAAATTATTGCATTGTCTTTAATTGCTAGGTCCATATCTTTTGTTGCTGTTGGTGTGTATTCAGACTTAAGTGCATTCTCTTCTGTGTTGAAAAGTGAAACACCATTCCATAAGAAAATGGTATCCTCATCTTGTTTCTCTATGGTCTGTTTTTTTCTTCTTCCTTACTACTGTCTTTAGTTAATTTAGAGTCCAGCAGCTTATTCATCACCAATGTCATCGAGTTTAACCATTGAGGAAACTTCTTTTTAGAATGAGGTTGTTGGTGAAAAGTGCAGAAATTATCACCCCCTACTTCTGTTATGTTTATTGATAGTAAATTTGGTGGAGGTATTTTCCATTGGTTGCTATCCTCTATTTTTTGGTAGTAGGGTTTGTAAGTTTTCTGAGCTTCCCTCCCTTTCTCCAGATCTATTATTCTGTTGGATAGATTCTGCATCATTTTCAGCATTCCCTGATAATCATGTGATTGTTCATCTTTAGGCTCAGACAACAATAAGGCTCTTCTCCTGGTAGTTTTCTCTTCGGGTAGATCGAAATAATCTGCTACACTTTCTTTTTCAGCCTCTATCTTTTCTGCTTCTTCATAAGTCTCTACCAACATGGGTCGTGCTTTCATTTTGGCAAACATAGCTAATTCAGGTCCCAGGGCAGAGGTGAAATATTCAATTAAGACCTTGTCAGAGGGTCTATCAGCTTCAGAAAAGTTCTTTAGGTATGTTGAAAATCTTTGAGTGAAACTATGTACCTTCTCATTCTTCTCTTTTCTTAACAAACCAAGACCTTTCATCAGTGAGGCATGTGTCTTTTGGGCAGACTATTTACTTCTGAAAGTCCTTTCGAAAGTGTCCCAATCAGGAATGGAGTTTGCAGGAAAACAGAAATACCAGGATGCTGCTGCTCCTTTAAGGGTGTGAGGGAAAAATCTACAGACAACATCTTCGTACTCCCCATCCCTTAACCCTTCTACTGCTAAATAGAAACTTTGCAAGTGGTCATCTACAGCAGTCTTTTCATCAGGATCAAACTTAGGCAGCAGCTTATCAAAAGCTTGAGGTAGGTTATGCAAAGGAGGTGTGAGGTTCAAAGGTGATCTAGCTCTCCAAGACGGCAATGGGTTGGGCTGATTCACATTTACACCAGCCATGAGAAAGGTGAACGAACATGAGTCTGACAAAGAAACACAGTAAGATGAAACTGGGCTTTCTTGCTTCAAAGGTAGAACCAAAACCTGTCTGTACTTGGGTTAGGTCGAAAGCTTCAAAACATTTGCTGGTGAGGTAATCTTGGGAAAATAAGTTTCCACGGCCAGCCATGCATTGGTGGCCCTCCTTCTAGAGCTAGAACTGTTGAGGCCTGGAAAATAGTAGGAAACAACAGCAAGGGATTCTCCCCAGTCAACGTTCCCAACTAGCCCATGACTGTTTGGTATAGGGAATCCGTCCGGTTTGCGGTCCGGCTACCGTAGGTCAAAGTAACAAAAACAAAGGTTTTACCGGTTGCGGTCCGATCCACCATGTATTTTTGTATTTTTTATTTAAGTATGATATGCACATGCCTAATTAACCATGCAGGATGATAAGGATGCAAGGGGAAGTCACAACGTGATGCGCAGGTTCTTACCTCTCGTCTTAGCTATCACAAGCATCTCAATCACATATGCAACAATAAAACAAAACTAACTATCTATATATCTATCTATCCCCAGGGAGCAAACTGTAACTTAATTATGAGCAATGTGTATTGTGCATGCATTATAAAGAGAAATTACAGGTAGCTGATGTTTCTTTCTACAACACATGAACGATTAAAGATATTTCAACAATCAAATAGCCAATTGTTTTATGAACATCATATATTACTCATGGTGGTAATTCCACAGAATAAACCAGAAATCATTTAAACGAGAACATAGGTTCTAAGAGTTAGAACGATCTCACGGTTAATGGACAAAAGCTGGAAAAAAAAATAGTTCATCTTTTCGCCATCCACAGCATAACATTTGAAAGTGCCACCAATATTTCTCCAACAGGCAAACAATTACTCTTTATTGCAAAAAAAAAGTAGTTCTTCTTACAATATCGCTTTTCATGTCTAACTGGGAAAAAGTCCTTTTTTCCCTCTAAGTATTCTATATTTATACAAAAGGGTGAGACTGTTGGGATGCCCAAAATGACCCTTGAGCATCCCAAATTTTCACCTCCCAAAACTTTTCCTTAATTGATTTTTACAAAATCGTTACAAATTACAAAATGACCAATCCTTCACGAGGAGGGTCCCACTTGGGTGTCTAGAAACTTCTTCCACGCCAAATCTTCAGAGGCGATGCCTTCAAAGGAACACGGTTCTAGAAACTGAATGTTGATCTCAAACTTCACAACCTGGTTCTTTATAGCCTCAATCCTGAATGCACTCAACCGAAGCTGATCCTCCAGAAGCTGCACACTGATAGCTGAATGATCTACTTCGCTCCTAAAGATCTGCTTATCTAGGGATTTAATATGCTATACTTTAGCTACCTCCTCCTGATATCTCTTCTGCAACAACTCCATAAATGAGTTGTGGTTCGGCACAACATCAAGCCTCTGCTCGGCCTCTATCTGGCAGCGGTTGTAGGTAATAAGGAGCCTTCTAAAAAACTCTGTGCATTCTCCTTTCGTCTTTTCAACGGCTTTCTTGAAATCCTCCGCGGTATTTATAGAAAATTCCAATAAGTCATAATCCCGCTTGAGGGCCTGTTGATCCTTTGTTGGCAGCTCTACTGGAGTTTCTTCATTGTTTTCTAGCCTTGCCATTCTTGCAGTCTGGACTTCAAGGATGTCCCGAGATCTATCAACGAAATAAGAGGAGGTCTCGAGGATTTCCTCCAATCGGTTATCTATCTGCAGCACTTTGCACCTCTCTCCTTCTATAGCAGTTTGTAGCTACAACATCTTAGCCTTCTGGGCCAAGACATGCTCTTTGAATGGTTGGAGGTTAACCTGCTGCTCCCTTGCTTTCTCCAGATCAGTTGTTAGGGAAGAAATATGCTCTTGATATTTCTTTTCCTATTCTTGGGTGTGCATCTCACTGGCCTCTAAGATGATCTTTTGCTGCTCTTCTAGCTCTTCTACCTTTCCCAGTAGTCGTTCCTTCTCCATCTTTAGCTCTTGATATTCTTCTTGCACTTTCTCCAGGAACTCCTGCGTAGTTTCCCTAACTTGTCTCTCTACTTGGAGGAGCTGCAGTTCATTCTTTGAGGCTCTCATCTCTTCTTTCATGTCCTCATACTTTCTTTTCATCCTATTGCTTTCTTCTCTTTCTTTTCTCAAGGTGCCTTTCAATTGAGCAGAGGACTTCTTGGAGAGCTCCAAGTCTGTCATGATCTTGTCCACATTATCCTCCGAGGCTTGGATTAGTGCAGCTCCTACTCTGATGGTGAATCTTGGGTCTTAGTCTGTTCCCAACACAACGGGCATATCCATTATCATTTTACCAGGAAGACCTCCTGTTTCAACCTTCCTCTCTGCTCTCTTTACTATCCTCTTTGTCTCCCTATCATAGTAACCAGTGTTGAAATCAGGGATTTCTTCACCCACCTTCTGTACAAAGGGGACTATCTTGAGTGTGGGGACCATGGGTGTGCTGGCAGTAGGTACTTGTGGGTCCTGAACCTCAGGGTCCTCCACATCCTGGGTCTTCCTTCTAGCTGTGTCAGAAGCTGACTGCTCTGTCTATGTCAGCTTTAGCCTTTCTGCTTCTTGCTTTTGGAGCTCCTCATCAAGCTTCTTTTTCTTTTCTTCTTCTTCTTTCCTTGCATCTTCTTCAGCTTTTCTAGCTGCCTCTTATGTAGCTTTTCTTTTCTCTTCTTCTTCTGTGTGCAACCACACTGCAGCTTCTTGTGCCAACCTCTGGGCTTCCTCATTTCTTCTCCTGGCTTCTTCCTCAGCTTTTGCTTGTTCATCTCCCTTCCCACCTTTGGTGGTGATCTTCTTCTTGAACCTTCTTCTCAAAGCTGTTAGATTCAATGCACTGCAGAAGACAGATTCTTCCCTATTAATGCTGGGTGTATTCAAAATGTACATTGTTCTCTTTGCAATGCTCGGCTACTTTCCCACGGGAGTCATTTCTATGGAAAGGCATCTCGCCAAAATGAAACCTTTCCAACTCTTCTACAAACTCATTAGCTTTCTTCACCCTAGTGAACCTGTAACTTCCTAACTTGAAGGGAAAAGGAGGATAAGCAGTCTTCTTGTGCTCGAACAGAAAGCTCCCTATGCCATCCAAGAAGACTTTCCTGACTTCCTCCTTGTGAATGATGTAGTAAGTGGCGTACTTGGGAAGCAGGGAGGGTGCTCTTGAACCTCCAAACATCCAGAAGTAGAGGCCATATTCCATCAAATAATAATCTGCATACTCCTCCATTACTTGCTCTACCTCCTCTGACATACAATCACACTCCTTTAGGAAAATGAGTGTGTATAAGGGCATGATGAAGTGTTCACAGACTTCTCGATAATGACTGTGGTACTGGTGTGCCCACAATGGTTTATAGGTAGAATAGACAGGCATTATTTCCCTATCCCAAATGCACCTGAGGCCGGGGAAAGGCTGATTGCACAATATACAGTCTACAAGTATGGAAATCATATAGAATTCCGATCTCTTTTGGGCCACTCCTCCCAAAGCCACGGCCATGCAAGCTGAAAGACTATTTGATACAATGCTAGCCCAGTTGAAAATTGTCCCCTGGGTTGCGACAAAAAAAATGATGGGCATCCATTCCAGTTTGAAGAGCCTGCCATGGGCTCTCCCAAAAATCCTATTAAGCATTAAAGCTATGAACCTATATGGGGTTCTTAAGCTTGTTGTATCATAATCACCCGTTGTCCTGGTTCTGAAATGTTTTCCGGGAAACAACATTATTTTCATAGTTTCAACAAGGTCCATTCTAACGTTGTTCAGCCAATCATCAGATAAAAACACTTGTGCTTCTGGCAGGTGATAGGCCAGAGCTACATATCCGGGGCTATAAGCAGCATAGCCCTGTTTTTCAACATTCTCCAGGATCATTGTTGTTACATTTGCCTGGGGCAGAATCCAACCAATTACTTCAGAGCATGGGAACAGCTCTGGTCTGGTGGCAATCTTCATCAGTGAAGATCTCTCTATGTTGGCATATATGGATTCTTCTTCCAATCCCATATCAAGAACTTCTCTGCGCGTGATCAGCTTGTAATCTCCCCCCACTGGTATTCAGGTTCGACACTAGATATACACTTAGTGTCTTCGTATATGTATTATGTTTTGGTGACAACTTCCACTTCTAGCTCCTCCTCGACCACATGGGCCTTCTTCTTTTGCCTCTTTGACATTGTCGACTCTCCCTACCATAAAATTGTAACATTAAGCCATTTTCGACTGAGTGACAAACTTGGAGACAACAATGTGCAGTGTGTCATTTATTCTATGTTTAACATGATGAAATTAGCTAACTGAGACAACTACGTGCAAAGCTAACACTGTTGTATGATACCAAACAATTTTATCAACAAAAGTCGAGGCAAAAATAAATCTACATTAACAAGAAACAAACTTCGGCTCTCTGCGGGTGCCATGGTCGTCACACTGCACGGGAAGGGCAAGGGGAAAACTATGCAAGCCTTTCCAATGGCGTTAGCTCTATCAAAAACTACTCATGTAGTCTATGGTCAACAAAACTGTATGCAGTGAAATATCCCCTCCATTGGCTTGGGTTCAAAACCAACGGTGCGCAGAACGGGTGTGGCAAGAAACGGCTGCTATTTGAGGATGCGGGTAGTATGAAAACCACAAAAAAAGGGAAAACCATGTCAGATGCTACAGGAAGGCCAAGAAAAACCTTCCCCCACCAAATATCATCACACAGGGAAGCTTGGTGCAAACAGCGTAACGACCGTCTGCACCAAGCTTTCATTCACTAAGCGCAGGGTCACAAACAAAAGGCCACAGGAAAAATACTACTCTATGGGTTGGAATTCCCCCCCATAGAAAACTATGCTACAAAATGTACAATATATAGGAGCATAACTAACAGGCCAAGGGAAATGGCCGCACCCAAAAACCTAACCATGGGGAAAAACTACCAAATGCTCAAATGAAACGGGGTAAACTAGTAGAAGCCTACCTGTCACTGCTACATAATCGATGGGAAGAACGCGGTCAAGATTCCATCGATGTGCCACCTGGATGTGGGTACACCAACAACGGGGTCCGAACGAGCTCGAGCGGAAGACAACGCATGATAACGACAGAGAACTACAGTTGAAAAAACAATAGAATAATCCAATGTGCCCCGACCCTTTATATATATGGTCAATATGCGCGGAGGGTAAAAAATCGGACGGCGGAGAGCTTTGGATCGGAGGTCAAAAGTATATTTCTTTCCGCAACGGCGGATGGCCAAATCGTTGAGCCATCCACAGAGACATACGTAGCGGAACCTTGGAAGACTAATCGTCAGGACAATAGTGGAAACGGGAGCCGTGACGGTGGAGCCGCGAAGGAAAAATCAATTCGCAACGTCGGGTGTCCAAATCGCTAAGCCATCCGCGGAGATATAACGCATCGGAGCAAATAATGGAAAAGGGAGCTGCAACGGCGGAGACGCGAAGGATACACCAAGCCGCAATGCAAGGTTTGAATCGAAAGCATAAACAATAAAATATCGAAAAGGTTAGCACTTCAGCAGCCGCAATGACAGAGTCACAAAGGGTGCGGCCTTCCACAATGGCGGGTATTAAATCACTTAGACGACCAGACAAAAAAAGCTTTCTGCAGCCACAACGGTGGAAGCCCACAGCTCAAGGATCGATGAAAATAACAACACGGGGTCTGAACTTCAAACAATAATTGGGAGAGCTAGCACTTTGCCGTCCGCAACTGCGGAGGAAGAAGTAATAAAAGTTCCGATGAAAAACCAAAAGCAGCCGATGTGAAAACCAACATATCGAAAAGAAAATAGAAGTCAAGACTTGTTATTTCTCCGCAACGGCGGGAGCACCAACCAAATAAAATTCTGATTCGAACATGCTGAAAACGAATTAAAAAGCAATGATAAAGTTTGAATCAACAGTGGGTTATTTCAAGCGTTAGAGGAAGAATCAAAACAATTGGTAGATCAATCTATCAACCCCAGCATTAGAAAATCATTCTGAAAAAATCATTAGATCAAATCAAAGAAGAAAATCAAACTAATCCAAACAAAAGGAGGGTCCCAAATTTTTTTGGAATTTTGGGAAAATGTTGCAACTACAACACATGTATATATGACAAGTTAGATGAACAATATATAGAGTTCTTAATCAAAAATATTCATCAAACCAAGATACATGAAAGAGACTCAACACAAAGTTGGAAGAATAATTCTCTTTATTAACAATAGTGAATGAGATAAGTGTACAACCCAACATCTGAAACAAGGACTCCTCTGCAACCAAAGGATTCTGAGTTCTGCTACTCCAAATACTTCTAAAGATATGCCACCAGCATAACTTTGCTCTCCAAGATTGATTGATTAATTCCCTCCCCAAGGCCTCTATTGATTGATTGATTGTGTACGTGACTATTGATACTGGAAACCCACATATGACAGGTGAGTTGCTATAAGGGAATCCCACGTACAGATCTGTACGCGGGTTGCAATGAAGATACTCGTGTACAGTACACGGGATGCTATGGAGATAATTGCGTATATACGCGAGTTGCTGTGGAGATAGTCGTGTACGAAAATCAACATATAGAAAGGTAAAATGGAAAGCTGGTTTGGATAGTGAATGCATCTCATGTCATGCCCATCTATAGTGTTTAGGAAACCTTCAATCCATAAGTGTCCTTTTGTGTACCAACATATGAAGTGTCGGCACTCGGACAGAGAAGTGCCATTTGTGTTGATAACAGATGCCCCCTAATGTGTGAGGTTAGAGGGAAGTGATGGCCGAAATACATTATATTCATTATCTTTGGAGAACTCAGAAATCCAATGGAGCAAAGGTAGTACCTGAAACAAATACATAATAATTTCATATACAAATTCATATCTAAGGATTCTATGTTCAATATACTGGAACACTAGCTCCTTTACAATGGTTGAGTACATCATTTAGTACGGGTACAAGACCACGTATATTATAAAGGTGGATTGAAGCCACAATATACAATAATGATGAGTTTTCAAAGATCTGGAAGATGTGTAAATAGGTACAACATATTCTTGTGCAACTTAGTCCATAGATAGGAAACTAAGGTCTTCATAAACAATCCCAGAGAACCAATACAATCCAAGCCATGTGAATAGATGTAGGTTGAAGTCGAACATGGAGCGGATTCAATAGATTGTCAATCAACAGGTGATAATCGACAACTGAAGCAAAGGAATTCACCAATAATGAAAGTGAATCCTGAGGTACGATTGTCAAAACTCTAGGTCTTCGTCGTCAGGAAGTGCTGATACAGAACCATACTGTGATAAGGAAGGCAATAGATCCTCCAAAGGATCACAAGAGTGACTAGGAACTAGGTAACAGAAGGGAGACACAAGTGATAACAGATATGACAATGATGGGATCAAGATATAGATTAGACATTGAGTTAAATCCTTGAACAGAGCATGACACAAAGATGACCCAAGGCAGCTTTTAACTTTATAGATAGAACAACTAGACTTATCTGTAATGTAGGAGACATGATCAGATTCCCCAGGTAGAACTAACAAGAGGAGGAGTAATAAACTCGAAGTAATAGCTGAACTGAAAGTGAACATTGATACATGGGTATCGGAAAAGATAGAGAGTGCTATGTTCAAGGATGACATTCTACCACTAACTGAAAACCAAAAGAAAAATTCTTCCTTAGCTTTCTTGTTAAATTTTAATGAGTCCAGGAAAGTCAACTCGAGAATCTCTTCATTTTTTAACAAGCTTGAAGAGAAGAGGGAATATTGCTTGATAGTGTCACTGATTCATGGATTTAATGAGCCCGAACTAGTACATGCTCAGTTGGTGTTTTCACATTTAGAGAGTATGAAAACTCCAAAGAAGACTCCATGGGGGTCCTTTTTCATCCAATTTAGTCTCCTAAGGCCGAAAAAGTATAAAACATACCACATAAGAACTCTCTTAACTTCCGTAGAAGAAAAGGTGAACCTTTTTCGTACTTAGTTAGGGAGGTCCAAAAATGCTTAAATTACCACCTACCCAACGCTCCTTTGAGAGAAGCATATAGCTTGAGTTTTATGAATGTGAAGGAAAGCAAGATCACTCGGAAATATCCATTTGAGTACAAGAAATGGGGCTTACAAAAATAAACTCGACACCTTGTTCTTAGTGTTTAACGAGCATGACAAAGACATAAAGTACACTCAGAATATTTTTCATGTTTAGGTCCAGAGCACGAAAAAGAGAAAACTAAGCTCATACCGGGTGTCCCGTTTCTGTAAATTTAGTCTCTCAGGTCCAGAAAAGTGATAAACCTATGCCTGAGAATACTCTTCTCAATTCCGTAGAAAAAAAGAGTGATCCTTTCTTGTATTATTCCGCATGGTTCGAGAAAGAGATAACCTACCACCAATGCGGATGCCCATTCACATATTCTTAACGAGCTTGAATGGACAAGTTAACTCGGCAGTCAAGTCTATTTTGAGGAGTCAGACCTGGGCCTAAAGAAACTCCATAAGGGCGGGGAGTCCTATAAAAGGATAGCTTGTAAAAAGAGACAAAAAATGAGGCTCCATTTGGCATGAAAATTAGATAAGAGGATTCCCCTATACCTAAGACAACTGTAGCATGAGTATCGAAAGACAACATAGGTTCTAAATGAGGATACTCATGAGAGGAAGGCGCTATCCACAAAAGAACAATGGTAAAGACAAGGAGCTAATGGTTAAAAATACCATAGTCCGTGGTTAAAATGTTGATTTCTAAGTTTAAGATGGCGTAAGTGTAGATGCAAAATGCATGTGAAACGATGAAAAACCATCCTATATGAGCAAAAAACACCTTAGAGCGATGATAAACCTATTACAGGGAAAAAAAGATATGGTATTAGTTGAATGAATTATGAACTATAGGAAAAAACCCACTTGAGAAATATAATTTCTATAAATAGTTCAAAAACATAAATGAAACTCACCATTTTGAATTTTATCCATAAAATACAAGCTTTCACTTCTACCTTTAGTTGATCGGTGTGGAAAATCCGGTGGACCAAAACCAATTCCGCAAGTGTTAGGTAAGACTACACCCCAAGCTCTTCAATTTGATCCTAGCAAATTTCAAAATTGAGTCCAAATTTTATATTTTTGAGCGCCCTTAAGCAAGGAACGTTGTGTACGTGGGTTCGCTATAGTGAAACTCATGTACACGCATTCTGTACGCGAGTTTCCGGAAGGACAGTCACGTACAGTACGTGACATGCCTAACTAGATAGTCGCATACACTGCGTGAAGGGGAAAAGATGTATGTAGGGTCAAAATTTTGAATTTTTACACGAAACTAAAGGTTTGCAATGCTTGTTTTACTAGGTTTGAAGATGGTGCTTGAGTGGAGGGAGCGTGAGCATGAAGATATGGATCAAGAAGCACTCCAGGATGCCCCCACTATGAATGTTTTACGTTCAAGTGGATTGTTAAATTTTTTTTGTACATCACCTATGCGGGCCAATGTTCGCCTGCTAGAGTTCATGATAAATTACTAGGATCATGATTTGGGCATGTTTGACCTTCAAGGTGAATCCTTGGAGATTAATTCAAAGGATACCTATTTCATTGTTAGTCTATCATGACGAGGAGCTCTAGTCAACTTGGAGGGCACAGGAAGAGGTGGTGACCCTCTGAGTGTCCAAAACTACATTGACATATACTGCGCACCAGGTACCCAAAAGAGAGGGAGTTCCATCCCTATTGTACACATACGTGATATTCCTCTACAAGTATTGACAAGTACCATAGTGAGGGTTGCGGGATCATATTCTATTCATCTTGCTACACGGAACCAGATGAGCTTAGCAGTGGATTGCATGCAGGGGGCCTTATATGATTGGTGCTCGAGAGTTATCCCGATTTTGATAAAACAGCTCTCTGACTGCAAGAGAGGAAGGAGGAAGAACTTTGGATATTCTAGCATACCAGTAGCCTTCTTCAAGAGAGAGTGTCGGGATTGAGCCCTACAGTACCCCTACCAGTTCGTTCTCCTCGTCATCCTATGCTGAGTAGATGGGGAGATATATTCCTCCGCCAGGGAGGAGGTGGTTTAGTGCAGAGTGTATATGATGATGACTTCTACTCTTGGTGAGAGCGGCAGTTGGTAGCACTGGAATAGTTTCCATATGCTGGGATGGATTTTCATGGTGACCCAGACCTCGTTCTCCCTCCAGGAGGAGCATGGGGAGAGTTAGGTAATTTTTTATTTTCAAATTTTAAATTTTTTTATGAATTTTAAATATAGAGATATATACATATGTATAAGAGTTCTAATCCTATAAACATGTCAAAATGCAGATATTGGACCAGTCCGCCTTGAAGGGCATCCGCGCATGTATATGCATCCTGTCTTAGGAAAAGACCAGGGGTTGATTATGTTTCTTGAGGGGAAGCTGGCCAGGCTTACCCAGAGAGTACCCACCTTACGGATTGAGCACATCCCAGCCATCATGTAGGGGTTTGTGGTTGGTGTACCACCTGTCTCGATACACCTTTTGAGGCGGGTAGCCAAAGCAGTTTTGGTATACATAGATGTTGTTGAGGTTGCTGAATCCAAGGAGGTTGAAGAAGCCAGAGTACAGGGAGATCGGGGGGACTAGGGTGGTCCAGGTGACCAGGGTGGTCCATCTTATATCTAGGGAATTTGATGGACTATGATCCATATTTTGTATATTTTTGTATATTATATAGTTATGACTAGATCTGAGGATCAGAGACTCGACCTATCTATAGACAGATATTCACATATATATATATTTTGTCGGTTTATTTATAATTTTTTTTATGTGTATGTTGTATATTTTTATGAAAAATGTGTTAAATGCCAATCCAAGAAGTAATTAGCATATGCATCAGTTAATGAATTCTGATTTCTTGGAATATGATTGAATGTAATGAACTCAAAATTTCTTTCCAATAACCTAACTTGCATAAACTAACGTAATAGAATAGGGTTCTGCACATGATAAGCTCGATTGAGATGGGAAACCACTAGTTGAGAATCCAGTCGGACTTCTAGCTGAGTAATACCACATGACAAAGCATCCCATAGAAGCTCAATTATAGCCCTATACTCAGTGACATTATTAGAAGCAAGATCTAAGCAAGCGCCTCCTGAGGCAACTAACTGTCCTGAGGGAGAATAAATGACCCATGCCGTTGAAGCTAGATTACAAGTGTGGTGACTGGCACCATCAGCGAAACCTACGAACCTCTCAGAATACATTTGAAACAACCAACAGATGGTATAAAAAACACAAACCGACGAACTAGTGTACATAAAAATACAAGAAAAATCGCTAAGCCTACGCATAGTACTTTTTCAGGTAGAGCCCATTTCTAGGCTTAGGCAGCTTATTCCCATCAAAATCAATTAACTCATATGCACCCTTCTTTAAGACCTTCGACAGGACATAAGGCCCCAACCACATGGACTTGAATTTTCCTACCCCCATGGGTTCTTTGTCTTGGTCCCAGAGCAAAACAAGTTCCCCCTCAGAGAAAATCCGAGGCTTGACCGACTTATCATATTGGATTTTGAACCTATTTTTATGAGATTGATTTGCTGTCAGTGCATCTCTACGCTGCTCATCAAGATGTTCTGAGTGTATTAGACGTTCTTCAAGCTCTGTTGTATCGGGTAACACATGAATAGCTATTTTCAAGGACGGGATTTCACATTCAACCAGGGTAATGACTTACACTCTATGAACGAGTTGGAAGGGGGAGAAACCCATAGCAGTTTTTTCGATATGCCCAAAATGCGAGGTATAGCATGATATGCCAATTAGAACGGGCTGCATCAATAATACATTTGAGGATAGTCTTCAAAGTTTTATTAACAGCCTCAACCTGACCATTTGCTTGAGGATAGTACGAAGATGAATGTTCTTGTCTGAATCCAAGCATAGTGGTCAATTCCGTCATCATGCTATTTTGAAAATGAATTCCGTGGTCAGTGAAAAACACCTTGGGTATACCAAACCATGCTATAATTTGATTGACCACTAAAAAAGCTGCATTTTCCCCGTCAACTTTAAAGGTGGGCATTGCCTCTGCCCATTTCGTAAAATAGTCCACAATGACAATAATATATTTGTGCCCCCTAGCTGAGGCTGGGTTACATGTCACGTAATCAATCCCCCACTTCATGAAGGGGCCCACCGAGACAATGGGAAATAATGGAGCGGGATGTGATCGCATCTTCCTGGTGTAAAGATGACAAGGATGACAATGCTTCATGGCTTCCACACAATCCTTGAAGATCGTGGGCCAGAAATAACCAACACGTAGTATCTTCTAGGCCATTTCTAACCTAGATAAATGACCCCCACATGCTCCACTATGGGCATCATTCAGGACAATCCCCGCTTCCTCATGGGTAAGAAATCAACGCAAAACAGAATCTACCCCTCTACGATATAAAGTATCTCCTATGATGAGATAGTTCTTAGCATGAAGGCATAGTTTACGTCGTTCCTCCCGCGAAGAATCTACAGGATACTTCAAAGTCTGGAGATATATAAGTATATCTCCATACCAGGGGTTAGAGGTGGATATCAAGAAGATATGCTCATCTGGGAATAAGTCTTCTTCAATGACTACATCTTCTTCCGTTGGAAATTCTGCTATAATCAGCAAAAACTAAGGATTTTTTAGATTTAGCGGACTAGAAATCCAAGTCAAACTCTTGGAGAATGACTATCCATTTGTTGAATTTTCCCCCAACAATCCGTCGGGACAAAACATATTGAAAAGGATTAACATCCGCCACTACAATTGTAGTCCTCAGTAAGATGTAGTGACATAGCCTCTGAAAAACATAGATAGCTACTAAGGCCAATTTCTCGACGTGGGAGTACTTGAGTTTAGGTCCAGCTAAAGCATGGATAAGATAGTAAATGACATGCTCTTGGAGCTTATCATCCTCCTAGACCAAGACTACCCCAATGGTTGACTCGAATGCATCCGGATACAATATAAAATCCCTAGAGTAATCCGATGGACGCAATAAAGGTGCCGACAACAAAGCTTTTTTCAATGCCTCAAAAGCAAGTTGTGTAGTTTCATCCCATACAAATGGGGTGTCCTGTTTTAGCAGGTGCATGAAACCTTTGGTAATCTTGGCATAGTTTATGATGAAATGTCGAAGAAAATTGGACTTTCCCTGTAGGCTCTAAAGTTGCCTGATAAACGAGGAGGAGGCAGATTTACAATAGCCTCTACTTTTAAAGGATCCACCTGAATGCCTCTATTAGAAACAATGAATCTGAGCAGTCTCCCTGACTCAACACAGAACATGCACTTGTAGGGATTCAAGTGGATCTTATAGTATCTGCATCGCTCAAATATTATATGCAAGTGATCTGGATGATCTATTCTTTTACGAGAATTTGCAGGTAGATCATCAAGGTAAGGTTCGACAATGGCTTTGATATCATGGAAGGCAAAGTTCATTGCCCGTTGAAAGGTTCCCCCAACATTTTTCAATCCGAAGGGCATTTTTTTGTACGTGAAGGTACCCCAAGGACAAATGAAAGCAGTTTTATGTTGGTCATCCGGTTTTATTTGAATTTGATTATATCCAGAGAAACCATCCATAAATGAGAAGACTTCACTTCCCGCGTAAGCATCTATAATTTGATTTATAAATGGCGTGGGATAGTTGTCCTTAGGACAGGCTTTATTCAAATCTTGAAAGTCGGTACAGACATGTATGGTCCCTTGCTTCTTATCAATAAGAACTGGGTTGGATACCCATTATGTCAAGGCTATGGGATAAATAAAACCGACTTTCAACAGTTTTTCAACTTCTGCCTTCACAGCCGCCGCTTTACGTGGGTTAACAGGTCTTAACTTTTTCCGAACAGTTTTAGCATCAGGGTATGTTCGGATCTCATGCTCAACTATCGATGGATGAATTCCTGGCATCTCCTCATATGACCAGGAAAAAATGTCGTGAAACTCATTGAACAAGGACGTATAGATTGCAATCTCCTTAGGAGAGCAATTTGCACCGATATGTATATTTTCCACAACGTTAGGATTTACAAAGATGTTGATAGGGATAGTAGCGGAAATATTTTCCATATTCCCCTTAGCAAACATTCCTTCCCTTGGTAAGGGATTGATGGGTATATCAACATCGTCTGCCAGTCTCATATGAAACTCTTGATTCTCTATCCTGCTTAGCTCTGGAATAAAATAGGATCGATGATGAAGATCTTCGCAGATATTATCACATCCGCACATGGCTTCGAAAATGGCTTCATTAGAAGGTAAAACGATATCTAAACAATCCATAGAATGCAAAGAGTTTTCTGCCCAAGTAAGAAAATAGACTTCTTCCAGATCCTCTGAGACTGTGAGAGGGTCTAGAATGGGATCAATAGTGGTTTGAGTGATAGATTGGTAAGACACTTCCACTGCTGATAAGGGCACTTCAGGTTCATGGGGGGAAGGGAGAACCCAAGGACCAGTCCTAGCAACAACCATGGTTATGGACTTCCCCACACTAGTAGAACCTATATAGTTAATTGGGGCTGGAAGATCAAATGTGCCCATCAACGATGCGTACATTCTAGCCCCGAATCTCTCAGTAGCAGGTTTCACTTGATCAACCAATGGCACAGTGGACTCATTAGACTCCATGCGGCCTTTCCGAGTAAAATTGAGTTGGTCAACAGTAACCAACTTCCCTTCGTGTGGAAAAAATACCACTTGAAATATGGCCGATGCAATAACAGACATGGCATAAGTCCAGCTTCTTCCCAAAAGAAAATTATAGTCTAAAGGTGCATCAATCACTTCCACCTCAACAGACACCACTTTCCCTGCCAGCTTAATTTCAAAAGCTGGTAGGATACCATATGTACAGAATGAAATTCCGTCGAAAGCAGTAAGTAGAGTGTTTGATGGGACCAACTCTAGGGATCCGAGAGCTTTCCAACATGACAAGGACATAATGCATGTAGAAGCACCCTAATCAACAACTACCCTTCCAATGGTCTTTCCACCATGGATGACATCTATTGATAAGGCTGCATGGTAAGGTAGGTTAATTTTAACATCAAACAAGTGAGATTTCACCATGAGACTCGACGAATCCATGTTGCCTAAAGCTGCTAAGAGTGCATCTCATTGGGCGGGACAACTCCATAACACCTCTAAAGCTGACATTGCACAAGGGGTTTAGGCTAAGTCTTCAACCACCAAGAAGTTTGAAGCAGCCCTAGCATTAGGTTTATGCAAGGTCTTCTTAAAGACACCTTTCGGTATCTTAGGCATAGTTTCAGTGGGCTTCTCGATCATGAAAGGGTTAGAAGTTTCACCTATAGACTTACCCTTCTCAGAAGTCTCTTTTTCATAGTTTTTTATTCCTAGTATGTAAAAAATCCAAAGATCAAACCATGTTGATATAATTGGGGTCAGGGGAATTTGGTGTGCCCCTGCTACATTAGAAGCTGAAGCTAAATTCTACCCTTGGGGAAATGGATCCTTCAGGACAACCGGTTGTTGAGCTTTTAGCAGCTTCTGGGTTGTTCCATAAGGGGACACAGGTGAGTGAGGTGATCCTCGTGGCACAACTTACATGGGAATTTCACCTTTTTCTTTTCTTTATTGCCCCCATTAGCACTATTTGTGGGTTTCTACTTGTTTTGATTTCCCTCCCCTTTCTTTCCTCTCTTATTTTTCCCACTGGGCTACTGATTTCCCTTCTGAGAGGTCTGTGCAAAAAAATTTGCACTTTGGGGTGAGGGGGCAGCCTTAGCTGCCTCCACCATAGAATGTTTGATGGACAGCTGATGGAGATGTATGGCCAAATATTCTACAGTGGGAGAGTTTATGGACCCAACCACACTATCGGCATGGGGTCCATGCTTAGGTTTCTCTGCATCGTGGGTAGGTGTTGGTGCCTCTGGAATAATCTCATACAAGATCTCAGATTGAGAATAAATAAAATCCAATTGTTGGGCCTTGAGGATGGCTTCTTCCTCATTTGTCACTCCCGAAGTGGAGACGTCCTTAGATATGTAAGGCAACAGGGATTTAAGGAACCACTCTAGTAAAAACGCAGGAGGAATAGTGGCTTTAATAAGGCTCTTTCGCCTCCTCCACTCTTGTACGTGATCCAAGATGTGGGTAGCCTTGTTCTACCTGAAGGTAGATAACAAGTCCATTTTGAAATCGTATCAGACCGAAAGTTGAAAGTGGATAAGGAATGCATTAGCTAAGTCCCAAAAACTACTGAACGCAGCAGAAGGAAACTCAATGTACCATTTTGTTGCGGTACTCGTTAAGGTTCTTTGGAACAGCCTCAACCCAACTGAATCTTCATTTAGTGAATTATAAGAACACCATAAATGAAAAGTGGTGGCATGAGCCCCAGGATCTTCACCAACTTTACCCTCGAATTTTGGGATGTCTGATGGCAATTTGGTGGGGATAGGTGGCCATGAGGGGTCATGCCTCACCAGTTCGTTCATCAATTTAGACAAATCTAGCAAGTTTAACGTTGTCAGGAAAGGAATCTTAGGTTGAAATGGAGCACTAAAAGTGCCAGTCTGGGGATTAGAGGGACTTGCCCCAAAATTCCCATATGTAAAGGTGGGGTTTCCCCATGCCACCGATTACGAAGTGGATGGATTACTTTGAAACGGATTCCATCTGGGGTTTGAAAAAAAGGAGGAGTTATCCCTCTGCTAAACAACGAAAAGGGAGAGCACGTGAATACTCGCGTACAGTACGCGGGATGCTGTGGAGATAGTTGCGTATGTACACGAGTTGCTGTGGAGATAGTCGTGTACGGCNCTGGTTGGATAGTGAATGCATCTCATGTCATGCCCATCTATAGTGTTTAGGCAACCTTCAATCCATAAGTGTCCTTTTGTGTACCAACATATGAAGTGTAGGCACTCAGATGGAGAAGTGCCATTTGGGTTGATAACAATCCCTAAATTATGAAGCTGTCAATCTGGGAACTGAACAAAACCCTCACTTCATCAACCTTGGAGTTCTTTGTTCCCATGGAGAAAGGAGATGCTTTATCAAGTTATCCAAGGAATTCAAAGACATCTTTTCCTGTACATATGATGAATTCAGAAAATTTGATACCAGCATCATGCACCATAATATCCCAATGAAACCCGAAGTGAAACTGAATCAACAAAAGCTAAGGAAGATGTATCCCATCCTAGAACCTTCTATCAAGAAATATCTGGATAAGTTACTAGAATCAAGAATCATATTCCCTATTAGACACACGTAGTGGATCACCAAATTGGTACCCGTTTGAAAGAAGAATGGGGAAATCAAACTCTATGTCAACTTCAGGAACCTGAATAGAGCTTCCGAGAAGGACAATTACCTTGTTCCTCCTATGGATCATATTTTGCAGAAGGTAGCAGGGTCTGAGATGTTCTCACTCCTTGATGGCTTCTCGGGGTATAACCAAGTCCTGGTTGCTCCCTATGACCAGCTTAAAACAACTTTTCGAACTCCTTGGGGAACATTTGCTTACAAGTGAATGCCATTCGGGATGATAAATGCAGGAGCTACGTTCCAGAGAGCTATGGATATATCTTTCAGGAGCTTAATTCATAATTTTGTCATTGTATATTTAGATGATATAACAATTTATTCTAAAAAACGACACGAACATTTGTCTGCTCTGAAGCAGGTGTTCGAACAATGTAGGAAATATGGAATTTCCCTCAACCCCAAAAAGTATATCCTCGTGGTCGTGAAAGGTAATATATTAGGGTTCATTGTCTCCAAGGAAGGCATTATTATTGATCCAGAGCACACTAAAGCAATCTCAAAGATCGGTCTCCCTGGTTCTCTAAAAGAAATGCAGTCTTTCTTGGGTAAGATCAATTTTGTCTGCATGTTTGTACCAAATTTTGCCCAATTTATTAAACCCTTGCAACATTTAGTTAAGAAATATGTACAATTCAAATGGTTTGAAGAACCGAAGAATGCCTTTGTTGAAATCAGAAGAGCCATTGCAGAAGCACCTACTCTGATGACTCCAGATTTCAGCAAATATTTTATACTTTATACCTTCACTACTGATTTTTCTTACGCAGCTGTCCTAACACAGAAGCATCATGAGGATGCTAAGATCCCCATCTCTTTCATGAGCTCAAAATTTAAAGGAGATGAACTCAACTATTCCCAAATCGATAAACATGCCTACGCAAATTACAAATCGGTGAAAAATTATAGTCCATATCTGTTGAAATCGAGGAAAAAGGTGATTGTCCCTTACGTGGCCATTCAAAATGTCCTCATCTAGAAGGAATTAGGTGAGAAGAGGGCTCACTGGATGACGATGTTGCAAGAATATGAATTGGAGATAAATCCATCAAAGATCATTAAAGGACAAGGTCTGTGTCTACTCTCCGCCTAATTGAACGATCCTGAAGATCATCAAACCAAATGGGAACAGGAGGAATCTGTACCTACAGGTTCTATCAATGCAATTGAAACTAAAACATCCGAATGGTATGATCACATTAAGTGTTTCCTAAATCATGGGTTTTCCCTGAAACCATTGACTCTAAAAAATGAAGAGCATTGAGGTTAAAGTAAACTCCATATCAATTTATTGATAATGTTCTATTTAGGAAAAATTACGATGGAGTTTTTCTCAGATGTTTAGAAAAGGATCAAATTGATGATATCCTTTTCCAATTTCACACAGGACCTGCAAGTGGGAATTTCTTAGGAGAGACGACAACTCACAAAATCATCAAAGCAGGATATTATTGGCCTACCTTATTCAGATATGCTCATGCCTATGTCTGGAAATGTGATTCTTATTAGAAGTGTGTTGACAAAGTTAAAAAACTTGCCTTCCCTTTCCAGCTAGTAGGAGTCCAGTTTCCCTTTCAGCAATGGGGAATAGATTTTTTTGGACCCATCAACCCTGTTTTGTCCCTATAACATAAGTACATCTTGACATCCACTGATTATTTTACTACGTGGGTTGAGGTAGTTCCTCTTAGACTATGCAATATGAACCAAGTAATATCCTTCCTTGAAAGTCAAATAGTCACTAGGTTTGGCACCCTCGAATATCTCATTTTTGACAATGCGTCTTACTTCACATCCATTGACCTCACAAGATACACCCTTGAAAAAGGGATCAAGCTCAAATTTTTTGCCAATTATTATCCTCAGGGCAATGGACTTGTTGAATCCTCCAACAAAAACCTAAAAAATATTCTGAAAAAGACAGTGGCTTCCCATCACAAGGACTGACACACCTAGCTCTACAATGATCTTTGGGTAGACTGAATCACCCCAAAGGCAGCCATTGGAAATTCCCCTTATTGTCTGGGTTATGGAAAGGAGGTTTTCCTGCCATCCAATATCACCATCCCCTCAGTACAATTAGCCCTATCCATCCAAAAAGAGTATTCATCCCCACTTCAACAGAGGATTGATACGTTGCTCAAGTTAGAAGAAGATAGGGAACTATCTAAGAACAAATTATATCAACACAAACAACTGGTGAAGAAATGGTTTGATGAGAAATATTCTTCTAAGAAGGATTTTTCAGTAGGAGATTTGGCATTGATGTGGGATAGGCAACATAAAGACAATAAGGAGTATACAAAGTTTCAATGCCTTCGGCTTGTACCATTCATTGTTACAGAAAATATTGGTCCTAGCACTGTTCGGTTACAGACATTGGAAGGAGTCATTGAAACCTACCCAGTGAATGTTTCTCTGCTTAAAAATTATTTTGTCTGAACATTTTCATGAGTCATGTACATAGGTTTGGTGTGTTATTTCCCCGTCTTCATTGTTTTGAGTGTTTGCTTGATATTAGTGAGCTTTTAATAATCTCACCACATTTGTTAACGGTGGATAATCAATTTCTCTCAAGATCGCAGCACTCTGAACCTCAATACAATGTCAATTTCAACCTTTTGCTAGCCCATGTCAGGATTTGTTTTATATTTGAATGGAAACCAATAATTATAGGATTCCAGATTAATACATTTTGACCTAGTCAATATCTTTATATATGCTTTATTCATGTGATGGAGGTCGAGAAGGTAACTGGTTCTTCTTGTCTCAGGTCTTATTAGTGCACTACATCATACCTTTATAACTTGGTTGTCCTTATCTATTCGGGACTCCATCATAGTCACACAGAAAAATTAATAATAATTTTACTATGAATTGCAAGATGGGGGGTCTCATCATGAGCCAACCCATTAGGTTCATAGATGCTTAGTGAAATTACATCTTCGCCATGTAACTTGGGGGATGGATTTCAATTTTGCTGAAATATGCAAGATCCTATCACATGTCGGTTCATTCATAATCTGCAAAGCATCGGTGAGTAACACTACCATTATGTGGATACCAAGATATGGTAGTGTCTCGCAATTCATATGTAAATAAATTCTTCTTGTTTCTGTAAGAAAACTATTGTACATAAGGACAGGGGGGTCTTATCACAAGCCAGCCCTGCCATGATCATAGATTTTATTTTGGACTGAAATTATCATTAGATGGTTCTCACACCATGATAGTTTCTTTCAGTTTTACAGCTGAAAGATAAGAGGTCTCCTTACCGAGATAGCTTTTTTAGTTTCCAGATCAGGTTTGTGAGTGGCACTGATCACCAAGTTGGGGCAGTGGTGTTATGTCAATAAATTCTTTAAAATAAATAAATAAATAAATAATCTTGGTGATTTATGTTTGGAGATCTAGAGTATGCTTAGGTTTGATCCCAGGTCCAACTTAAACTGCGTTCCTATGTTCTCCTGAAGGTGAGAGATCCTTAGTATCCTTCGTGCCTCATGAATCTAATTCGCATCATCTCTAAATTGATCATGGATGGGAATGTGAAAATAATTTTGATATTTATGTTTGTTGGTTTCATTTTTTTATAAACATTTACGGTAATCTCGGGTTAACCATTTGTTTACTCACATGTTTTTCTATGTGAAATAATTCTTGTTTTACAGAGATAATTGGTTTGTCCCATCCAGTCGCCATTTGTTGTAGGAACAACAGATCCCATGTTTTATCTAAAACACGGGAGCCCCAATTTTGCATACAAAGGTAACTTTCATCAAATCCTTAAGTAGTTTTGGGGTCCCCAAAACTTTTATCATGGTTTCCATGATTTGACTTAGTTAAATTTTTTAAATTATACATGTTTTGTGTTCTTTTAGCGAGTTGCAGAGGACTACCTTTTCTCAAAAAACTATGTCCTTCCTTCAACCCTTAATGCGGATCGCGAGATCTTCAAATTTAATATTTGCGTGTTTTCCATCTCGCATCCCGCAACCCACAAATGCGGGATGCGGGAACAGACGCATTTTTATGAATATAGTTGGTCATCCCACAACCCGCATCCTGCAATTGCGGATTGCGGATTGCGGAAAGTGATTTGTTTTATGATTTTTGTTGCGTGTTCCTGCAACCCGCACTTTGTGGGATGCGGATTGCGGGAAGGGTTAAATAAAATTTGGATATTTTGCAATCCCGCATCCCACATCCCGCAATTGCAGAATGCGGGTTGTGAGATGATGAATAAATTTTTTAATCTCACATTTTGATTCCATACCCCATAAGTTTTAATCCCAACCGTCCATTCATTTTAATCCTATGGTCTTAATTTGACCCGTGGAAAATCTATATATATGTTGGTTTTTTTATATTTTTCTTTACCATTTTTACTGTTGTGAATTACTATGCTGTGTGAATTTTCATTGTGTTTTACTAGACATCGTCGTCACAGTCCAGGTCGATTTCAGGTTGGATTCTTATTTGGTTTTTAGTTTGATTTCTTAGTGTAACTTTTTTTGAACTAGCCTTGTTTTTTTTCTTTACACATTTAAACAGAGTTTTCCCCAAATTCCAAGAATGGCATGGATGACCTGCTGCAAAAGCCTTCAAAAGGACATGTTGAGCAAAGATCCAAACTTTGGCATTTTCTCGGATACCAGTGGCAGAGTCACTGAAACTTACCAGATTGATTGGCCTAGGGTATACTCAATTTTCAACAACGACGAATTCTCTAATATACAAAATGACCAGTCGACCTATCAAAGAATTAGGGATTATGGACTCCATGCCATAGTTGCCAGACCTGCCATCCTCCCTTATAATGATGCGGTCAAATGGATCGTGGAACACACAAACCCTAAAGACCGTTCCTTAAATGATAGTGTAGGGTCGCAATTACCTACCTTCCGTCCCGAGGTCTTTATCAGAGTCTATGGACTTAAACCGAATAGACAGCCCCTCAATGTAGAATTCTCCCAAGCCTCCAGGACTAGGTTTAATTTTGATGAAATGTTAAAATCTTGGATGAATGAACCTGGTAAGTTCTCACAAAGGAAATACGACCTTTATCATGTCACCTTATTTAGGGAACCCTATTCTTTGCTAGCATCCATGTTATGTCGAATTTATGGTCTCCCCAATTGCTCTATTTTTAAAGAAGAATGGTCTCCAATAGCTCATCATGTCATGACCACTGGTGAATCTTTCCCATGGGAATCTATCTCGTCACTGGCGCTTAAAACAACTATCCAGGATTATCAAAAGGCCACCACCCGAAAGAAACCCGATTTCTTTTTTTTGACCTTCGTCATTGACGTATTCTACACTGAGTTCCAATATCCCAATTTGGGATGGAACTGGACTTTACCATCCCCCCCAGTGCCTATTTAGCATTCAGAATTATGGGATACTAATTATGCATCCAAGTTCTATGATATTTGTGAACACTTCCTCAACATCATTTATTTTTCAATCTTCAAAAAGGAAGCTCCCTCCTTCTCAGCTGAAGCCAAGGCCTGTATTGCTATAATGGGTGACTGGTATGCTGGCGATTCATTTTCATATATCAGAATTTGGGTGGCAATACAGTTAATTTCTTCCCAATATTGTTCCTGACAGATTGGTCATCGAAGAAGTGTATTTCTAGATTGTTACCGAAGGGGTTTACAAGAAACTTTTTGGCCCCAAAAGAAAAGTTTGGCCCAAATTCCCTCTGAACCTTGGATTACTACTCATTCCAACTTAAACTTGGGCCACAGTGCTAAGTGATCATATAGTTTCCTTGAAACTTGGCTTTTCTAGTAAAATGAAACATGATCCCAAAGGATTTCTAGATGCTCATTTTAAGGAGAACCATGTCAAGATTGATTATATTCATGAGGAATTCCCTGATGAATCTATCTACTAGGGGGTAGATATGTTTTCTGAGCTCTTGTCTAGGGCCAAAAGTAAAGAATAACATAGTCACATCTTATAGTATCAAAAGGAACTCAAAATTAGGATTCAGAGCTACAGAGCAATGGAACTGGACCTCCTTGAAAAGGTAATAAAGGACAGGGAAGAGCAGGAATCCAAAGAAACAAAGGCTCTATCAGTAGTAACAGATACAGAGGGGAATAAGGGCAAGGCTCCTATGCAATATCTCCCAGAAGTGACTGTCTCTCAACAACTGAAGGTTCTGATGCATACTTCTCGGCAGTCGAAACAGAAATTGGCACAGATAACTTCTGCATTGGATAATCAAGCAGTCGCAATCTCTAAGCCTATTCCTGAGATTCAGGTGACTACTACAGTTAATTTGATAGGTGATGAACAAGAAACAGTTGATGTTAAGCCATTTAAAAAACTGAAAACATAGGTGACTGTTTCTCAAACCCCTACAATCAACCTTGATGATTCTGATGTTGAAGAAGAGGTGCATTCCTCCGTTCTTGTAAAAAAGAAGTGACTGAGACATTGGATACATTTGCATATTTTTTTAATGATAGTGGAATGGAAGAATCTATTCCTAAAGCTATTTGTTCCTATTTCATCAACTGCAACACTCCTCCTCTCATCCATCCACACTCTTTCCACTTTTCCTGCTGGGGTTATTCTATCATCCCCATTATCCAAACTCTATCATTCTTTGACCTCACCACCTGTTTCCATCCCAGTTATATCAATTCAACACCCCACACCTTTCGTTATCCCTAATAAGACCCATTTTTTCAATATCCCCTTGCCATTACCTTCATTCGTTTTTCCATCATCATTTTTTCCTGAGCAGGTTTCAACACCCTCAATCACTGACATTAAAATCCCACTTTCTGAAGTTACCATCCCAGTCATTTCTTCAACCTTTACACCAATAATTGATCAAAACCTCTCTTCTCCCTTCTCTACTTCACCTATCACTATGTCTATGCCACCTCCTACCATTACTCAAACATCCTCGTTGGTTTCAACAGTAAGTGGGACTTCGTCATTTACTCATTTAATGGATGATTTTGGTGAAGATAATGTAGTCTCTCTTAGGGATTAATTTTACAGTAGGTCGTCAAAGGAAGTGATAAGAAAAGGAAAGAAGAGAAGTAGGGATCATGATGATGTGCTTGGACCTGTTACTAATCAGATAGTCTGGACCCAACATTCTGGTGACCCTCATAATGATGTTGTGGATTCAGCCACAACTTTGGGTGCTTTCATAGGTGCCAACCTTGATGCGGTGGTCACACCGAACAAGGATTTTGACAAAGGAAATAGGAAATGAAAAGACTACAGGAATAACTAGATGACGTCAAGAGACAACATAAAATTCATGTGGAAAATATAGAGAAAGAATCTGAAGACCGGTTCAAAGAGTTGCAGCTCAAGAATTCCTTTGTTCAGGATGAATTGCAAAATGAGAAGACTGCAAATTCCATCATTACACAAAGGATAGCTTCACTTGAAAAGCAATGTGAAGATGAAAGATCAAGTGCAACTTCTTCTATGTTTTCTAGGTTTACACAATAGGAGTTCAAGGAATTGGCTATCAGGACTAATCCAAACTATGGATGATATTTTTGAAACTTATATTGCTTTTGGTAATATGTCTGTTGTACTTGAGGATTAGGTAGAAAAGAGAGAGAAAGCATCCAAATCCTATGATGCTCCTGTGGATTGGAAAAGATATATGAAGAGGACAAGCCAGGAAACATTATCATCCTCAGCATTTTTCAGCTGAAAAATGTCAAAACTGTACTAACTGCTTGGCTTGACCTTAATGAGATGGTTGAAAATACTATCAAGAAAGCATAGGCCATGTGTGAAAGAAGGTGATATGTTTTTGATGGTATCATGGAGACATTGCATTTTCCCACAGTGGATCTCATATAGAACGCCTGTCCGCCAAGATTGATGATTGAGTAGGTTGAACGTCAACGAGATGAAGCAAAAGAGAAAATTCAGGAACTCGGTCATATTGGCATTGAAGACGTGGATCAGCTAATCAGACAAACTTTGGCTATTGAGGGAAATATCCACATTTACATACGCATCTGGCACAAGTTAGATAAAAATGAAATGGAGAATTATAAATGTGATGCTCAACTTGGTTTCAAATTAGCTAACTATACCAACATTGAGGAATTGTTAGGGATTTGGAATATATGGTGGGATTTTCTTGGTTATTAGTTTTATTTATATTTTTCTGATCCCATTTTGTTGGGGGATCTATTCCTTGTAATAATTATTTAAAGGGTGGACTTCACATGTACTAGGGATGATTTTTTGGGAGGAAAAAATCTGGACAAGAGATTGGAGATACTCTATTTACTTGAGGTTTTGTAATTTTTTGCAAACTTTATCTAGTATAGAAACACTATTCTTTTAGATCTCTTTCTATTTATTTGATTAAGTTTCCTTGATGAATGATGATTTTTTCCATTTCAGATGGATCACTGTTATTGTTAATATTTTTCCATCAATAAGTGCATCTATTTATAACCTTGATTTTTCTCTGCTAATGATTCGTGTGCTGATAAAGTGTTAAGGAGTTTATTCTATTAATATCTTTATCTATTTTTGAAAATGATTACACAATAAATTCGGTTATATATGTTAATTTTTCAATTGACATACTGATTACAGGTTCACCTTGAATGTGTTAATTTCAAGTTACTGTCAGTTAAACTTTCGTTGGTTGATTGTAAATTGAATTGATAAGTAATAAATATTGTTTACATTTCTGTTAAATCTGATTAAATACTTATTGGTCTTTCATCTTAGGTTAATTTGAGAACAAACTAGAACATCTTTCTTAGAGTAGTGTAGACTTAGTTTAGGTTTCCTTCATAGTTAGATTAAAATTTCCCTTTTACTCTTTCTCACCTATCAAGTTTTCCTTCATTGGGAAACAGATTCTATCAAGATCGAAAATTACAAGTGCTAGCGGAGGCCTTAGTATATGTGGGTGTTAACCACACCAAACAACTCAAGGATAGGATAATACTTGCGTAGGATTATCTGAAGCATTTAGATGGGTTCCCCCACTCTATTGTGAGCCTAGGAACATATTCCAACAACCTACCCATCCGAGGCTTCAACACAGGAACAGTATGCGTCTCAGAATCAGTATGCACCATCAAATCAATATCAACCACAATACCAGTAGAATCGGTACCCCCCACCACAACCAAACCCTCAGACAAGCAGTGGTGGAAAATTCAGAGGAAGAGGAGGAGGAGGATTTTTCATAGGAATAATCCAGGTTACAATCGGGCCATTATGCCAAAGATTGTCAGGAACCCGTAAATACATGTTCATATTGTAAGGTGCAAGATCACAATGTGGATAAATTTCCTTAGTTGATTGGGAAGTGGCAAGGTAGGACCATTACAAGTCCTAACCCTGTGCAGAATCCGAACCTGAATCCAAATCCTAACTTGAATGTCTAGATGATTGTTGCTGATCCA